>VDFB02271358.1:1192236886-1192256770 GCA_007258455.2 Sequoia sempervirens
AGGTTGAGTATATTACTGCAACATCCTATTGCACATAATTTTTGTGAATAAGATAGACACTGAAGGATATCCAAGTAATGTATGATGATCCCATCTCTATTTTTTGTGATAATACAAGTGCAATTAACATTTCAAAGAATCCAGTGAAGCACTCAAGGAAAAATCATATACCAATAAGGTATCACTTTTTGAGAGAGAAGGTTATGGAGAATGAAGTAAAGCTTGAGTATGTACCTACAAAGGATCAAATTGTTAACATATTTACTAAGGCTCTTCCTAAAGATACCTTTGAGTATCTCTAGGAGAAGTTAGGGGTTATTGCCCCTCCTTTCTCGAATTAGATGCATATGGAGATGCATCAGTCTGGTGGATCTATGGATCTATCTTTCTTCTGGACTAATGTTTGGTGGTTACATATCAAGGGGAGCAAGTAGTGTCATGTGTTGTCATTGTGCAGTTAATTTGGGTGTACTCCTAAGGAGGAGTATTCTATATTAGTAAAGTTCTTGGTGACAAAGGGGAGAACAATGTAAAATATCTTTTGGATTTTCCATTGATGTCAAAGGGGGAGAAAGTATCATGTGAAAAAAGTAAGGGGGATAAAGCATTCTGAAAGAAGGAGAGATTGATGGTTCAGAGTTATTGTGTTGTCTTTGATGGTTTTCACATCATGTTTTGCAATCCATGACAAAGGGGGAGATTGTTGCAAGTATGAAGGTGTTGTCATTGATGTTAATTGGTTAACTAGTTGTCATTTGGTTGCTATTTTCATTGATGTCATGAAAGTTGGTTATTGGCTGTATATGTCAAGGATATTAAGAAAATTATAATAAAGAAGGTTGTCAGTATTTTGTGTATGCTCCGGTGTATGCTCTGGGTTGTGCTCCATATTGCTTCTATGCTTGTGTGGTTCAACCATATTGATCATGGTTGTTAGTAGTTGTTGTATCCAAAATTTGGGCTTCTGGATCGTTCTATAGTGTGAGATATCTTCACTAGTACGTGGCTGTGCATTTCAGTGTGTCTGGTTGAGGTTTGAGAGAAATGTAGTTTATCTAAATTTCTCTATATTTTGGTTTCAGGACTTGTGATTCTAAGAGTAAGTTGATGAGGTCATGTTCAAGTGAAATTTTTTGTTTGAAAAGATTGGATCATGTTAATGATGTGTGTCCTTAATTGTTTTATGTGTTTTACACTAGTGTTGGCCGACCTTGTGTTAAACACTACTTACGAAGTTCATGGAAGCGTGTTGAGGCATGTTGGGACTTATTTAGGTCCTCATTAATTATATGTTTGGGTTGCCCTCATTACGATTCCACCATAGAATATTTTGGTGCCAACCTAATTTGCATTTCTAAATACAAATGGTGTGTGGCTGACCTTGGATGGGTTTCAATGTTGAAGACAATATAAGTACAAGTTGAGATGTTGATGAAAGGCAAGATAGATGAAAGAAAAATGCAAGATAGATGCGAGTTTGAGCAGATCAATGTGAATTTCATGTTAGGGTTTTGAAGGTAGTAAGCTGAAGGCATCTGACATCATTTCATGTGAGTCTATAAGTGTGTGAGTGAATTGTGGTGGAAATCTTTGTTGCATTGAGATAGTTTTCTCTCTATGACAATTCTCTTCTATCTTCTTTGTAAATGTGTGGCAGTGAGCCCTCATTAGACAGTAAGTCATGTTTTGGACAAGTAAGTCATGTCTTTGCAATGAGCCTTCCAATAGTGAACCTTTGTATTCAGTTTTGGAAGTTCTTATATTGTGAGCTAATCCTCACCATGGTTTTTCGCTCATTGGGTTTTCCACATAAATATAGTGTTATTGTGTGTATGGTTTTACTTTTTTCTTTTGCACTTAATGATTAATCACATTAGCAAAGTAAAGGATTTATGAATGGTTATTGATCTAACATCTGGTGAAAGATTTAAAAGTTAAGTTTGCTACAATTGATTCACCCCCCTCTCACCTGTCTTGTTCAACAAGAATACGAATTTCCCCTCCCTCAGATAAGAACTTAAGGAAATCATCATTCTCCATAGTGAGGCTAGAGGTTCCTTGCTTCTTATAATCCTTGTCCTATAATAAAGAAATGGTGGCAGTTGATATGTTTATAACCATAGCAATAGATTTATCATATTGTTCATATTCTCTTTCATGCCCTCCATTATGTTCTTCAAGTTAGAAATCTAGTTGGCTATTTCACCACAAAGGGAGCATTGATTATGCTTATCCTCTTCAACAATAAGGGTATAAGGACTTTCTTTAGTATTAGTAGTCTAGAGACTATGAATAAAATTAGAGTTAATATGAGGAAGACTCATTTCTTAAAAATAAATATTTCCTTCCCATTTCATTATTAGAGTGTGTTCAAGGGTTCTATCCTCCAACTCTTTCTTCTTACTAGAATTATCCTTCTCCAAATCTAAAGGGCTGCTTAACAATTCAATTTCCTTTAGATCAGGAGATTTAGCTCTCACTAGTCCACTGTATCTCCTAATCCTATTTTCTTTACTTGAATGTTTCTCATGATCCATCATTCCATCATTTCCCTCCTTGCTCATCTTAACAAGGTAGGGTCAAAGAGTGATTTAAACATAAGTTGACTATACCATAAATGTATAGCCCCCTTTTTCTCTTTGCTTTTGTAAGAATTTTTCCATCCTACTTTCCCACAAGAGTCATAGATTTCCTCTTATCTTCTATTTTAGTTAGCTCCTATTCATCTAGATAGGTTGGAGATTATTTAAGAGAACACAATCCCACAACTTTCCATTCTTCATAGGTGGAATTTCTACCATTGGGGCCTTTGCTATGTGAAGTAGTAGCCACCAAGTAGCCATTTTTTCAAAGTAGCATAAGTTGTCTTTAACATGACAAGGGATTTATTTTTGGTATACCTCCCTTTGGATCGGCTATTATTTCCACTAACAAAAAAACATGGGGTTTCAATGAAGGATTGGCACCAACAGAGGTGTGAAGGGTAGAAATATTAGACAAATAGTTAACAAGCTTTTTACCCAAATTTGTTAATTCAATCTTATGGGAACTATCCACCATACTAACTCTTATGGGTCTTTTTGGGTCTTTCTAGAGATAAGAACAAGTGTAACTAAAACATACATAGGCTAATCCAATAATGAAGGGGAATGATTAGCCTAAGAGGGTGTTTCTTGTGTTAATTCATGGTTTCCTCCACATAATTTTCTAAGGAGCTCAAAAGGAAGAAGGGGAAATTGAGAAAAACCATATGACACAAATGATTTAGCATTAGGAAATGATAATGGAAGATACATTTGAACCATCCTTCTAATATAAATTATTTGATAAGCATTCAACTTAATTGGTCACATGGAGATGGAAATTTTCCCTATCAAAGCCATTATGAAATTTGATGACATTTTCATTATCATTCAAGAATCAATTTGTTCTCTTCTTATCCTTAACTTTATTCTATATGTGAATCTTATGCTCATCACTTTTGATCCACATAGTAGTAGTGATGGCCTCCTCAGTAACTTCAAAGTAACACCATCTATTTGGATAAGCATTCTATTTTAGGACTCCACAAACTAGATATACATAACCTGATCAAAACCACTCAAACATTCCAAATGAAGAGAGAGACCACCTTATTTAAAAATATGTCACAAGGTCTTTATCATTTTCAATCTCTTCATAGGAAATAGGTTCGATTCAAAACCTATCTCCAACCATTTTTTACTTCACAAAACATAAGAGATACCCCAAAAGAAGTTGAGGAATGACAAATTTTCTAAAGTGAATGTAGTCAATATTTCAAGAGAAGCCACCATAAAAATTAATGAGCAATGAGGTGAGAAAATCCCAAATAAAATTTGTGTGGCTTTAATTTTTTTTTCTTTATTTCAATTAATGTCCAATGATTCATGCGATGGTAATCATTATTATAAAAGATAGTGTACTCGAATGAAAACTATTCGTAATACCTCTGATAAGTTTGTCATATGATTCTATTAGTCATCAAATCAAAATTAGAATGATTCATCTATCTAAGATTCTTCCAAATAAAATAAAAAAATATTTAAAATAATCTTACTCCCCCCTTTGTCCTTAATCTTATTAATAGATAGATTTTTAATTATCATTTTTAAGAAGAGGAGGTATAGAATTAGGAAGGTCTAAAACCCTATGCCAACAATGCCATTGATTCATGTTAATTTTGGCATTGGGCAAAACATCTACCACCTTGTTCTCCTCATGGTAGATATTAGAACTTAAAAATCACCAAGGTTGTTGATCAAAGCCTATATATATCCTAGATAATCTCTCTCATCTTCCATACAAATATAGAGAGGCCACAAATGGTTTCAATAATTATTTTTGAATCACTCTCAATTTGCATTTTTCACACACTTAGAAAGGTATTCAATTCCATACCCCAAAGCGCATTTGAGATTTCTTCTTTGTTATTAGTCTTAATACCCAAGTCTCCCCAAAAAGTAGCAATGAGTTCCCCTTTATGTGATCTAATAATACCCCCACCATTGGTCACCCCAAGATTACATTTATAAGCTCTATTAAATTTTAGTTTAACCCCATTGTGAGTGGGGGTTCCTAATAGGTGTTAGCATAATATGATTTTATAGTTAGGTCCACCTTAATCAAGTATTTATCAATACCCTATCTTTTAGCAATATGAACTTCTCCAAATGAGGAAGACCTTCTAGTTTCTTGATTTTGGAAATCGACACATTTTCAGCAAGTTTATAAAAGGAAAAGAAAACCTCATCAACACTCCTCCCAGTATCAGGAAAAATACATGAATACACCTCTCCTTCTAAACCCTCCAAACCAAATGAGGGGGTACCTACTCCAAAAGCTCCTTGATGATGGGATGAGAGAAAGGAGAATACTAAATTTCCACAAAACAAAATATATTGTTGTTCATGACCCAACATATTTAAATTTTCATAAAGTCTATTCCAGAATAAACCTAAATCATTCACAATGGAAGAATAAGTGATCAATTGTTTCTTCCTCCTTTTGACATAAAATCCATTTATTAATAATTTGAAATCTCATTTTTGAAGGCTATCCAAAGTGAGGATAATATTTGTGCAGTGACCCACCAAAATTTTTTGACTCTGGGAGAAGTCTATGATTCCATATCTTCCTCTAGAAATAAATCATATTGGGAGGATTGAGAAGCAACACATAAGAATATTTAACTAAGACAATACTCCTTTTATCTTGAACCCAAATAATTTCATCTTCAGAATGGAAATTTGGGATTCTATAGTCAAGGAGTGTCCTTTGTAATTCACCAAACCACTCTGATTTTGACAACAATCCTGAAGGTTTTCCATTGGTTCATTAAACCTTGTCTACAAAATTAATCTTTCACTTGAGGGACAAAATGGTTAATTGAAAGGTCATGTAACACACCAAATGTGGGGTGGGACTAAAGATGTTGTTTTATCCAACTATCTTCCCATAATCTTATATTCATCCCATTACCAATTTTCCACTTGATCTCTTTCCTTGAAAGCTCCTTGGATTTAAGAATATTATTCTAACTTATAGATCCCTAGGGATACTATATGAAAATAAAGTTATCATTTCTTCACACCTCAAGTACTTGGATTTCATGATAGTGCTCCAATCCTTATCTATCTTTAATAAGCCTCCAACCAATTTTAGCCAACAATGCCTTCTTATTCACATGTATCTTTCTAATTCCTAAGGCCCTAAAAACCTTAGGATAACATACCTTATCCTAGCTAACAAGAGCCAATCTCTACTTTTCCTCCACTCCAGTACAAAGAAATCTCCTTTGAATTTGTTCAAACTTTTCAACAATGTATTTGGGTATTTTGAACAAAGAAATGAAATAGATTGGAATACCTTGGAGAGAAACTTTGAGAAGCTAGAACTAGATTGAGTTAAAAAAATCCTTTCCATCCCCTAAATTATCTTTGGATCCTTTTCAAGACACTATCTTAAAAAGTAGGAGTAACCTTCTTAATAGCTAGAGGAAGTCTAAGATAGGTCATTGGGACATGAGCATAGGTACAACCCAAAATAGCTATTATCATTTATTGAAGATTGGTTCCAATTTTGAAAATAAAATCTCTCTTCTCATAATTAATATAGAGCCCAAGAATAGCAATGTAATCTTCCAAGATTTTTTTTCCAATACTATCATCCACAAATTGTTGGATAGATGAAGGGGGTAAAGAGGAAGTGGCTTTGATACCCTTAAGAATCCATAAACTTGTAATATTCATGACATTTCTACCTATCACTTCAAAAACAAGAATGAATAGATAGGGAGATAAAGGGTCTCCTTGCCTATGACCCCTACAACTATTTAAAAATATCTTGGGGTACAATTAACTAGAATTGAAAATTTTGTAGTAACACATTCCTTGATTAAATCCACAACTTGAAACCCAATTTTTTAAAGAGTTTTGAAAATAAATTCCCAAGAAACCTTATCATAGGCTTTATAGATATCGAGTTTCAACACCATACCTTGTTCCATAAAGTGATTTTATTGACAATGATAGTAGCATCCAAGATTTGTCTTGCAGGCACAAAACCTTTTTGATTAATGAAGATCATCTTGTCAAGCATGAGTTGAAGTACAAAACCTTTTTGATTAATGGAGATCATCTTGCCAAGAATAAGTTGAAGTTTGGAGACCAATATTTTTTAAAATACTTTATAGATCATGTTCTTAAGGCTAATATGTTTAAAATTGGCCATAGAAACTAACTTCATCTTTTTGGGTATAAGAGCAATAAAAGCGTTATTAAGTTGTTTCAACGTCTCCCTCATTCTAAAGTATTCATCCTTCCCCATGATGTTCTATAAATCCTTTAAAAAAATTCAAAGGGAATCCCTCCAACCTAGGAGCATTAAAGGCCCCAAAGGAGAAGACAACCAACTTAACTTCCTCCTTTGTAATAAGCCTTAATATTTAAAAGTTATCATCCTTGGAAAGGGTTGAAGGGATACATTCCAATAGTTAATCTACAAAAGGAGAGGAACATTTAGGTTGCACATTCATAAGAGACTAAAACTAACAAGAGGTTAGTTGGCCCAAATTCTCATTAGAAATAACCTCCACCCCATTTTCATCTAGCAGCTTGGTGATACTTTATAGAAGGTGTTATTAACTTCCATAATAACATATATTTTATTTTATTTTTTATAAATTAATCATTTGGTGTAATTTCTAACTTAGAAATTAAAATATTATCAAGAATTGGTGTTTCATCATTTCTTGTTTCAATAGATGGTTTCAATTTTTTTCTACATTCAAATCAATTTGTGACGATGATGAACCTTCACCTCCAACTTTTTTCATTTGAGAAAGTATTTTTATGTACATTTTTTACTTTGTTTGTCTCACTTTTTATCGATGTGCATAATGCTCTCATTTATATAATTCTAGCAAGTTATATAGTGTGAGTACATTATTTAATGCACTTGTATTATGTATTTTAAAAAAATGTTCTTGCCCTTGTAAGCCTAGAATAGGGTTGGATTACTAAGCCTATGGATTGGGCCTTTATTTATATCCTAAAAATATTATTATTTTTATATTAAATAGCAATTTAAAACTTCAACATCATCAAACTTACTTGTTTTATAACAAAATTTGACTCGAAACTACCACTAAAATGTTGTTATGCTTCTTAGCTTTTTAACCATAATATTTTTTATTTATTTTGAATACATTAATATATTTATCTTTTTCCAATTACTAATATTTTCATATTCCTCAAATGCATGTGTATTTTTTTCTTAATTTTTTAATCTACTTATCTAAAATTTAAAAATATGCATTGAATCATTCTGTGTTTCATTCTTTACAAATTGAAAAAACGAAAAAATTTAAATTTTTTTGGAAGTTGAATAGTAATTTTACGCTTCAATGTCATAAAACTGACTAAATTGCCACCAAAATATTATTTTATTTCTTAACTTATTAATCATTTTTAATTTTTTTTTTAATACATTAAGATATTTTTTCCATCTGCTAACATTTTCATATTCCTCGAATGCATGCATATTTTTTAATCTACTAATCTAAAATACAAAATACACATTAAATTGTTGTGTTTCATTCTTTATAAATTTTAAAATAAAATTTTAAAATTATCAATTTTAAACTTCAACATCATCAAACTTGTTTTATAACAAAATTTGACAAAGTTGCCACCAAAATATTGTTTTGCTTCTTAGCTTTTTAACCATAAGAATTTATTTACTTATTTTGAATATAAAAAGATTTCTTTTCATTTACTAATATTTTCATATTCCTTAAATGGATGTGTTTTTTCTTTATTTTTTAATCCACTTACTAAAATTTAAAAGTACGTATTAAATTGTTGTGTTACATTCTTTACAAGTTTAAAAAACATAAATTTCTAAAAAAAATTAGAAGTTGAGGGATGCATATGTTGAATGACATGGTTTTTAGGATGCACTCACTTCAAAAATAACAAGAAAATTTTATGATAATATATACAACTTGTAGTACTAATTATTACTTGCACATTAGACACTATGTTATATTTTAGTGAAACACATGAATATTTTTTAGTGTGCTTAATGTTTGTCCATCTTAATACTAACCATTTTTAAAAATCCTTAGTAGTTTAAAAATTAGACTTAGCACTACAATTCGTATTTCAATGACATATTCGAATTTTGACTATATGTATCTCAATTTATGTGTCTAATTTTAGGTTTAGTTTATTTCAAAAAAATAAGTGGTCACTTTTGACCCCCTCTTGTCCCCCATTTCTATACACTTATGATATGTATAGTTACAATAAATAAATTATTTAAGGAGTTCTTAGATAAAATTGTGCTAGTCTTTATTGATGACATTTTGGTGTCTTCCAAGCATAGACTAAAGAGTACCTTCACCTAATTTTGTAGTATTTAATGGAGAATAAGCTATATATAATCAGGAAAAGTACAAATTATTTAGACAAAAGTATAATATATGGGTCATGTGATTTCAAATGAGGATATATTAATGAATCCCTCTAATATTTTTACCAAATTGAGTGGCCAATGCTAGCTAGTGTTGTAAAATGCTTTGATTTTATTCAATGTACGCATGCTAAGAGTGATATTTTATATTTTACACTTTGTGGTACCAAACCAATGGTGACAATGCATCCAAGTGGATTGGTTAATGTTATTGGAGGTATCATTTCATTTCCCAAGCATCCTAATCTTTCCAAGCTACAAAGATTTGATAAAGTCTATTAAGAGCCTTGAGACTAAAAAAAGTGGCAAACTTATCTATTCTCACAAGCCATGACACCTAGGAATGTTTTCTCTACACCTACAATTAGATATTGAACCCTTCTATGATAATCTATCTCATTTTTTCTCAAATCCAAATTATTTGACTGTGGTGGCAATGAATGCAATATTACAAAATGCTTCAAGTTTGTTTAGTGTAAGGGTATTAAGAGTTATGTTTTATGTTTTGCACCTTGTGGCACTAAATTAAAGGTGTCAAAATGTTTGAGTGGGTTAGTTAATTCTACTATACATGCCATTTCACTAGTTATGAATCTCAATCCTTCTCGGCTACATGGATTTGGTAGCCTCTTAAGACCCTTGAAACCAAAAAAAGGTAAAATTTGACATATTGTTCTTGCAAGAGTGGTGACTAGGAATCTCTTATCTACACATATATCTAGAGGTTGGGTCCATCTACAATAAACTATCTCAATTTTTCAAATCTAAATTATTTGATTATTGTGACAAAAAATGCAATGTTGCAAAATGTTTCAATTGCATCAAGTATGAAGGTGCTAAGAGAAATATTTTTCATTCTAAACCTTGTGGCACTAAAGCAACAATGCCAACACATTTGGGTGGGTCGATTAATACTATTAGAGGGATCATTTTCTACCTAGGTTTCATGATCATTTTAGTCTACTAGAGCCGACAAAGTCTCTTAACAATCCTAAGATTGAAAATATGGCAAACTTTGATGTAACTGTTCTCATAAGCCATGACACTCAGGAATGTTTTGTTTGGACCTATAATTGGAGGTTGGGTCCATTTATTAGGACCAATCTTAGTTTTTTTAACTCCAAATTATTTGACCACGATGAGAATGAATATAATATGTAAAATACAATTACATTTAGTGGAAGGGTACTAAAAGATATTTTCCATCTTTTATTTTCAAGGTAAAAAATATTTTTTTTCTCCAAAAGTTTAATCTAATTGCGTTGAGTATTTGCAAATGATTTAGGAATAGCAAGTGAAAATTGAAAATATAATGATAGAGGAAGTTAAGGGAATTTTTCATCTACCTCCACATACAATTTTAGGTCTTGTAGATGTAATTTTATGATCATGACAATCATCTTAATAAAACCTCTATTTATAATTTTAATTTCAATAAAAATAATAATTTGATATAATTTTAGAGCTTTTGCATTTTATCGAAGGTGAAATGGTATGAAAATAAATTCCTCCAATTTAATTATCCATATTAGTTGGAGCATTTAATAGATTTGCACAAAAAAATTTCCCTTCAACCAGGTAGGATGAGAGTAAAGTAATTAAATGAATTTCTTAAAACAAGTCATACCACAACAAGGAGTCAATGACTAAATTAGATATGCACTCTTTAGTTTTCCCAGATACTTATACTATTTGATTTTTTGTTTAATGTTGAGTGGTGCCTCACATCATATTTTAATATTTTTGTCCAACTATTGGATTGTTTGTACTGTAGCCATGGTGTTAGAAGTGTGAATGTGGTAAGAACAAAGCATTAAATAATGTCCAACATAGCTAAGAGCAATCATATAACACTAGAGAAGAGAGACAAAGACACGGTGCAACAATATTTAATATGGGAGGAAAAGGATAAAAAATAAATGTGTGAGTGGCCTTTAATATGGTGAGATACATTTCATAAGATTTAAAATTTGTAATGTAGTTTTTTAATTATTAATTTTTTCCATGGGAAATGTGTCCGAGTAGGATTATTATGGGGAAATTGTAAAGCCTAAATTTTTAATTAAAACTTTGTCCATGGTTTTAGTGTGGCCATGTGAAGGTTGTGAGTATAGAGGGAGGAAGTTTATATTTTTCACACCAAAAAAACCAAGGAAACATAGAGCAAGAAATAGAGAGGTGAATTTTTTTTGTAGAGTTAAGAACATTAGAGTTATGGATAATTTTACTATGGAAGATTTGTTTTATGTTGCAAGGTAAGTATTTGAGTAAGATTTATACATTTATTTGTTGAAGTAGGGTATTTAGGGAAAATGGTATTTTATTTTATAGGGTTGAGTGGGACTATAAAGCATAACATTTTTATTTAGTTATTTTTTATTTTGTAAAGGTAAATTAGCTATCTAGATTTGTACAAATGTCAATTGAGTATTCAAATTGGGTACATTTTATTTGTTATAAATTATTATTTTTAGGGTGTTTTAAGGATTGGTCTTCGTTGTTTTTTAAGGTAGTCTTTGAATTTTTAGGCCAAACACATGTAAAATTTGGTTGTAATGGAAAAACCATCTTTATTCTAGTGTTCTCTAGGGTTGCGAACCTTAATGTTAGATTTGTAACAATGAATCTTTCATTATATTTTTTAAATTTAAGAAGGTATTTGCAAGTAGAATCTCCACTTTTGAATATCTCCAAAGATGACAAGTAGTTTTAAGAATGTGGCTAACTTCAATAAACTTATTAAGTTTTTAGGGCCTCATTTGTTGGTTCAATGGCATGTCTTGATTATTTCTTGTCAATCATAGTTATAAAATATTTCCATTAATAATATTTAAGATTATTTGATTACCATTGTCAAGCATTGTTCTTTTAAGCCATGTGACCATTTTTTATTCACGTTCACCTCATAAGATCGCTAGAACACCCTCTTCAGATTTACAAAGCTTGATGAGTAGAAGAGCCACCTTGCTTTTTATTTTTCCTCAATTTGATCATAGGTTTGTCCCTTTCTCTAGATCAATTCGATCTCTCGGTCTAAAAATTAAGATTTGTCTCTTAGAATTAAGTTTGCAATATTGATGGCCAACATAAGATTGTGTACATTTTATTTTTACATTAGTGTTACTTTGATTATGATTAGAAGTTTAAATTACTCAATTTTTTTAACTAAGGAAAATCCATATATTATTTTTCTTTTGAAATTTTGAAAATCAATATGGTGCTAATGTAAAAGTGTTGTGACCTTCCAACCCACTTATGCCTGAGAGTTAAATAATAGTTCTTTGATCATTAATGAAGATAATGGTGTTGAAGAATAAATTATTCTATATGGTAAAAAACCTCACATGTGGGTGAAAGATATGATGGTTGACAAGGAAAAGGTGAGACATGTTACTTTGGATGGCTTATTAGATGGGAATCATTGAGCTATCAAGTGTATATCCAAGAGTGGGGTTGGGTTTTTTAATTTTTTTTTTTAAATTCTTATTGTGTATTCCTTTATCATTTATTTGGTATTATGAGAAAGGGAGGATAAACATGTTTATAACATGGGTTTTAGTTGTAACTTTGGTGTGGAGGAAAATGAGGTCGCGTGCTTACAAATCAAAATCTCTAACCACCATATCCAAGTATGGATAATATCCAAAAAAAATCCTTCATTATTTTTTAAGTACTTAGAACTTTTCATTTGACAGTGTTGTGGATTCACCTTCTACTTGTTCAATGATAGTTTTTTTGTTTTATATGTGTTAACTTAAATTTTAACTAATTTTGTTGAAATTTTGTATGAATGAAGAACCCTTAACTATATATTACAAGGTTGGCTATGATATCATGTTAGCTAGTCATAATGCATTAAACACAATGTATCAATGTTATTTTGTGTTACATTGTTTGGATCATATTAGAGAAAGTATTTGACTATTATGTTATTATGTGTTAATCTAGGTAGAATATAAACAAAGTAATTTTGGTTGTGATATTTTTACCATGTGATACTTCAACCATAGTAAGTCTTTGGGAAAATGATTAAATATGTTGTATGGCAAGCTAGGATTTCTTGACTATATATCATGTGTTTTCTTATCTATGTTTCAAGGAATATAATTCCAAGGGTAAATACAATGGGATGCTAGTTGAACATGTATTTTAGTAAGAATAATATACATATTGAAAGAAATTACTTTTTTCATATATATAGACATACACACACATAAATATACATGTGTACATGATTGTAGACATAGTGTTACACTAATTTATACATTCAAGCTTATTCTCATAGTAGTATGCAATATTTTTATTCAATAGTATAAATTATGTGCCTATATAATATTGGGCACACTTTTATACATAGAAACACTTTGTTATATTTAATTTAGTAGTTTTTTTTTGTTATAATAATCATTCAAAATAATGAGTGACTAAGATTTTCTATGATAATATTCTTTGAAGCTTTTCTATTTAAAAAATAAGAAGATAAAATTATATGACTTGAATTGAGATTGTCATTTGGTCAATAATGATTTGTTATGTATAATGTTCAGTGCTACTAAAAGTATACAAATAAATTGGGGAAATAGCAAATCCTAAAAGTGTTACATAATGGGTTGAATAGTGAGTGGCTATCATTTTACAACTATCTGAGGTATTCCTAGAAACTAAGTTCATTCTTATTTTTTATACGACATCATTTTGATTAAAATATTTAATCCTTGAGATTGAGCATATATTTTGGAATGGTTTTTTTCATATTCTATACTTAATATATAGTAAATTAATTTGTAAATATTTAAAATCTATGTTTTTATATATATTTTGTGTATCAAAAATCATTCATTATGCTTGGACAAATAGATAAATGGGGGGCTTATGGGGTCCTCTAGATTTTTTTTAATTAATATTAACCTTGCAAATCTTATGTACTAATGTCAGATATCTAACATCTTGGAAATGCATACTTGGATGCCCATGTATATGTTTGAGAGATTTTTTTTAATTAATTCTCCTTGTAACTTGGAATACTATTTGTAGTGACATTAAGAGGGGAGGTTACACATGATAAATGTAGTTACAAAGTGATTTTATTTTATTTATACCACTCATACTCTTAGGTGGTAGCAGAGAAAGTGGAGTATCTTATTATGATGGGTGGATTCCACATTAGTTGGCTACTCCATTTTGGAGCACACCATACTTGGGAATGTGTACCCACTCTTCACATGGATTAAAGACGTTAGTTATGGTTGATATTCATGGATAATTAATTAATTGGTCATGGGGGCGTTATATTTTTGGCATACCAAGGGTTTTTGTCATTTTGGTTTTGTGAAGTCATTCGGTGTTTTCTTTCTTATATTCTCTATAAATTAGATACCTTAGATAGTTTTTCTATGAGTCTTTTATAGATTGAGTAGTGTTATGGTACCAAAATTTTGTTAGATTGAAGGAATAAAGTTGGTGTAAATTGATGTAACACTAATGATGGATTTTTTTTGGAAAGAGTTTCACCATCTACATTAAGTGTTATGTGTTTAATTATATGCACTTGCTAATTTTAATTTTTTTATAAAATTCATACATACTTCTCTAAATTTTTATTTCAAGTTAATATGGTTTATAACACCATCTAAATTGGATCTATAAACTTAATTAATATACTATCACTATATTTATTCACTTTTTTTCTCAACACGATGCATCCAAATTGGTCAAATGACCATATAGATTTGTCAATATTTTGTACAAGAATTTTGTTAGATTGAAGGGAGAAAGTTAGATGTATTGATGTAACACTTATAGTGGAGCTTTTTCTAGAAAGGGTTTCATCATGTGCATCGAGTGTTATGCATTTAATTATATGCACTTCCTAATTTTAATTTGATTTTTTGAATTTCTACATACTTCTCTAAATTTTTGTTTCAAATTAATATGGTTTATCACACTATCCAAATTGGATTTATACACTTTTTTTTTTTAAAAAGAAGGGGTAAAATTTTTATTCAATCAGAACCAAAGTACAAAGCAAAGGCCAAAGGCCCAGCAAAAAGAACACCACTAGTCCAACCGGCACTCACCACTACCTATTCATGTCCTCCACTAATAACCTCTCCAGGGTCTCAAGATAATTAGAAGAGAGCTCTTCCTTTCCACTGATATCCCAACCATCCACATTCTCAGAGGCCCACTTCGCAAGACAATCAGCTGCTTTGTTCCACTCTCTAGGGATATGACAAAAGGAGACAGAGTCCAAGGAGCTGCAAAGACTCAAAATCTGTCTGCCCACCGAAGCCAATTGCCAACTAACATCATCCAACCTTTGGTTGTTCAACAAGTCCACAACAATTTGAGAATCCGACTCACAAATGATCTTCCTCCAGCCTAAAGAGCAACCACGTTCAACAGCAATCTTAATAGCAAGGGCCTCCATCAAATTATTAGAATGCTTCCCTTTGTAACTAGAGAAGACAAAAACCACCTCACCATCATTACCCCTACCAATACCCCCCACACCAGCATGACCAGGATTCCCACGAGAAGAACCATCAGTATTAATCTTTAGGACCCCCACCGGGGGAGGCATCCACTTCCCATCACGACAAACTCGTTTCCGAACCTGACGGGGCCTTCTACCAGCAAAACAACCCTGGCTGCTCTCCCCCAAGCACAAATTCCGCACAATATCAAGATCACCAGGATCAAGATTTCAGACATGTCACACTTAGCCGAAATAGTCTCCTGAATCCTGCTAATTATCTTCTTCCACAATTGAAGATTTCCAAGATTGGAACCACAAAAAACTCTACGGTTCCTCTCCAACCAAAGGTTCCAAAGAATGAAAATAGGCCCAATAGACCAGGCCACCTGAAGGAAAGGAGTCTTTGCTGGTGGTCTACCCAAACTTTCCCAAAAGTCAATCAAGGAGGTAGCATGAATACACCCATGATGCCAAGCTTCCCACCATCTGTGCCATAACTCTCTAGAGTAAGGGCAAAGAAAGAACAAGTGGGAGGTACACTCCTCACTGTGAGAACAAAGAAGGCAAATAGAGGGTCCCTGAAAGCCACGTTTGCGAAGATTTTCCCAAGTGAGGCACTTCCTCTGAGCAACCAACCATAAGAAAAAATTGCATTTGGGCCAAGAGAAGTTGTCCCAAACCTTCTTCCACCAGTGCACCTCAGCAGGACCAAATAAGTTCCTGTCAAGCATAGCATAGCCTTGGGCAACAGTAAATTTACCTTTTGGACTAGGATTCCAAGCCAGAACATCCCTCCCATCAAGGGAGCTGCAAAGCCTAGCCTCCAAAACTCTAGAAAGAACAACACGATCCTCATCAGAACCACCCACGGGCCACTCCTGTGGGTCCTTCCAACAAGCCACCACTGCCTGCCCAATACGCTTGACAGTTTTAAAATGCTCCACCTTAATCCACCCGGCCTCAGAAAAAATATGGCAAAGAGGCTGAAGCTGAGGAAAACTAGAAAGAATGGGAGGGTGGCCATCCCAAGAGTCCTTCCAAAACAGAACATCAGAGCCTCTATTACAGATCCAAAAGAGGCCCTCCTTAATCAGCTGAGCACCCTTCTTAAGGGTATCCCAAATACAAGAACCTTTACCCAGCAAAGGAAGGCGTGGCACATCGAGGCAATCAGCACCAGGTAGATACTTGTGGGTTAGAATCTTAGCCCAATCCTGATCTTGATTGTTACACCACCTCCAATACAGCTTGGCAGCCAAGGCAGTGACAGCAAGAGCCATAGACCTAAGACCAAGGCCCCCAGCATGCTTCGGCCTGCAAACAGACTCCCACTTGACCAAGCTCCATTTTGAGGAAAGAAGGTTGCCAGACCAGAGAAATTGCCGAGACAAAGCATCAAATTCCCGCACAAAGGTGGACGGGGGAACTTGCACACAACACCTATAAATGGGGAGAGACTGCACTACAGTCTTAAGAAGAATCACTCTCCCAGCAGAAGATAGCCATCTGTAAGTCCAATGGCTCACCCTACTTCAAAATTTATCCAAAATTCCCTGCCAATAATCTCTTCGCTGTCCTCCCAAAGCCAAAGGGATCCCTAGGTACATCAAGGGAAGAGAACCGATCTGAAATCTAAGGATCCTAGCAATCCTGCTCTGAATAAGACGAGGAGTATTAAAAAAGTAAATGGAAGATTTATCATCATTAATACACTGACCAGACGCCTTCAGATAGATATCTAAGGCACGCCTGAAGTTCACCGCCTCACTAATTCTAGCCAAGCCCATTAGCCCAGTATCATCCACAAACTGGAGATGAGAGTAGGGAGGGAGAAGGTTGTTCCAGCTCCAACCATGGATAAGACCCTGTCTCACCTGAGATTTAATAAATCTTCCAAGACCCTCTGCCATGATAATGAATAAGTAGGGGGATAAAGGATCCCCTTGCCGGAGTCCCCGAGAAGCACTGAACAAATCTGAAGGTTCGCCATTAATGAGAACAGAGAATGAGGCAGAGGTCACACAACTCAGAACCCAGTTCACCCATTCCTCAGCAAAGCCAAAAGCCAGGAGAGTTTTCTGTAAGAACTCCCAGCTCACCCGATCATAAGCTTTAGACATATCAAGCTTAATAAACATAGCCTTCTCCTTAGAGTTAGCCATAGAATGGATAGCTTCCATGGCTATCACAACACCATCCAGAATTTGTCTCCCTTCAACAAAACCACCCTGCTCAGCCGAGATCAAAAAACTAAGGAGTGGTTTGAGTCTCTCAGCAATCAGTTTGGTGATGATCTTGTAAACAACGTTACATAATGCAATAGGCCTGAATTGAGCTAACCGGTCAGCTCCTTCCAACTTAGGTATGAGGGCCAAGAAGGTAGAATTCATAGACTTGAGCATTTGTTTGTTCCTAAGTGATTCCTGAACCACCTCCAGGAGATCAAACTTTATAATTTCCCAGAACTCTTGAAAAAACTCAATCGGAAACCCATCCGGACCAGGGGCCTTACCTTTTTTCATGTTAAAAACCACTTTCTCCAACTCAGGTAACAAGATAGGACATAAGAGAGTCCCATTCATCTCAGCAGAGACTAGGTGGGGGATACAATCCATGATGGCCTGCTCCTCAGCCCCAGCAACAAGATTTTCCTTAGCAAAGAGGTTTGAAAAATAATTGACTGCCTCCTTGGAAATATCAGCATAGGACGAGCGTTGAACCCCATCCTGAGAAACAAGAGAGGAGATAGAATTTCCATGTCTTCGAGCCTTTACTGAATTATGGAAGAAAGCAGTGTTCCTATCCCCCTCTTGAAGCCAATCAATACGAGATTTATGCTTCCAGAAGATCTCTTCCCGGAGTTCCCACTCTTCTAAACTCTTAAGGGCCAAGGACTCAGCCATACTCAGGGCAGAGGTCAACCCTTGATCCCGAATCTGACGAGTGATAGAATCCAACTTGGACTGGGCATCCAACTTCTGAGCTTGAAGGTTCCCAAAATGCTGTTTATTCCATCTCTTGAGCCTGAACTTCACATGTTGGAGCCTCTTACTAAAAGTAAACATGGCTGTCCCATGGGAAGGCATCCCCTCCTGCCACCAATCCCACATAAGATCATGCATCGACTGATCTCTTAACCACATCAACTGAAATTTGAAAGAGGGATTCTTGGTGACACCATAGACAGTGACTGAGAGCTTGATAGGCCAATGATCCGAGCCCCTCCAATCAAGAATTTATGAACTGGTAATCAACCTACTATTCAACCAATAGCAGGAGACAAGAAATCTATCAAGCCTCTCTGAGATAGCCTCAGCACCACATCTCCTATTATTCCATGTAAAGACACCATTGGTTGGCTTCACATGAATGAGGTTCAAGGACCCAATCATATCCCTAAGTAAATTTGCAGAAGGGTCCAGCCTGGCTAAACCACCCCGTTTTTCATCCAATCCAGTAACAACATTAAAATCACCAGCCATAATCCATGGAAGAAATGGGTCCAAGGCACGGATGAATTGAATGTGGGCCCAGAGATTAGACTTACCTGATAGATCAGTTGGAGCATAAATATTGGATAAAAGACATCTCTCTCCAGTCGCGAAGCAAGAGGCAACCAGAGAAATGGAAGACCGGCTAGACATCCACCATAAGGGGGAGACTTTCCTAGGGTTCCAGAAGCAAGCCACCCCCCCTGCATTATTCAGAGCACCCACCCCCTGCCAATTGCCTTGGGGCCAGATACGCGAAGCACAACTCGCCAAACCATCAACAGTAAGCTTGGTTTCCTGAATGAAAACCACATCAGGTGACTGCAATTCAATTAATCTGCGAACATCCTTTTGTCTAGGGATGTTGTTCAACCCCCTTACATTCCAAGATAAAACAATCATTTATGAGGGTGGGAAAAATGGGAATCAATGGGTTTCACAGACCCAGACTCGACCAAAGTATCACCCATCAGCTTAACCTTCTCTTGATCAGTTTTCCTTCCACTCTTTGACGGTTTATCCAGAGGCCCCTTCTTAAAGGCTTTCTGATGTAAACCTAAAACCAGAGGAGCTTTGTTACCCTTTACAGAATCAGAGGCCCCCTTAGGAGTAGGGGGATCATGGGCCACTACTACCAGGCCCTTCGGAATCTGTGGCCCTTGGAGAACCCCGAAATCCTGAGCTTGAGAAGGCAGATCCATTGCCATCCGATCTACTTGGTGGACCTCTGAAGATAAAATCTGATCCTCTTTCCTTGCATTCTCATCCGGAACTGCATGCAACTCCGTGGCCCCAGAAGAGAGTTCAGCGGGAATACCTTCCTCCTGGACTAGATCATCAAGAATATCAAACTTGTTAAAAGTACCTTCATTCTGTCTATCTAGCCAAGTTCGCTTCTTGCCCTTGCCTCTGTTACGGGAC
>VDFB02271358.1:1192256870-1192277735 GCA_007258455.2 Sequoia sempervirens
TTGAAACTCTTAAAAAATGGAGAAGCTTGGTTGAGAATGAGATGGGTAAAAGGATAAAATGTCTCAAATCTAATAATGGTGGTGAGTATTGCAGTAAAGAGTTTGAAGATTATTGTTCCACTAATGGTATTCGTAGGCAAAAAACAGTTTCAAGGACTCCACAGGAAAATGGAGTGGTAGTAGCATGAATAGAACAATAATGGGCTGATGCCACAGACTATGAGATTGCATGCTGGGTTTCCTTTAAAAATGAGGGAAGAGACTGTAAACATTGATGTTTATTTAATTAATAGAGGTCCCTCTAATCCTTTGAGTTGTAGTATTCTAGAGGAAGCATGGAAAGGTAATAAGGTGAGTCATTCTTTTCTCAAAACCTTCGGTTGTGAAGCATTTGCACATGTAGATTCTGAAAATAGAACCAAGCTTGATGAAAAAGCAAAGAAATGTGTATTTGTTGGATATGGCATTGATGAATTTAGTTATAGGCTTTGGGATTTCAAAAATCAAAAAATTGTGAGAAGCAGGGATGTCATATTCAATGAAAAAGTGTTGTACAAAGATCTGTTGCTGCAGCATGAGAAGAAAAATGATTATGTAGTGTTGGATGATACTCAAACAATGATGTTCCGGTGGTTCCTCATGTTTTAGGCAACATAACAACAAATACAAATTCTTGTTAGGCGATCTTCAAGGATAAGTAGACCTCGAAAGATTCTCTCCCTCTTTGTATGCTATTTTGTTAGCGATGTTGGTGAACTGAATATTATGATGAAGCTATGCAGGTGGATACCAAAAGGTTCGGTGGGAGCATGGAATGGAAGAAGAAATGGACTCCTTGTTGAAAAACCAGACTTGGGAATTATGCAAGTTGCCTGCAGGTAAAAAGGCTTTACCAAACAAATGGGTTTATAGGTTGAAAGAGGACGATGGAGGTAAGAAGAGATTTAAAGCCAAATTAGTTGTAAAGGGATTTGCACAAAAAAAAGGGTATTGATTTTGATGATATTTTTTCTCCAATTGTTAAAATGACTTCTATTCGTATTGTTTTAAGTATTGTGGTTGCTGAAGATATGCATTTAGAACAACTTGATGTTAAAACAACCTTTCTCCATGGTGATTTGGAAGAGGAAATATATATGGACCAGCCACAAGGTTTTGAGGTCAAAGGTAAGGATAAACTAGTGTGCAGATTGAAGAAAAGTTTATATGGCTTGAAGCAAGCACCTCGACAATGGTACTTGAAATTTGATAGTTTTATGGCTAAGCAAGGCTACAACCGGTGTAATTCTGACCATTGCGTTTATTTTAAGAGGTTGGATAATGACAGCTACATTATTTTATGTTTATATGTTGATGACATGCTTGTAGCATTGTCTAACATGGATCACATAAGTCAGCTAAAACAACAGTTAGCAAACTCTTTTGCTATGAAGGATTTAGGGGCAGCAAAACAAATCCTTGGTATGAAAATTTGTGGAGATACGAAAAACATAAATTTTTTTTTATCTCAAGCTAATTATGTTGCAAAGGTGTTGCAGAGATTTCATATGGAGAATGCAAAAGTTGTCAGCACACCTTTGCCTAGTCATGTCAAATTGACTAAGGATATGTGTCCAAAGACACAAGAGGATGAAGAAAAAATGTCCAAGGTACCATATGCTTTAGCTATAGGTAGTTTAATGTACACCATGGTATGCACGAGACCAGATATTGCACATGTCGTAGGAGTTGTTAGTAGGTATTTGAGTCATCCCGGAGTTGAGCATTGGAATGCTGTAAAATGGATTCTCAGGTACTTGAGAGGTACATCCAATAAATGTTTATGTTTTTGGGGCTCTAATACTGATTTAAAAGACTATGTTGACTCATATTTGGTAGGGGATATAAATACCAGGCAGAGTACCACAGATTATGTATTTACAGTTGGTGGGACATCAGTGAGCTGGATTTATCGATTGCAAAAGGTGGTTGCTTTATCCACCACAGAGGCAGAGTATGTTGTTGCAACATAGTCGGCAAAGAAGATGATATGGCTGCAACTTTTCATGGATGAGTTGGGAAAACAACAGGCTGAAAATTACTTGTTTACAGACAGCCAGAGTGCTATACATCTTGCAAAGAATTTTGCCTTGCATTCTAAAATAAAACACATATAGTTGAGATATCATTTCATTCAGTTGGTGTTGAAGGATGGACAGGTCAAGCTGGACAAGATACATACATATGTCAATCCAGCGGATATGTTTACGAAGGTGGTGACAAGGGAGAAGCTGAGCTCCTCTTCAGCTTCAATTCAAGTATAATAGAGCAGCAGGGTCCAAGATACTTATTTCTAGTGGGAGCTGTAATTGTAGTAGTGTTGTCCAGGATCAGTCTCCAAGTGGGAGATTGTCTTGGTGTGGAGCCTAATCAGTCTCCAAGTGGGAGATTGTTGGTATGTGGCAACTAGTCATGCTATACTATATAGCCCATGGTATACTTACACCCCGACATGTATCCTTGCTGGGGTCGGGCCGGGCCCTGGGCAGGGGTTCGAGGGCAATAGCCCCTGAGAAAAAATTTCCTCCTACTTTTTCGCGTCATCACCGAAAAAGGGAAAAATCAACGAAAAAGGAAAAATCTAATTTTGTAGAACCCAAAAATCTAGAAGCTTCTAAGCTTGTTAAAAGGGGTTCAGATGGGTGTTACAGTATGATGAAAAACACAATTATTCGCAAGATTGTAATAGGTTTTTGCACTAGATAATAAAGTATTGGATGGCTACGGTTTGGTGGATATAGTCCAGATTGGGTGAACCACGTAAATTATCTATGCTATATTTCTGTGTGTTTTAGTTTCTGTGTTTATTAATTAAATGTGCATTTAATTGTTAGATATCTACCATTTATAACCCTATCAGTTTACGCTTCTTCTGTGCCAAGACATCAAAGTAGAGTACCATCTAAACTTCAATGATATAAGGTGTCTCCTAGTATTGTAAATCGAGAAGTCCTATGGAATTTTTTTCTTCTTTTGGGTGGTTGTCAAATTAGGAGTTGCAATAGCGTTTTGGATATAGTCAAATGTATCATGGTACCATGGTGATTTGGGACCAACAAAAACACACACTAGTTTTGATTCTGGGATGTTAAATGTTGATACAAGCAGTTGCTCCACAAGGAACTTGTACTTGTAGATGTGATCTAAGGAACCTATTGAAAGGTGATAGTGACAAAATATTGCTTGAAATTGTCCACCCTCCTTTTATATGGTAGCAACTTGTCATCCTTTGTTTGATACTCATCGTTCACTTACTTAATTACTAGTTGTGAATCTCCATAAACCTTCAGTTCCTTAATCCTCCATTCGATAGCCATTTTCAGCCCTGTGATTAGTGCTTCATACTCTGAGATATTATTTCTGCATGGGAAAGCAATTCTATATGTCTTGGGTATACTATCTCCTTGTGGTGTGAGAAATAGGATACCTGCTCCTAAGTCGTGTTGAGTGTGGGACCTGTCAAAATACAAGATCCAATGGCTTTTTTGCTCTGTTAGCAATATAATTTCATCTAGGAAGTCTATTATGAGAGGCTAGTGGTCTTCCATTGGTACTTCAGCTAGTTGGTCTACAATGATCTGTCCTTTGATGGCTCTCTTGTCTACATACTCTATGTTGAACTTGCTCAGAATCATCACCCATTTAGAAATTCTCCCTGTTAGAGTTGCTTTTGCTAATAGGTATTTTAGTGGATCTACCTTTGAAATCAACTTTACTTGTCTATTTAAGATATAGTGTCTCAGCTTCTATGTCACAAATACGATAGACAACCACTCTCTTTCTATGGGTAAGTAGTTCAATTCGTAGCCCACCAGTTTTCAACTAATGTAGTAGAACGCTCTTTCTTTGTTATTATCATCTAGCTATGCTAGGAGAGCTCCCAATGCTAATTGTGTTGTAGACACATAGAGTATCACTACTTTGTTTGGAATAGGCGACATGAGGACAAGAGGAGAGTAGATACTCCTTGACTTTCCAAAATGACTGATCACATCTTCCATCCCACTTGAATGTGATTTCTTTGTGTAGAAGATGGGTAAACATATGGAACTTGTTTGCTAGTTGGGCGATGAATCGCCTAATTGACTATAGTTTTTCTTGTAGAATTTTGAGCTGCTTCAATGTCTTCGGAGGAGGCATTTATTGTATAGCTTTTACTTTTGTAGGATCTACCTCAATGCCTCTTCTTGACACTATGTACCCTAGTAGCTTTCTAGATGTTACTCCGAATACACACTTTTTTAGAATGAGCCTCAAGTTATACTGTTCAAGTGTATCAAACACCTTTGCAAGATTGGTCAAGTGGTCTTCTCTTTTTATGGACTTTGCTAGAATGTCATCCACATAGTCTTCCATAAATATATGTAGCATATCATGGAAGATTGTTGTCATTGCTCGCTGATAGGTCGCTCTTGCGTTCTTTAGAACAAATGGCATTGGATTCTAGTAGAAGGGCCCCCATGCACAAGTGAATGCAGTTTTATGTTGATTGTCAGGGGATATCTTTATCTAATTATATCCTAAAAATTCATCCATTAGTGACAACATTTCATGTCCTATTATTAGATCTACGATCATGTCTATACTTGGAAGAGGGAAGTCATCTTTTGGACAAGCTTTGTTTAGATCTTGGGAATATGTGCAGATTCTAATTCCCCTAGTGGGCTTTGATATCAGTACTAGATTAGAGATCCACTTAGGATAATCAATTGGTCTTATTAACCCAACATCTAGCAATTTCTTTAGTTCTACTTTCACCAAAAGTGCAATCTGCGGATGCATCTTTCTTAGCTTCTGCTTGATGGATTTAGCTCTAGTTACTACTAATAGGTGGTGAATGACCAATTTTGGATCTAGTCCTGGCATGTCTGCATATGTCCATGCGAATTTTATCTTTCTTTCATTAATGAATGCTGAGAAGTTCACTTTCTCTTCAAGATCAAGTGACGCTGCATGGTATGTGATCTTTGGTGCTTCTATTGTGCCAACGTTTATAGGTTCTGTTTCTTCAACTAGGAGTGTCAAGTTCTCTTGATATTCGGAAATAGGGAGATTGAATCCTCCATCTTTAGGTGCCTCAGGGAGGTTTTCACCCTTAGATTCATCCTTTATATTTCTCTTTTCAGGATCTGATAGAGCCACATCGTGGTTTTCCCTGGGGGATCTCATGTTGATTTTTACATTGTCTTTTTCAATTTTGGGACTAGAGGACACAATATCCCCTTTGAAATATGCTTGATGTTCATGTTCCATGACAAACCCTACTTTGTGATCTCCAGATGGTAAATCGGTTTGAAGTTCTATAAACTCTGCAATTGCTTCATTGTTCTGGAATTGATCCAAAATAGATATATGGTGTTGTTGGTCCCAATCTATTAGCTGCATGTAGCAAAGGGTTAGGTTGTAATTGTTATCTATAAAGATTATATAAGTTGTTGAAATGGTCAATATGGCTATAAAATCATTCTCCCATTAGGTATCTAGGTGATCGTCACTAGAGGTGACAAAGGAAGGAGAATTCCATTCATACTCATTAGAGTCTATTTCATAAGTATAGTCTTTGAATATAGGTTTATTAAGTTGGATAGGGAATATATTTATGCTAAAGATTTCAAATAAATCCATGATGGGTAAATCATTATCTATAAGATGGTAAATATCTAATGTCTTAACATTAGTAGAAGGATCTCCTTTCTTAAAAGAGGTACGTCGAGTTTTTGGGCTAACCACATCTAGTGAATCATAGCCTAGTCTCATGTTCTTCTTTCTTTGCTCCACTATGATAGGTTCTTGTTTGCCTTGTTTATGTCACCCAAGACCACCTTTTCTAGTGTATCCCATTTTTTTAGCTAGATGATATCCTTTACTACTAGGATCAATGAGAAGGGGTTGTAGCTGCTCTAGTTCTTTTTTGTCTTCTTTGTATATCATTGACGAAAGGTCTTCTTTGAATATTTCCTCATCATTTATATCTCTCCACTTGGAAAAGATCGTGGGTTTTTCTACCATTGTTACTGCTTGATTATGTTTTATCTCTTTAGGCCCTCCATATACTTTTGGTGTTGGGGGAAGCATTCCAATGCAAAAAGCTTGATTGAAATGATAGTTGCCATTACCTTTGTCAAGTACTTGAATCTTGGACTCAAATTTTGGTTTCTCACAAGATGAGGGTTTAGTTGAGTTTGATGGTAGCATTGATGGGTCAACATATGAGGAGTAAAATGAGATAACTGTTGTCATGGAGATTGCACCCGGAATGCTAATTTTATATGCTCAACAATCTCGTGAAAAATTGAAGCATGTTCGAGCTTGTGGGTATGCTCTTAGTGCAGATGAATCTCCAGATAAAGGGTTGGTTCCTTGTGATACCTCCTGAAAACTACCCTATTTGAGAGGAAAAGGGATATAAAGAAGCTTGGAATTGAAACCTATCCTAGGAGGTGATGCACCAGACGTTTTGGATCTACTTGCTTATTCAAACTCACAATGTATTCAACAAATTAGCTCAAGTCTTTTCACAACCCAACTAAGCATGTAACACATAAGTATTTCATCGGAAAGGGGCTGAATTTAGAGCATGCATGAAGGAAAACAAAGTATTTTCTAAACTTGAAACTACTAAAATCAGCTTACTCAATCCATGACCAACATTAACCATGAATCTCCCTACATTCATACTATTTGAATGAGACAAAATCAAAGAATTCTAAGAATGAATCACATAAATATCATCAGATCACCCATACACTATAACACAAGAAGTATTAAGAAGGAAAATTGTTGCTTTCTTTATTGAAAATGAAAGGAATTGCTGCTACAAGTGGATCAATTGAGTTACAAAACTTTTTTAGACTCTTTGCAATACACAAGAGAGCAAAA
Source organism: Sequoia sempervirens (assembly GCA_007258455.2). Taxonomy (NCBI): domain Eukaryota; kingdom Viridiplantae; phylum Streptophyta; class Pinopsida; order Cupressales; family Cupressaceae; genus Sequoia; species Sequoia sempervirens. The sequence continues at coordinate 1,192,263,789 of VDFB02271358.1, forward strand.
ATTCAAGAATATCACTACTAGGTACACGTTGGACTTTGCTATATTTCTCTTCCAACTTTGCATAATAATGGAAGGGTTTAGGGTCAACATATAATGTAACCTCCTTACCGTCATGGGGAAACTTGAGACATTGATGAAATGTTGAAGGAACTACTTGTAGTGCATGAATGCAAGGGCATCCTAGAAGAAGGTTATATGGTAACTCAAGGTCAAGTGCCTGACATGTTGTTTTTGTTTTTCCTAGTCCTATCTGTACAGGTAGCTTGATTGTCCCTTTTGAATTTCTTTCTAGGTCGTCATAAGCCCTTATAGTAATGCTTTTTCCCTTGTCAATTACATCATCAGAATATTCCAACTATTTAACAAATTTTAAGGTATAGATGTTGGAATCCAACAAATTCATCACTAGCAATTCATTGAAGGAAAATTCACCATCAACAATTCACCGCCATGGAAAATTCACCAACGAAAAATTCACCGCCAAGTAAAATTCACCGCCAACAATTCACCTTAATATTTTTAATAAAATCAAAGTTTTGCTGGCCATATGGCGGTGAATTTTCCTTCGATGAATTGTTGGCGATGAATTTTCCTAGAGCCACAGATGTTTAGATCGACGCCGCTATCTATCAATACTCTTTTAACCATGGGTTTGTGGACACCAACCTCTATATAGAGGGCTTGGTTGTGGAACGACTTTTGTGGAAGGTCTTTCTCAAGAAGACTAAATGATTATTGGTCGTAATTTTGCCAACCATGGCTTGAAACTGTTCAAGATTGAGGTCATTAGGGGCCGATGCTTCCAATTCTTTCTCTAGTATTTCTCTATGTCCAGGTGACAATTTTAACAACTCTAGGATGGAGATCAAAGTGAGAGTCTTCTTCAGTTGTTCCATAATACTGTAGTCATTTGATGACCTAGTTGTGGGTTTAGGTGGGGTTCCTTGTATTGTTACTTTCCATTTATGGGTAGTTACATTACATTCAGGGTCCCTACCTCATATTCTTAACACATTGACCCTTGTGTCATCTGCTTGAGAGAGGGTACCTAGAATTGTGTCACGATAGGTGTAGTTAGCACTGTGATAGTTTTGGTATTTTCCTTTGTCATTCTTCTTAGCATGGTTCAAAATTGGATTTGTGTACATCTGGAGGTCTTTATTTCCAGGATGATGTTTGATATCCACTTCTCCCTTGTCGGTCAAGTCTTGTTTTATATTCTTGAGTCTCATGCAGTTATTCATTGTATGTCCTTTGATTTTGTGAAAATCGCATAAGTCCTTCTCATTGTACCATGGTGTTTTGAAGCTTGGCTCTTCATAGTTTGGGCAATCGTTGACCTTGATGAGGTTTTGTTGCACTAGTCTGTGCATTATTTTCTCAAGGGGTTATCCTAATGTAGTGAATTCCATCCTTGGTTGATCTTATTGCCTTTGTTTCTCTCCCTGATTTGTTTGTTCGTTAACCGCTTGATTGTTTTGGGGATAGCTAAGTTGATTGTTTTGCGCATTGTTGGGAGTGTAGCTTGTTTGTGCAACTTAAGGTTTTCTTTGAGGTACATTGGGATTTTATATGTTTCATACTACTCTAACATCAACTACTCATCTTTTGTAACATTTTTGTTCTTGGCTCAAATCTTAGGTTTCTCATTGCATTAGAAGAATTGTCTCTTGGGTTATTTAGCTTAATCACTCCCCTTGCCATGAGAGCCCTTTCTATGTGTATTCCCTTCTCAATGGTCTCTTTGAAGTTAGTGGGGCACAACATGGTGAGTTGGTAGTTGATTTCCGCTTGGACATTGGAAACAAATATATCTACTAGTTCCTTATTGGGAATAGGCCACTTGCATCTACTAGCCTTATGTCTCCATCTTTGCAGGTAGGAGGTAAAGGATTCTGCTTGACTTTGTTTAATCTTGTAGAGGTCTATGATGGTGACGTCCTGTTCTATATTGAATGAGAAGTGATTTATGAATTCGGTCGTCAATTCATCAAAGCTTTTAATACCTAATCGTAGATGTGAGAACCATTCCACAGCGTGACCAGTAAGACTGCATGGAAAAAGTATCATTATCATTTTTTTGCACTTCCATGTAAGATATCAAGAAATCTCACACGTGTTCTACTAGATCTCCCTTTACTTTGTATTTTTCAAACTTTGGTATTTCAAAGTTTTTCGGAAAGGGGCACATAGTAATTGTTATCTCCTAGAAATGCACCCTATGCAAAGTTATGAAAAATTGAGCTTTCTAGAGAAACATGGGATCATTTCAAGGTTGTGGGTCACCTAAAGTTGAAATGAACCTCCGAATAAGGCCGGCTCCTAACTGGTAATATCACTTAACTACTAATCTTCGTAAGGAAAAGGGAGAAGGAGTGCATGAAAATGAAAATTAAATCCTATGGTGACACCAAATTTGTTCAAACATGTAAAACTGCTTAACACACAATTTACAATCAACTAATAAAAGCTGATATGCACAACTCAATACTCATATGATACTGCATAAACGTTTCATAAGAAAGCTACGATACATACAGTCTTAGAAGGATGATAAGTTCTCCTCACAACTAAAAATTGTTTGCATCACCAACATAACCTATAACCTGCAATATACATATCTCCTCTGCTTAAAAGTGCTATTAATGAGACATATTAACAAGGAATAAGAAAACTCACATGTAAATTTATCAATCATCCAACACACTCAATAAAATAGATAACTGAGAAGGCAGAAATTGCTTTCTTTATTGATCTCCAAAGGTGAAACTCTACCATACAATGTCTGTAAATGAGTTACAAAACTAAATATTCTCCTCTAAAGACTCATAGAAGTCACAAAGCATAAAATATGCAAGTAAGAACTGTCCTACAAAATGAGGAAAAAATGCCATATATACGGAAACTAAAAAAGTGTCGCCCCTTTGTTTTAGGGTTTACAAAATATCAGTTTTTAGAAGGGTCGACCCTTAGATCTTTTGAAAATAAAGTTAGTGCATTCAATGTACATCCCCGTGTCCATGTTAGTGAAAGATTTCTCTAGGGATGGCCCTTCAGATCTTTTGCAACCATCACATTAACTTCTGGCCCCCGTATCCAGCTTCGAACTTCCATCAGAGCCGCCTTGAATGCCCTGAAGCTGTAATACCCCTCCGTGTCGGTTGTTCTGAACTTTTGTGTGAATATTTTTGTGTGCTTCATTGATTACTGTGTTATTTGATTGTGTGGAAAATATAATATGTTAGTAGTCATGTTTAAATAATTAATTAGATCATAAGTGAAATTGCAAGGTTATTTGAAATATAATTAGAAATTAAAATCATAATCAATTAAGTTAAATCAAATGATTTAGAACAAATGATCAAATTAAACTAATTCGTTAAAAGTAAAAGTGATATTATTAGATAAATTGATTTAATTTGTTATGAACAAATAATCTTGAAAAGATAATTATTATAATAAGAAATTTAATGGATACTTATTTAGAATCTTGTTGATTTTAATTATTCTAATGTGGAAGTAATTAATTAATAATGCGTATTATAAATCTCATCCATTATGTTGAAATCAATGGTGCCTGTGGATTGGGGAAGGGGGTGAGGTATTCTCTTTCCAGCAGTTTTTAAGGGAGAAATTTGGCTGAGTAAAAGTTGCATTTATAGTATTGCATTTTTATTTATTTATTCTGAGAATTCATTGAGGAATAAGATTGGAGTTGAGGGGAGGATCTTGTAGCTGCTGCTGGAAACATTCGTTGGAGGAGGATTGGATTGGCAAAAGGAATAGAGCTTCTATAGATCTTCTTCAACCGCAGGACGCCAGGTTCCTCACTTATTTATTTGCTGTAGCATTAAATAAAATAGCAATTGATTGGAATTGTTTCGCTGCGTATGAAATTTTCGTTTGGGGATTGGGATTGTTGTTTGTTAAAATAGAATTTGGTGGGTTTCTTGACTGTCAATTATTAGATTGAAATTCTCTGGGAGTTCGGGACTGTTGTTTATTTAAATGAAATTAATTGTTGGATTTGTACTGTTGTTCATTATAATATAACTAAGATGGGAATTTTGGAAAAGAACCAGTAGTACTGTAGTTTTGTCTGGAAAATATAATTAATCAACTTAAGAATAATCTTTTATTAGGAAAACTAGGTTGTGTATATTCTTGTTTATATTTAATCATATACAGAAAAATTATACAGTGTTTATTTTGTTTCCTGATTTCGAAATGCCCAGATTCCAATATATATATATATATATATAGGTTTATATATATATATATAATAGATATATATAATTATTTATACCTGTGAAAATAGTGAATGAAAATTAAAATTCATTGAATTTCGTTATTTTTTCGTAGCACTGTGCATTGTATTGAATTTCGGGTTTTATATTTATATATTGGGGCTGTGTGGTGGTTCGGCCGCGGCCGTACCCACCACACTGCCATGGGTACCGTGTGACAGTCTGGGGACTGTCCACGGCAGTCCGTAGACTGCCCACGGCTGGGGCGTTTATCCCCGTGTTTTCTTTATGGTTTAAACTTTCCATTCGAAATTTTATATGTTGTTTGATTTTGGAAAATGCGAATTCTATATTTATTACTGTGCAGATTTTATTTTTATAAATATACGTATATATATATATGTATATATATATATATTTGTATATATACTTATATTCGTATATATATATATATATATATTAATTCATTTATTTAGAGTCCTCCGATTTAACTGTTGTAGTATTATTTAAATTTGTTTAAAAATATATATATATATATATATATTCTGTTTCTTTTTCTGGTTAAAATAAAGCAGAATCTGTTTAAAATGGAAATAATAATAATATAGAAAGAAATCTGGTTGTTGTTATTGATTTATTAAATTATCAACTATAAGAGGATAAGTTAGTTGAAAAATCAATTTACGAATATATGATAGCATTGATTTATTTAATTCTTGTTTTGAGTGAATATTTTGGAATAGAAAAGAATTCCTTTTAATTTGTTAAATTGTGAAATTTGATAGGATAATATACTAGAAGGGCAATTTGTGAATAGATATATATATGCCAGCATTGATTGTTTAATTCTTATTTTTAAATGTGTATAGGGTGGAAATAGAATTTAATATAGAATCGAATAAGTTATCTTTTTATGAAGTTAAGTCTTGTAGACTTGTTGGATTCTTAGAAAAGATCTATTCTCTTGCTACTTTCCTTCTTCGAAAAGAATTAAAATATATAATTACGTAGTGATATTAAAAGGTATTTATGTGTATAAATTTATTTAGATAGATTTAAGATTTAAGGTAGTAAGTTTTAATGTGTAGTTTAAGTATTTAGAGTATTGTTATTATTGTCATTTCTAAAGTATAAACAATTGATCTTAAGTGGCTTTCACAATTAATTTAAATATTGGAAGTGAGTGTTAAGTCAGTATGATGAAAGGAGAGTGGTAATAATGTTTTGAACAAAAGTAGTTATGAAATGATAATGAGTTAACTACCTAATTATTAAGTAGTTTACAATTATGTTGTTAAATGAAAGGGGAAATTTAAATGTATGGGTATGGTTAGAGATTGATTAGGATATTCTCGAATTGGATAGTTTATTGGTAAAAAAGAAGAAGGGATTTTAATCTTTTGGAAATTGATTTCCTTTATATTCATTTAATGGTTGATTTGTAAGTTCTCTTTATGGATAAGTCTTTTAGAATACTTGTGATGGTTATCATGAATGGTTTTAGTATGGGTAAGTTGTAAAGTTATTTAGTTCTGGTCGTTAATTGATTGGTTAATGAATATTGTTCTCGATTGAATTTTTGGTTGATGTTTATTATGTAAGTGTTTTTGTGGAGTTGTGAGTGGTTGAGTATTTAAGGTGTTCTTAAATTTGGTGCCTTGGATGCCTGGTTGCATGCTTTTACCTCTATTGTTGAAGGATGGTTTTTGGGATAGTTCCATGTTGGTGTGAATGCCTTTGGAGGTTAGTTTTGATTCAAGGAATCCTTTTCCATTTAATTTGTGTTGCAATGTAATTGGGAACTTGTATTTTGTTGGTGAGTTGTGGAAGTTGATCTTCTTGGATTTCTGATTTATTTTGTATCAAAGTTGTTATGTGGTTTGGATGGAGTTGTTGACCTTTTTCTTAATGTATTCACTCATTATATTTGAATTGAAAATAGTTCTTGTGGCCTTGCAATTATTGTTGTCATTGCTATGTTGTTGATTTTATAAAGGTGATTTGCGTACCACTATAAGGGGTTCTTGTGAGAAGAAAATTGAGGTCTCCCATGGAATACCTAGTTGGTGGCTTTTGGTTTTGTTAAGTGATTTTGTTGAATTGAAGGTTGATTTTCTTTTGCGTGTTCCTATTTGAGGTAACACCATTGTTTATTTGCGGATGGGTCTTGATGAATCTTTCCCTTTTATGGCTTTTCTGAGTTACTCTCATATTTGAGGAAATTTTATCCTTGTGTTGGAATTATTAGGGAAAAGCTTGTGTTGCTTCATTTCTACCCTTGTTTGTGGGTTTTCATTCTTTTGGCTTCCAGAGGCTTGAGATGGTTGTCAGTTGATGTTCTTTCTCTTATGTGCCCTTGAGGTGGCAAGTGTTTTGGTATCTGGATTTTGAAAGGGTTGTACAAGAATTGTTGAGACTCTGATTTTGTACTTGTTAGCGAGATGGGTAATGCCTCACATGCTTTTATTTTGTGATTCTTTGTTCAAATTATGATGGTACAACCCTTTGGTGTTTATGTTGTTGGGTCTCTAGGGAGAGTGGCTCCTCGTGGGGGCCGACGCCCCGTGTAAGGGGAAGGGCACATGATAACCCACGAGTGAGTTAGTAATCAAGTGAAAACCTAATAATTAACTTAGGAGGGTTGGGTAGTAATATCATTATAAGATTTTAAAAAATGGATGCCTCGTCTTCATTAGTTCTTTCGCAAACTAATGGAAGGCTGAGAAGGCTGTGGTTGGCAAGGTCGTAACCTCGTCCTCATGAGAGGTTATCGGCTCCGCATGAGCTACCCTATGGTGCCGGCGCCTCAAGTAGGAGGAAGGGCGAAGATATCCATAGATGGGGGCCGACGCCTCAGTTTGGAGGAAGGGCCAGGATAACCCATGTAGGCTATGTGATGACACTCTCCCCTAGTTGCCCATGTGTTTTACATTATTGTGTTCCTCTGGAAGTAGGTTGTGGGAGTTGGTTTAGATTGTTGATATTTGAATTCATATTGATTTGTGATTATTGCCTTAATATATCTTTGGTGTACTTTGTGGTCTTGTATGATCTCATTGATATTTGACTTATGGCCTTGTACTCTTATGGTACTGTGATATGATGTTATTGTATTATTTGATTGAAATTTGGAATTGTATTATGTTTATTAATTCAGTTTAATTTGGAAGTATTTCATGATCATCCTTTGGTTACTTGTTACTGGTCATTGCTTTGATTTATGTGATGAGATTTATGATTTTAAGTTATTTTAATGACTCTTGGATGTTGTTGATTATGTCTTTGTAATTCTTGAATTTTTATGATACTTTTGTATGGCGTTGAGTCTTGTGGTTCCCTATTTGGATGTTCTTGGTTGCGGTCTCTTTCTTGTTTACCTCCTAGCACGGGGGGTGGGTCTTCAGACTCACATGGTCGGGTGGAACGTGCTAAGCACCCCATTGGGTCCCCAGTTGAGGATCGAGAGGTGTGGATTGGTGCTGTTGCAGCGACTCCAGAGTTGTATCCGTCATGGAGCCAGTTTTCATCTATTCATTGTATCATGATTCTTGTTGTATGGTTTCTGTGCATATTGGAAACACTTTTGTATCATTGTACTCCTTGAATATTGTATTGTAATGTAACATTAAACCTTATGTGGCTATTTGTAGTTGATATTCAATGTGTTAAGTTAATTATGTATATGTTGTATTTATGTACTCAGATGGTTTCTTATCAATGATTATCATGTATACATTTGTTAATGTTTACTTTGTTATGAATTATATCTTTGGTTTTATTCTTTATTGTCATTGTGTGGATCTTAGTCTCGTAATGACTCTTCATGTACCCCAAGGGATGTATGTGCCAATGAATCTTCTTAAATGAAATTCATGTTATGATTTAATGTGTATTACATGTATGTTATGTTTACTTTAAAAAAAAAAAAATTGTGCTGTAATTATTGTTTATTTGTCCTTTGGGGTTCGCACGACGGGGCGTTACAGAAGCATTATCATAAATGTCACTCTACCTTTGCCAGTGGACATCCCAACTGTCTTTGAGACTCACAGCTTCTTCCCCTTGTTTAAGATCTTTCTTCAAGTTGATCCCCTTGAGAGACAACATCAAATGTTCTCTGTTTTCAAACCTCCCTAGAGACAACACTACTACCTTTGAACCGATTTATCATCCTTGATCACAAAGCAGATACATACTGCCCACATTCCGTTGATCTTCCTCACAAGAATAGTCACAATAGTCAAACTGCCCATGGTCTTTCTTTAGCTCCTTCTGGTTGGTTGAAATCGTGCCACGTAGATTCCTAGACGGTCAAAGGTCATTCAAACTGAATCTCATGTCGGTGAGACACTAGCTGTGTCTCCCCGATGCGATTAGACTTCGCAGCAACATTCGTCATGGCTTACAACCGTCGGCAAGAGTTCATATCGAGCTGCAAAAGTCATATCGACATCCCTAAAACCATCAGCAAGACTATCGCTTTCGGCCAGACATCATAGCGAGCCCTCAAGAGTCATACCGATATCACCATTCATCACCCAGACATCCGCATTCGGCAAGAGTTCTCGAAGTCTGCGGCGGACCATCCTTCTCCATTGAACAAACATCGGTCGAGAACCCAGCCATAGAGGCATGGGCACTTGGGTGAGGCCGCCGGGTTGGCGGAGACCTCTCCCGGGTTCAAGCAATGCGATTGGCTGCTCCGCCCGGCAGGGCCACCGCCGGGTAGGCGGAAGACGCTGCCGAGGAGGTGGCTGTCCCCGCCAAGCCTGCCTTCATCGGCAGGACCTCTCCTGACCCAAAACCTTTGGTAGGGTTCCATCCAGCGAACCTTATATGCGAGGAAATCCCCTTGATGAACTTCCGCAATGAAAGACATCATCACGAAGCAAATCATTCCCGTGTGCTTTGGCGTGACTCCACCGATCGAGAAAATTCTCGAAAGGAGAACCTCATTGCCGGGCCATCGCTGGAGAACATCTCCCAGACCATTAACCCGGCGGGAACTCCGGAAATCATCGGCAGGGAACATTACGACCACTTCCATTCCTCCCGAGCTTGAACCTTCTTTTGGTGAGACTCCCACTGGTCGACAAGACGTTACAACGAAAGCACCCTCCGTCAGCGAGACCAGCGGTCATCAACAAGACATCACGCCGAACTCACATCCTTTCGACGAGACATCTCCCCGAGCTCAACCTTACGCCAAGAGTTCCATTCTTTCGGTGAGACTCCTCTTGATTGGCAGGACGTTATAGCTAACAAGGGTTCTTTTCCTCGATGACAATCCCTTTTCCGCAAGACCCCCCGCGGTCGGCAAGACTTCTCTTCGAACCCAAATTCTTTCGGCGAGCTAGCCTTGTGCACAACGGTCGGTGAGACTTCAGCATGTCAGGGAGACATATAAAAACCCATGGCAATTAAAATGTCTGGCCGACCGGTATATTTCCAATGAATAGAACCACACTGCTAGTCGACACGACAATAGGAGGGTCTCATCGAATTTCTTCATCAGGAATTTTATGCCAAATCCGATTGAGGCATGCTTTCTAACAAACTTCCTTGAAAAAAAAATGCCAGGTGCATGATTTAATCCTACCCAACAATGTCCCCATTTGGCCTTCATGAACACTTGAAACATAGATTGCCCTGCCTGATTGAGCCCGCAGGTGAAAATCAGGTAACATTTCTGGCGACCTCAGCTGGATGTTTGCCTGCTAAACATGAAAAACAGTAGCCTAAACTTGTCCATTGGGCATGGAGTCACTTGATAACTCAGAGGTTGATTTGAAACATCAGCTTTGTATATGGCTCAAATGCATTTGTAACTCAAGAAACAGACCACTTAGACAATTATGAAAACAGGAAACTATAGAAGTGAAACTATTTACCATGCTGGGACAACACTTAGGGAATGCAACAACAACTAAACTAAAGTGCAACACTTATTGAATGCATGAAATCTAACTTAAAGCATGTACAAGGAGGAACTTATCAAACCTCAAAATGAGGCTTGAGGTGTATCCCATTGACTGGGATAGGAAGCACTTCACCTTCAGTTGTGGCCAATTGGTAAGCATTATGTTCTTTGCAGTCTGATAATAAATGGACCCATCCACATGTTGTCAAACTTGGTGTGATGACCCGGCCTGCCCTTTAGAACATCCCATTTCAACACAAGATCTCCCACCATGAAATCTCTTGATCCAGTTTTCTTATCAAATGTTCTTTTAGTCAGGATTTGCTGACGTTCCATGTTCTTCATAGCCTTGTTTCTAGTTTCTTCTAACTCCATCAGCTGAGTATATCTTAAGGCAAGTGGATCAGTCTTCTCAAACAAGACTAGCTGACTGGCGATATCCAAGGCGGGTAACTTAGTAGAAATAGGTAATTTTTCTTCTTTACCATACACCAACATGTAAGGTGAGTTCCCAATCACCTTCTTAGGGGCAATTTTGTCTGCCCAAAGAGCAGTCTTTAGTTTGGCATGCCAATCCCTCTGATTGTTTTGAAGCATCCTTTTGATAATGTTAATTAGATTTTTGTTAGTGGACTCTGCAAGTTCGTTTCCCTGAGGATAATAGTTGGAGCGTGGGTTCAAGTAAATGCCATTCTTCAATGCCCAATCAACAACCTTCAAACCAACAAATGCCAGGGCATTGTCAGAAATTATAGAATATGGGACTCTGAATTTGCAAACCATGTCTTCATAAAAAATCAACACTGTTGTTTCATTAACTTCCTTTAGAGGCAAAGCTTTTTTCCATCGTGTAAAATAGTCTGTTGCTGTGATAATCCACCAATGGCCTGCACTTGAGTGTGGATTGATTGCCCCTATGAAGTCAATTCCCCACTTCATAAACGACTGCTCTATCTGAATTGGTTGCAATGGCAAAGCAACAAGCTTTTCTTTGCCTGAAAACAAGGCACATTTGGAACATCTCCTGACATATGTATGTGCATCCTTCAACAAGTCAGGCCAATAATAGCTTGCTCTTAAAATCTTATACGATGTTGTCCTTGCAGCATAGTGACCTCCAGAAGGTCTATCATGGAACTCATGTAATATCTGATCCACTTGATCATTATCAACACACCTGAGCAGTACTCCACTATGATCTTTCCTATATAACACATCATCAATCAAGATGAAAGGAATAGACTGAAGTTGGTAGTACCTCCTCTTTGTTCTATTCAGATTAGGTGGACATTCCCCGGTTCTCAAGAAATGTGACATCTCCTACAACCAGCCGGTAGCTTCATTATCTGTTGTCCCAACATTAACCAAAATCGAGTCTCGTTCATCCTCTACTGCTGAAATGTCTTCGTTAGCTAGCTGCTGGCATAAACCTTTTCCCCTCACCAATTTAGTGACCTGAATATCCACATTGTACTCCATAACTCTTGTGATCCATCCAACCCGTTTTTCATTTAGATCTTTGCTAAGTAAAAATTCTTTCACATTGGAATGTGCCACTTGTAGATGAATTTTGTTATGAGACAGTAGATGTCTAAATTTCTTCAAACTTTTCACAACAACCAACATGTTTTTCTATGAAGGTATACTTCTGCTCATAGTCTTCCAAACCCTTGCTGAAAAAAGCAATGGGCTGCTCCAACCCTTCTACATTTTTCTGCACCAAAATTGTAGAAATTACATCAATACTACCAAAAGCGTACAAGGTAAAATCCTTGCTGAAATTTGGGTTAACTAATGTTGGGGCTGAAGCTAACACCTCCTTGATCAGTTGAAAAATGTTCGTTGCTTCTCGGGTCCATCTAAACTCTACATTCTTTTTTAACATAGTTGTAAGGGGTTTTAACAAGGCTGCTATATCAGGTAGAAACCTCCTGACAAAATTAATACGACCAATGAAACTCTGAAGTCCTTTCTTATGCTGAGGTAAAGGCAGCTCCAAGATTTTTGCAACTCTTTTAGGATCGACAGTGATTCCCTTCCTAGATACTACATACCCAAGAAGCTTTCCTTCATGAACAGAGAAAACACATTTCTTGGGATTCAATCATATACCGAACTCCTGACAACGTTAAAAAATCTGCCTCAAATGGTCAATGTGATCTGCTGTCTTCTTGGAATAGACAGTGATGTCGTCAAGATATACTAAAACAAACTTATACATTAAGTTGCTAAAGGCCATGTCCATAGCCTTTTGGAAGGTTGCTCCAACGTTAGACAAACCAAATGGCATTTTCCTGTATGCCAGTGTGCCCCACTTTGTGGTGAAGGAAGTTTTAAATTGATCTTCTTCCCTTACCAAAATCTGGTTATAACCAAAATATCCATCTAGTAAAGAAAAACGTTCAGAACCTGACACACATTGAAGAATCTGCTCCATAGACGGAAGAGGGTGTCTTTCCTTTAATGAAGCTTTGTTCAAATCTCTGAAGTCTACACATAATCTAAGCTCTCTATCTTTCTTCCTGACGGGAACTAGATTTGCAACCCAGCTAGTATGCTTGATGGGAAAGATAATCCCACTTTCTATAAGTTTGAAAACTTCTTTCTGCATTAATGGCTCCAGTTTGGGATTAACTAGCCTCTATTTTTTCCTTATGGGTTTGGCTGTTGGCTCCAATTCTATTGTATGTTGTGCAAGACGTGGATCAAATCCCTTCAAATCTCCATACTCCCAGGCAAATATGTCAATGAATTCTTGGAATAATTGTAGAAAATACTTCTTTAATTGTGAACGCTTTGATTGCCGTGCTCGGTCGTCGAATCAATCAAATCACTGTCTTCTTTAGTGCGGTGCAGCTCATGCGCTAACATGGCATTCTACGGACGTCTTAAACACGTCCTCTTCAAGTAGAAACTGCAAAATCTACTCATAGTTCTCAAAGACCTGCCAGTTAACATTGTTATCAGGCACTGAAGGCCTGATAATAACCTTGATGTGTTGCTGATTACATTCCTTCCTTACGATGTTTGGAATGTCAAACTGAGCTCCCACAGCTGCTAATCTATCAGCATGTTGATTCTTATTTCTTGGAATTGAAATGATATTGAAAGCCTCAAAATCCTCAATGAGGTCCCAAACCCTATGCTTATACAATTTAAGAATATCATTTCTAACAACATTCAGGCCTCTAACCTGATTTACTATCAATTCATTGTCCCCATGCACCTTTAAACACTTAATTCCACGTTTCCTTGTCCATTCCATCCCTTGAATAAGACCTTCATATTCTGCTGTGTTATTAGTGCACGAAAATGAAAACCTAAAGGCTGCATAATATCTTTCAACTCTTGGGGAAACCAATAATGCACCCCCACCAGTGCCATGTCTACTCCTTGAGCCATCAAAATACATTTCCCAAACTTTGTTTTGCTGATCACAATCATTCACTGGCCTCTTAACCAAGTTAGGCATCACTACATCGGCTTCTTGAAACATGTAGTTACCCATACCAGCATCCGACACCAAGTCACTTTCAGCACTAGAAGTTTGGCCTACTGCCCACTCATCTAAAAGTATATTAGGAATATCATCGACAACAATGCGAGGATCAGAGATAGCAGCATGCTCGTCTTGTTAAAAAATTATGCAATTGGCATTTATTGCACTAGGCATATAGGGTTATATATTGTCTTTTGCAAGTAACTAAAACTTAATGGTTACTTTAGTTCCATACCTAGTACGAAACAACATGTGAGACTAGTTAGATGAAAGGTATCCCC
>VDFB02271358.1:1192277835-1192600801 GCA_007258455.2 Sequoia sempervirens
CTCCACCTTAATCCACCCGGCCTCCGAAAAAATATGGCAAAGAGGCTGAAGCTGAGGGAAACTAGAGAGAATGGGAGGGTGGCCATCCCAAGAGTCCTGCCAAAACAAAACATCAGAGCCTCTATTACAGATCCAAAAGAGGCCCTCCTTAATCAGCTGAGCACCCTTCTTAAGGGTATCCCAAATACAAGAACCTTTACCCAGCAAAGGAAGGCGTGGCACATCGAGGCAATCAGCACCAGGTAGATACTTGTGGGTTAGAATCTTAGCCCAATCTTGATCTTGATTGTTACACCACCTCCAATACAGCTTGGCAGCCAAGGCAGTGACAGCAAGAGCCATAGACCTAAGACCAAGGCCCCCAGCATGCTTCGGCCTGCAAACAGACTCCCACTTGACCAAGCTCCATTTTGAGGAAAGAAGGTTGCCAGACCAGAGAAATTGCCGAGACAAAGCATCAAATTCCCGCACAAAGGTGGACGGGGGAACTTGCACACAGCACCTATAAATGGGGAGAGACTGCACTACAGTCTTAAGAAGAATCACTCTCCCAGCAGAAGATAGCCATCTGTAAGTCCAATGGCTCACCTTACTTCGAAATTTATCCAAAATTCCCTGCCAATAATCTCTTCGCTGTCCTCCCAAAGCCAAAGGGATCCCTAGGTACATCAAGGGAAGAGAACCGATCTGAAATCTAAGGATCCTAGCAATCCTGCTCTGAATAAGCCGAGGAGTATTAAAAAAGTAAATGGAAGATTTATCATCATTAATACACTGACCAGACGCCTTCAGATAGATGTCTAAGGCATGCCTGAAGTTCACCGCCTCACTAATTCTAGCCAAGCCCATTAGCCCAGTATCATCCACAAACTGGAGATGAGAGTAGGGAGGGAGAAGGTTGTTCCAGCTCCAACCATGGATAAGACCCTGTCTCACCTGAGATTTAATAAATCTTCCAAGACCCTCTGCCATGATAATGAATAAGTAGGGGGATAAAGGATCCCCTTGCCGGAGTCCCCGAGAAGCACTGAACAAATCTGAAGGTTCGCCATTAATGAGAACAGAGAATGAGGCAGAGGTCACACAACTCAGAACCCAGTTCACCCATTCCTCAGCAAAGCCAAAAGCCAGGAGAGTTTTCTGTAAGAACTCCCAGCTCACCCGATCATAAGCTTTAGACATATCAAGCTTAATAAACATAGCCTTCTCCTTAGAGTTAGCCATAGAATGGATAGCTTCCATGGCTATCACAACACCATCCAGAATTTGTCTCCCTTCAACAAAACCACCCTGCTCAGCCGAGATCAAAAAACTAAGGAGTGGTTTGAGTCTCTCAGCAATCAGTTTGGTGATGATCTTGTAAACAACGTTACATAATGCAATAGGCTTGAATTGAGCTAACCGGTCAGCTCCTTCCAACTTAGGTATGAGGGCCAAGAAGGTAGAATTCATAGACTTGAGCATTTGTTTGTTCCTAAGTGATTCCTGAACCACCTCCAGGAGATCAAGCTTTATAATTTCCCATAACTCTTGAAAAAACTCAATCGGAAACCCATCCGGACCAGGGGCCTTACCTTTTTTCATGTTAAAAACCACTTTCTCCAACTCAGGTAACAAGATAGGACATAAGAGAGTCCCATTCATCTCAGCAGAGACTAGGTGGGGAATACAATCCATGATGGCCTGCTCCTCAGCCCCAGCAACAAGATTTTCCTTAGCAAAGAGGTTTGAAAAATAATTGACTGCCTCCCTGGAAATATCAGCATAGGACGAGAGTTGAACCCCATCCTGAGAAACAAGAGAGGAGATAGAATTTCCATGTCTTCGAGCCTTTACTGAATTATGGAAGAAAGCAGTGTTCCTATCCCCCTCCTGAAGCCAATCAATATGAGATTTCTGCTTCCAGAAGATCTCTTCCCGGAGTTCCCACTCTTCTAAACTCTTAAGGGCCAAGGACTCAGCCATACTCAGGGCAGAGGTCAACCCTTGATCCCGAATCTGACGAGTGATAGAATCCAACTTGGACTGGGCATCCAACTTCTGAGCTTGAAGGTTCCCAAAATGCTGTTTATTCCATCTCTTGAGCCTGAACTTCACATGTTGGAGCCTCTTACTAAAAGTAAACATGGTTGTCCCATGGGAAGGCATCCCCTCCTGCCACCAATCCCACATAAGATCATGCAACGACTGATCTCTTAACCACATCAACTGAAATTTGAAAGAGGGATTCTTGGTGACACCATAGACAGTGACTGAGAGCTTGATAGGCCAATGATCCGAGCCCCTCCAATCAAGGATTTCTGAACTGGTAATCAACCTACTATTCAACCAATAGCAGGAGACAAGAAATCTATCAAGCCTCTCTGAGATAGCCTCAGCACCACATCTCCTATTATTCCATGTAAAGACACCATTGGTTGGCTTCACATGAATGAGGTTCAAGGACCCAATCATATCCCTAAGTAAATTTGCAGAAGGGTCCAGCCTGGCTAAACCACCCCGTTTTTCATCCAATCCAGTAACAACATTAAAATCACCAGCCATAATCCATGGAAGAAATGGGTCCAAGGCACGGATGAATTGAATGTGGGCCCAGAGATTAGACTTACCTGATAGATCAGTTGGAGCATAAATATTGGATAAAAGACATCTCTCTCCAGTCGCGAAGCAAGAGGCAACCAGAGAAATGGAAGACCGGCTAGACATCCACCATAAGGGGGAGACTTTCCTAGGGTTCCAGAAGCAAGCCACCCCCCCTGCATTATTCAGAGCACCCACCCCCTGCCAATTGCCTTGGGGCCAGATACGCGAAGCACAACTCGCCAAACCATCAACAGTAAGCTTGGTTTCCTGAATGAAAACCACATCAGGTGACTGCAATTCAATTAATCTGCGAACATCCTTTTGTCTAGGGATGTTGTTCAACCCCCTTACATTCCAAGATAAAACAATCATTTATGAGGGTGGGAAAAATGGGAATCAATGGGTTTCACAGACCCAGACTCGACCAAAGTATCACCCATCAGCTTAACCTTCTCTTGATCAGTTTTCCTTCCACTCTTTGACGGTTTATCCAGAGGCCCCTTCTTAAAGGCTTTCTGATGTAAACCTAAAACCAGAGGAGCTTTGTTACCCTTTACAGAATCAGAGGCCCCCTTAGGAGTAGGGGGATCATGGGCCACTACTACCGGGCCCTTCAGAATCTGAGGCCCTTGGAGAACCCCGAAATCCTGAGCTTGAGAAGGCAGATCCATTGCCATCTGATCTACTTGGTGGACCTCTGAAGATAAAATCTGATCCTCTTTCCTTGCATTCTCATCCGGAACTTCATGCAACTCCTTGGCCCCAGAAGAGAGTTCAGCAGGAATACCTTCCTCCTAGACTAGATCATCAAGAATATCAAACTTGTTAAAAGTACCTTCATTCTGTCTATCTAGCCAAGTTCGCTTCTTGCCCTTACCTCTGTTACGGGACTTTACTGGAATAAAACCCTCATTATCCACAGATTCATTAGACATCAGATCCTTTCCCTTGTCCCCCCTAGGAGGCCCAGAGGCAGCCAAGGGGGGGGGGTTTAAATCTAGGGCATTTGCGGTGTAAATGACCATATTCATGACAAATTTTGCATCTAAAAGGTAGGGTCTCATAATCCAGCTGTTGGATCCAAGAAGAGGAACCCAAGCGGATTTCCATAGATTCTGGTAACGGATTATTCAAATCAACTTCAACGCAAATGCGAGCAAAAGAAATTACCTTACGATCCTGAGTTTGTGACGCAGATCCCACAGGTATTCCGAGCAGAAGAGAGATCGAGTGGAGAATATCCTCCCTCCAGAATTCCAACGGAAGCCTCGGCAAACGGACCCACACAGGAACTCGCGAGGGGATCTCTTCAGCGGAGTTGAAGCCCACGTGCCAAGGCTTGATGAATAGCCCAACCTGGTTAAAGAAATAAGGGCCACCTTCAAAAGCCCTATTCCTATCCGACATGCTTGAAAAGATAACCAAAAAGTAGTTATTAGCTGCCAAAATGATCTCCATGTCACCTTCAGGGTTCCAAACCCGATGTGCCCAGGAATCCAACACGGGTAGAGATAGACGAAGGCCCAAAAATTTGCAAATTAGTGCATGATTACACCAATAATCAACATCTTTAGAAACTTGTTCAGGTTGAATGACCAAAATCGGACGATCCTCAGATCTCTCCAGACATCCATTTACTTTTTTAATTCGTAACCTCCCTTGTGAAGAAGAAACGCCATCCCCAGATTGGGATTTACCCAGCTGATCCGTAACACCAGCATGCAACGAAGAAGATGGCTCCACCCTCTCCAAACCCCCATGAGAAGCCTGAGACAAGGAAACACCCCGAATCTCCATGGACCAAAAGCATGAACCTCACACAAAAATAGAGAGAGAGAGGCAAGACAAGAGGCCCACAGCCTCAGATCTGAACACCCAACCCACAGGAAAAATGCAGAACAGACAACAGGAAACAGAAACCGTCAAAGATCAAAACAATGGTCGCACCCCCGCCGACCTACGCACCCTGAACACCAGCAAAGACCCCCCCCCACCGAGCACGCACCACAGCCACCGAGCCCACGCAGTGTAGAGCAGGAAAAGGCTAAGGCACGCAGGCCCTAGCCCGCGCGCAGCCGCTGCACAACGCCATCCTCAAATCCTCCATTCCTGGATTCTATTCAAATTGGATTTATACACTTAATTAATATACTATCAGTATATTTATTCACTTGTTTCTCAACATGATTCATCCAAATTGGTCAAATGACCATATAGAATTGTCATGGTAGATTTTGAATTTCATATTATTTAGTCTCTAGGCCAATTGAAAGTAATTGTGGGGCTAATGGGGCCTCAATTAATTATTTTGAATTATGTGTAATTGAAACTAAAAATAGGATCTATTCCATATTAATGATCATGGGCATTACTTTTTTATCTAATATCTTTTTTATAATGACTTGATGGTACTATTAGTGGTATTATATAAACTATATGTGTATGACAACACAATGTTGGTATCATGACATGAAATTATTATAGGAATCTTTCTAGCCAAGTGTAAAAATATGATTCAAGACCCTCTTGTGGATTGTTACTTAAAAATTATAGGCCAAGGGGATGTGTTTGTGAAAGTATTATTTTTTGAAAGACTCATATTGTTCATCTACACATGTTCTAATCTCTACCTATGTGGTATACTCTCTTTTTTTTATAAAGGTTAGGTTCCCATCTTTCATGGTTGCATATGTGGTCCATCCATACAACTCTATGATTGGTGAAAAATTATATTGCATTGTTATCTCTCTCTCATCCTCTTTCCTTTATCAATTATTTATTTTTAATGTGATATTTTTTAAAATTGATTAATACGATTGAAATAGATTTACAATTTTTTTGATGCACTTGATTTGGATATGTCAAAATTTTCTACTGCATTTCTAATTTATACATCATACATCTTTTGCATGATTCAATTATATTTTTATTGATGTTATTAAACTAAAAATAAAATTTATTTTATTTCTCATATATTATAATATCTACTTAGAAAGAAAAAAGTATGCTCTTAAATTCCTTGTAAAATCATATATAAAATGGGCAATATGTGTTCCCTATTTTCTATGCTTGAAAATAGTTCACTGTATGCATAAAATGTGGTAAATTTGATTTACAAAATTGTAAAGTTTAATGAACTCATTTATAGTTTTTTAAAGAACATATATTTATTGAGTTATAAATATTGTATGTTATTTTCTTACTAGTTTTTGAAAGGAAATCTATAAATTAGAAAATACTCTAGTACATTAGATAAAGAGTCAAGTTCATACATAGGGGTGAACTCACAATAGTGAGTCTCAATTATGTGCCACAATTTTTTTGAAAGTGTTGGGTGTTCAAATCATCAAACACTTCCGTTCGAAGGTGTTTCTTAGAATTTGAAGGTGAGTAGGAAAATACCGTTGTTCAAAGGTGGACCTTCATTTGAAGGTTTAAAATGTAAAAAACCTTCGAACGAAGGTAATTTCCAAAAATACAAAAAAGGACCTTCTTTCAAATGTCCTTTTTCCATTTTTTGGAAATTACTTTTGTTCAAAGGTTTTTTAAAGAAAATAAGAAAAATGGCATACCTTCAAATGAAGGTCCTTGAATACCTTCGAATGAAGGCCCTAAAAGTGACTTTCCCACCTTAGGCCTCAAATTTTAGTCAAAATTTTATGTTTCCAACCTTGGGTTGGACCAAAAAATGAAATGAGTGTGGAAAGATAATTTCCAAGTTCATAGCACTTGAAGTAAGCTTTCCAATGAGTATAATATTGAATATTTTAATTTGATTATTATATTTCTTTTATGTTTTTCTAGTGAAGATAGGTTTTTCAACAATTATGAAGGTCTCTATTCTGCACAAATAGAAAAATAGTAAATATATATAATAATAAATTTGAAAAATATCTGTGAACTAGGTATTGATGTTCTTATTTCAACAAAAGAAAATTTGGATAAGTAACAAAAAAATTATGTGTTACCGAAGTAACTTATGCGTGAATTATAGTTAATCTCACTTCAAAAAGTCATAAAAAAAATTATGCAACATAAAATTGTGAAAAAATATGTGTACTAGATATAGAGGTAATGAATCTATATTTAAAAAATTGCAATTGTATCCTTTCTACAAACAAAGTTATGCTTTACCAAAGTAACATCACCTTTTTATAAATATCAAGTTAACTATATAAAAAAAAGTTTAATTAAAAGTTACATAACAAAACTCAAATTATTTCTTAAATTTTTTAAAAATGTATATTTATAATCTACAAATAAAATCTCAAAGATAATTAGTTCACATCATCTTCAAATTCTTAACGTTTTGGTTGCTATAAGTGTCAGAAAGTGAAAATTTGATAAAATTTCTTATTTCAATGTCCTACTTTGGTCAAAAAGTGGGACATGCTATTGTGGGATCGCCCATAGTCTTATACATTTATTTAAATCAATACCATTATGGATATGAAAACATAAAATTGATTTGTTGTTTATAAGAATTTAAAATTCCTAAGAGGTGAATAGACTTCTCATTTATGTCAAAATTTCAAACCATCTTCTTGTATCAAGTTTTCAATGGACCATATTTGTTAGTATTCACTCTTAGTCATAATTTTGTTAGATTTGTGAATAACACAAGACACATGATCAAAAAATGAATAGAACACCTTCCACCCGAGAGCTCTACAAAACAAAGATTTGTTATTCCTCAAAATGAAAATACTTACAAAATGAACCTCAAGAATCTTCAAGGAAAATAAAAGTCCTCAAAGGTTGAGAATTCTATTAAAGGCATGAAAGCTTAGCTAGTATAATACAATGAGGGTTGAGTGCTATATAGGAACAACCCTAAATGATAAAGGGATTAGACTAGGACAAGTGTCAACATCACATGCAATGAGATAAAATGATCTAATAATAGCTCACTTTAGTTAACATAGAAAAACACTTAGTTAATTAAATAAAGAACTCCTAAGTTTAGCTTAAGTGCATAAGAATAAATTAGACTAATAATTAATTAAATATTAATTAATTATTAGCTAATGCATGATTACTCTAACAAATTTATCTAGCACTTTAGAGACTTAGGATTTATGTTTTTTTGTTGTATTTATAAACTTAATTTCAAATTCTTTTTTTTTTTTTAAAAGGGTAAACGCTTTTGACTGGAGCTATGAACCGGATACAACCATTCAACAATACCACCCCAACGGGGTTTGAACCTTGGTGGCAAGAACAACAATGCCACCTATAAACCATCATACCATGCCAATACCGGCAAAAGTATGATAGTTAATATAACACAATATGAAATATACACATCTATCTTTGTAAGATTTTGAACTTGTGACCAATCTTTAAAAATGCCAATTTCTCTACCATTAGACCAGCTCAGATGTTCCTAATTTCAAATTCTTAATATAAACCCAAATATGCAATTATATATTTTTATTTTAAAACTTAGCATCACTTTTCAACCTAGCATAATCTATCAAATTAAAAATTAATTTCACATTGACAACTAAAGGTTTTATTCATTTTTTAAAATATTAAATTCTAGTTAAATTCCAATCTTGTAAATTCTAGGTTGTGTCAATCATTTATAATACAACATATTTTAAGAACCTTAAGATGTAAGAATTATGCAATAAATTATGCACTATCTATAGTTCTACATCAATTTATTACCCTCAAGTAAATGGATGGAATAAGAAACAAATAAGATGATAAGTTTGTTCTACTCAATATAGTCAAATCAAAATTAGATTGACACTTGCAACTCCATATTTATGGGAATATTGCTTGAGCGCCCTCACTTCCACAAGGGAGACCTCATTTTCCCTATTTTTTTATCTCTAAAATGGTCCTTCCCTTGGAGTTTAAGTTTCCTATCTTCCATGTTTCTTTTTAGATCATTCTCGATCATGACAAATATAGAGTTTCTCATTTATTAGAGTTAGAAATTGTAGACATGTATAACACTTATCACACATCCTAAATGACATTTCCTCATCATCGACATCATTAATACTAAATATCATTGCATTTCACATCAATTGCATCAAAAACCCTAATTTCTTCTATTAATTAAATAATATGACATTATTTAATTAACTCACTTTTTCACTATTTTTGACGAATTAAATAAATTGAACATTTATTTAATAAAGTCCTAGAACCCTAATTTCTTCTATTAATTGAATAATATGACATTATTTAATTAATTCACTTTTTCATCATTTTTTGACTAATTAAATAAATTTCATTTATTTAATAAAGTCCTAATCTAACTTTATTCCTCCTAATTAATTAAATAACACAAATTATTTGATTATGTTGCTAGTTTACCCTATTCCCCTAAGTCAATTAAATTATTAATACTTAATAGTTTAATTAAATCACTTTCCCCTAAATTTGAATAATTAAATAAATTATTCAAAACATCATCCAAAAGGTCAAATCAAATAAATACAACTTTGTTTGCAAAAGTCAAACATGATTTGTACGTTCAACTCAAAAAGATTAATTAATAAAATCAATTAATTAATTATCTTCACCCACTTTCATGATTGAGCAAATTACGATCCACCGATCGCTCACTCTGATTGGCTGACTGATCCATCTATTTCCTAATAAATCAATCTATTCTTCAATTCCATAGATTATTCAATCTATTTCCCTAATTCCATTAAACACTCAAATTAGTTTTTCAATCACATCGATTACGTAATCAAAATACATTGATTATTCCTATCTATTTCCTCTCAACATCTTTCAACCATTGATCAAGATATTCTACTACACGATCTCAAGCGTTCATTTCAAAACACAAATTCTATATAATAATTATCTTCTTTCTTAAAAACGATAAGAGAATCAACATATTTTGCACAACGAAGTAATGAAAAAATCACAATCGATCTTTTGACAAACTTTACACACATCTTTGATCAATGGCATTACACAACTGTGAAGCTTTTGCTATGCACAAATGGAGGCTTCGCATTGATACAATGAACTATCCAACATCTTTGTGAACACACTTCGACATTGGATGGAAAAATTTTCTTTGTTTTTGAATTCGTTATGATTTCTTAGGATTTCATTGTTTGTTTTCAATAGCTTAAAAACTTCATTTCATGAGTAATGGGTATGAATCATAGCTTTTGTTTGGATTAGATTAATTTCAATTCAAGCATGTTTTGATCTCTTCATGCATATTGATTTCCCCCTTACACATTCTGGCACACCCGATGGGACCCCGGTCCTTAGCACTAACCGTTTTATGAGAAAATTTTGAAGCTGCAGGTCCCAGAAATGCAATTGAAAAGTTTTCACGCAAAAGCTACAGAAAACTCACGTGGTTGATTTCACACTTTTGTCGTAGTTGACATTTTTTTAGTTGCTTTTGATATTTTTGGCACTTTTTCTAAAATGACAAGGGCACACTTGATTTTTTCGACCGCTTTTGCTTGAAAAACATAAGTCACTTTTTATTTTCTCAGCCGCACTCACTTTTGGCAGGGTCACTTTTGCTCTATCAAAATTTTATCCGAAAGTTGCAAGTCATTTTTTGATTTCTAACGCTAACAGTTGCTTGGTTTGGATGTTTGACAGGTGTTGTTGTTTATTGTAGGATTTGTAGAAGCATGGCATGAGTTTCTCCAAGAATTGACTAACACGTTTATTTGTAGAGAAGGCGAACAATTGAAGATTCATTTTTTTTTAAAAAGATTTTGTGATAGGAAATTTTTTAAATTTGGTGCATAAAATGAATCCCACAAATCACATGCTTTTAATTGGTGCTTTAAAAGAAACTTTCAAAAGCTTTATAGGTTAGGAAAATCTCAATTTAGTGCTTAAAAAGAATCTTTCAAAAGCTTTCTAGCTTAGGAAAATCTCAATTGGTGCTTAAAAATAATTTTTAGAAGCTTTATAGCTTAAGAAAACTTTTCAATTGGTGCTATAAAAAGAACCCCACAAATCCACACGATGCTTTCAATTGGTGCTCTAAAAAAGAATTTTTATAAAGCTTTCTAGATTAGAACAAACACTTTGTTTTGGTGCTCTAAAAAATATTTACTTTCAACCAAACGATTTCAATATGTTGATGAAACAATTGATTTACTTTTGTTGACCAAATAAGACAAGGCTTTAGAAACACTTCAAATTGGTGATTAAAATTGGAAAAATGCTTTTTTATTTTGCATATTGCTATCTCTTTGTCTAAAATCTAGAATACTTCACTTTGGTGCACATAAAAAGAACAAAATTGCTATCTTGTACACACTTTAATTCATTTTTTGGAAAGCACCGCTCGAGGGGCTTAAAAAAGAACATTGTAATGAAGTGTATATTATGTCTTCCATGTGTGGAAAATTGAAGTGTCTATCCTCTCCCCTCGCGTCTTTTTGGAAATCTTGGGTGACTAGAAATATTTTTGAGTTTTGCACTTGTTTCATTTCAATTTTACCTCAAAGAGGGGGCTTGCTATGAGACATATCCCATGTTGGAGAACTCATAAGCAAGGTCTTGAAGCACGTTTATTGGCAGGCTATATCAAAGGTGCAAAATCATAAGAAAGTAGCTTCAATCCGGGCCGACAACAGAGTGCACCTAATCCCATGCCTTAAGTGGAATGGGAATGGTTAAAGAGCCTTAAGTGGCCAGCAGGTGAGTGTTGGATGTCCGTGTTCATAGTTTATGACTAAGAACCAATGTATTAGAGGCCACCTTTTTAGCCAGAAACATTCTATGAAGTGGTGCATTAGAACTTTGATTTCGAGAAGTTACTCACCAAGTCTGACTTATGGGTGAGCTTAAAACACTCCCCATTTGTTGCATGTAAAATCATCACTTCAAGGCATGAGGTCAGCCAACCTAACATAATGTATCTATCCCTAGGGTGTAAATTGTCTTCACAAAATTTCCAAATCTTTCGGTTACTTTGAAACATCAAAGATTGTACTTGAATTAAAATTAACACATCAAAACAAGCATTTAACATGGTTCTCAAAATTCAAACCCTTCTAACTTAGTGCAAATCCTTTGAAAAGAGCCTTATATTTGCACTCCTTAAGGATATCTTAAAATAATATCCCTAAAGGTTTTTGGATATTTAGGTTCACATTTCAAGTCACATTAAGAACGAAGTTAACATTAGAAACTATGACTTTAGCATTTCCAATTCCAAGAACTTTGAACTTTTTTGGAATGAAACGTGCTTAAAGTTGTAGACATTTAGGGTCAAATAAGTTTTTATTGTTGTGTTGCATGATATCACTTACCAAAATCTCAAATTAGATCAAGCAAACTCATCCAAAACTGAAAAAATTATCCAAACTATTGCCAAAACATAAATTGGAAAACAAAACTAAACAAAGGCCACTTTTGCTTCTATTTTTTGCATAGTTGACCAAAAACTGGCCGCATTTGCCAAAAACCTAGTGCTTTTTCTCTGTCTTATGATAGTTACTAATGAAAATTTAGCGCTTTGAAGAAAACTGAATGCACTTGCTCTAAAACTATTGCAGTTGCTCCTAATCTAGCCATAGTTGACATATTTTCCTAGCCGCAGTTGAATTTATACTAGTCGCTTTTGACCAAAAAGCTTGCTTTTACAGCCACTGTTCATCAAATAGAAAACTTGACATAGAGGCTACACTAGAAAATTTTTATCGCATTCGCTTTTTTGACTTGGCCGCATTTGACCATAATCTAGCCATAGTTGACTTTTTCAACTAGTTTTGCTTCAAACCTACTGCTTTTGCTCTATTTTTTGGTGCAAATTAGATAACCAATCTGAAACTGGTTACAAATCCTTTTGAGAAACGAAACAATTAGACTCCCAAAACATGTCATAATTTACATCATTCCATCCTCCATTTGCAAAATCCAACACCTCATCCTACTTTTAGAATTCAAAATCAAAACAAAACAACTTGGATAATTCCTTCACTCAAACTTCTAACATATGAACATTTGCTTGAACCTCAAGGCTACTTCAAGTAAATTTCCCGCAACATATCCTCTAGAAAAAGAAGTGAAAATTTGATCCAAGCCTTTCACCATTTTGAGTTCCAAAAATAGTGTCATTCCAAAACATCACTCAAACCTTAGGGTCTTGAGAATCATGAAAAACCATATCAAAACACCAACACTTTCATCATTTCACTTTATGACCATTTGGTGTCCAATTGCTCCAGTTCAACAACCAAACCTTACAACACCTATCATACGACCAAGGCTCACGCAAATTGAAGGTGA
Source organism: Sequoia sempervirens (assembly GCA_007258455.2). Classification (NCBI taxonomy): domain Eukaryota; kingdom Viridiplantae; phylum Streptophyta; class Pinopsida; order Cupressales; family Cupressaceae; genus Sequoia; species Sequoia sempervirens. The sequence goes on from VDFB02271358.1 coordinate 1,192,290,670, forward strand.
AAAAATCATCAATAGTTTGAGGAGATTCATATTTGAGAAAAACGAAACACCCACTCAGTGGAAAAACACAAGAAAAATCCTTGACAAAAAAGAGAAAAAAATTGATCTTGTGGTCAGAAGGCCCGTATTACGACCTCCTACGTGGAAATAGAAGATCTTGGCTCCCAAAAACACTTGTAAAATAGAAAATCCAAAAACAATAGCAATTTCATTTCCTTAAAATAGAAATCCCAAAAACAAAGCATTCTTTTATTCCATAGTTAGAAGTCACCAAATTTTCACAAAATATTGGCACTTTTTTATGACAATTACGAGATCACAACATAGAAAAAACATGGAGGCCAACAAAAGTAGTGCTAGCATGCCTCCCCAACAAACACAAAAAACAACAAAAGTGACCCATGGGGCTATAGACCAAGTGACCTTGTAACTCCTCAAAAGGAACCAACATACAAAGCAACATCAAACCAACCACTAAGAGAGGAGAAACTAATTCGTAGACAACAAGAAGTGATGGATAGATTGAACCAAAACCCAAGGGACATGGTCATAGAAGAAGTGGATAGTGAGGAAGAAATAAATGATGAAGAATTCTTTCAACATTCTAACAATCCCAAGATGCTCAAACTGATGGACAAACTCCTAAGAAAGGATCCAAATACTTACTTCTTCAAATTAGCACAAAGTGGTGGTAAGTTACCTATAGACTTTAATGTGGAAGGTCTTAAATATCCTCACCTCATTCCCTTAGGAGATAACTCGATTGTGAGAGAAATACCCAAACCATTAGAGATTCCAAACATGCCACCAACCTTCTCACAAGGCAATGATCAATCAATGGACAACCCTTTGTTTAGGAAACCAACCCAAATCGAACAAGTGGTAGTAGCCCAAAAATATCAAGGGGGTCCATCTCAATACATGCCACAAGGTAACAACGCACCAAAAAGAAAACACATACCCCAAAATCCTTCATATGTTGACCCTTCCCAAAATGTACAAACTCAACAAGGGAAATTTCCACAACAGTACAATCAACAAGGTGGGTCACATGGTCCCCTTCCAAATCAGTACCAACAACAAGGTGGGTCACATGGTCCCCTTCCCAATCAATACTAACAACAAGGTGGGTCACATGGTCCCCTTCCAAATCAATACCAACGACAAGGTGGGTCACATGGTCCCCTTCCAAATTAATACCAACAACAAGGTGTGCCACCTGGTACCCTTCCCAATTCATCCTATCAACAAGGTGTCATGCCAATGCATTATCAGGGTAACCTTCAAAACAGTTCATCCCAACAACAAAGTGTGCCATAGGGCACCCTTCCCAATTCATTCCATCAACAAGGTATCCTGCCAACACACCACCAGGGTAACCTTTAATACAGTTCATCCCAACAAAAAGGTGTACTACCAACGCACTATCAAGGTACCCATCCTCAACAACAATAGCAAGGACTTAACTATCCTTACATTCAACAAGGAGTTAACCCGCCTTCCATTCAACAAGGAGTTAACCCTCCTTACATTCAACAAGGAGCTAACCCTCCTTACATTCAACAAGGAATTAACACTCCTTACATTCAACAAAGACTTAACATTCCTTACAACCAACAAGAACCTAATCCTCCTTTCACACAACAAGGACTTGACCCTCCTTACACCCAACATGGTTATCAAGGTGCAATACCCCCACCATACCCAACTTATGACCAAACAAATGTTGTGGGGCAACAAGGCTACTACACATAGGATTTACAAACAAATGTACTAAAAACAGAGGTGGAAATGCAACTACAAGCCATGAATCAAAGGATATCATACATGTAGATTGGAAAACCAAAAAAGACTTATACCCTACAGGATATATGTTTGTTTCCTTTTCATCGCTATATTACTGTTACTTGATTTTCACCTACGGGCTCAATTAGGCAGGGAAATCTATGTTTCAAGTGTTCATGAAGGCCAAATGGGGACATTGTTGGGTAGGATTAAATCATGCACCCGACATTTTTTTTTTCAAGGAAGTTTGTTAGAAAGCATACCTCAATCAGATTTGGCATAAAATTCCTGATGAAGAAAGTCACTGAGACCCTCCTATTGTCTTGTCGACTAGCAGTGTAGTTCTATTCATTCGAAATATACCGGTCGGCCATACATTTTAATCGCCATGGGTTTTTATATGTCTCCCCGACAGCTGAAGTCTCGCCGACCTTTGTGCACAAGGCTAGCTCGCCGAAATAATTTGGGTTCCAAGAGAAGTCTTGCCGACCGCGGGAGGTCTTGCCGAAAAGGGATTGTCATCGGGGAAAATAACCCTTGTTCGCTATAACGTCCTGCCGATCAAGTGAAGTCTCACCAAAAGAATGGAACTCTCGGTGTAATGTTGAGCTCAGGGAGATGTCTCGATGACGGAGTGAGGTCTCGCTGAAAGGCTGTGAGTTCGACGTGATGTCTTGCCGACGACCGGTGGTCTCGCCGACGGAGGGTGCTTTCGCTGTAACGTCTTGCCGACTAGTGGGAGTCTCACCAAAAGAAGGTTCGAGCTCGGGAGTAATGGAAGGGGTTGGTGTAATGTCTCGCCGATGACGGGGAGTCTCGCCGAATCGAATGGTCCTCGGGGAGATGTCTTCCCGAAAGGATAAGGTCTCGGCGAATGGAGGTGTCTTCGGGAAGAATTCTTCTCGACCGGTGGGAGTCACGCCGAAAGTTGTTCACAAGGCCGGCATTGGGGGGAATAATTTGCTTCGGGATGATGTCTCTCCGACTGCGTGAAGTCTCGCCGAAGGGGATTGCCTTCGGCATAAGGTTTGGCCAATAAATGGAACTCTCGCCAAAAGGTTTTGGGCTCAGGGAGAGGTCCTGCTGATGGAGCGTTAGCATCGGCGTAATGTTTTGGCCTCGGTGAAAGTTCTTTCCGACCCGATGGTGTCTTGCCAGAAGGAGTTAGCGTCGACGTAATGTTTTGAACTCAGGGAGATGTCCTGCCGACCCGATGGTGTCTCGTTGAAGGTTCATGCCTTCGGTATGAGGTCTTCTTGACTGATGTTTGTCCTACCGATAGCGATGGGTCTGTTGTAGACTTCGGCGAGAACTCTTGCCAAATGCGGATGTCTGGGCGATGAATGGCGATATCGGTATGACTCCTGAGGGCTCCCTATGATGTCTGGCTGAAAGCGATAGTCTTGCCGATGGTTTTAGGCATGTCGATATGAATTTTGCAACTCGATATGAAATCTTGCTGATGGTTGTAAGCCATGACGAATGTTGTTGCGAAGTCTAATCACATTGGGGAGACATGACTAGTGTCTCACCAACATGCGATTCAGTTTGAACGACCTTTGACTATCTGGGAATCTACGTGGCACGAGTTCAACCAATCAGAAGGAGCTAAAGACGGACCATGGGCAGTTTGACTATTGTGACTATTCTTGTGAGGAAGATCAATGGAATGTGAGTAGTATGTATCTGCTCTGTGATCAAGGATGATGAATCGGTTCGAAGGTAGTAGTGTTGTCTCTAGGGAGGCCTGAAAACAGAGAACATTTGATGATGTCTCTCAAGGGGATCAACTTGAAGAAAGATCTTAAACAGGGGGAAGAAGCCGTGAGTCTCAAAGATAGCTAGGATGTCTGCTGGCAAAGGTAGAGTGACATTTATGATAATGCTTCAGGGCATTCAAGGTGGCTCTGATGGAAGTTCGAAGGTGGACACGGGGGCCAAAAGTTAATGCGATGGTAGCAAAAGATCTGAAGGGCCATCCCTGGAGCAATCTTTCACCGACATGGACACAGGGATGTACATTGAATGAATTAACTTTATTTTCAAAAGATCTGAGGGTCGACCCTTCTAAAAACTGATATTTTGTAAACCCTAAAACAAAGGGGTGACACTTTTTTAGTTTCCGTATATATGGCATTTTTGCCTCATTTTGTAGGACAGTTCTTACTTGCATATTTTTTGCTTTGTGACTTCTATGAGTCCTTAGAGGAGAATACTGAGTTTTGTAACTCATTTACAGACATTGTATGGTAGAGTTTCACCTTTGGAGATCAATAAAGAAAGCAATTTTTGTCGTCTCAGTTATCTTTTTTATTGAGTGTGTTGGATGATTGATAAATTTACATGTGATTTTTCTTATTCCTTGTTAATATGTCTCATTAATAGCACTTTTAAGCAGAGGAGATATGTATATTGCAGGTTATAGGTTATGTTGGTGATGCAAACAGTTTTTAGTTGTGAGGAGAACTTATCATCCTTCTAGGACTGTATGTATCGTAGCTTTCTTATGAAACGTTTATGTAATATCATATGAGTATTGAGTTGTGCATATCAGCTTTTATTAGTTGACTGAAAACTATGTGTTAAGCAGCTGTACATGTTTGAACAAACTTGGTGTATCACCATAGGATTTAATTTTCATTTTCATGCACTCCTTCTCCCTTTTCCTTATGAAGATTAGTAGTTAAGTGATATTACTAGTTAGGGGCCAGCCTTATCCAGAGGTTCATTTCAACTTTAGGTGACCCACAGCCTTGAAATGATCCCATGTTTCTCTAGAAAGCTCAGTTTTTCATAACTTTGCATAGGGTGCATTTCTAGGAGATAACAATTTTGGCACGCCCGGTGGGACTGAGTTAGAAGTAAAATTACTAAGTCTTGATGTTTTGATGTGCTGATACTGAGCTAATAGCCTTTTAGAGGTCGTTTTAAGCATATCTGGCGACTCTGTGTGGAGGAAAGGATCAATGTGTTTGTTTATATGAGAAAAATAGAAACCAGAAGTTCAAAAGTTGTAGAGTTTTTGCATTTATCTCCTCCAAGAAGAAAAGGGAGAACTCTCAGAAGGACTGTTCCTTCTCCCAGAGTTCAGTCAACACCACCTGGTGTTATTGACAAGGCACTATTTTCATATGAAAGGAGAAGAAGAAGAAGAGACCCTCTAGCTAGACGTTCAGCATCTCCTACTCTTAGAACATAACTTTCTGCCTCCTCATTTGGGGCTTTCAATTGTTCAAAAAATAGTATTTCTGCTACAGCAAATACTTCTCAACCAAGTTCAAGTTCTACTCCAGCAAGCATACCAACGCATTCTAGCTCAATGGTAGCACCAAGGGCCTTTACTTTCGTACCGTTCAACCAAGGTAGTCCCCTTAATCTAGCACAACATGATGACATTCCATTGGCAACGTTAAAAGGGTTACCAGAGTTTACTAGAGAAGGACAAGTAACACCTTTTGAACATATCAAAGATGTGGCAGCATCGTGCAATGTGCATCATGTGACACAAGAAAATGTAGCTGTGAGATTGTTGGTTGCATCTTTCAAGAAGAAGGCATTGGAATGGTTTAGAAGCTTGTTGGTGGGTTCTATAAGAACATGGGATGAGCTTGGTGATGAATTTACTAGATTTTTTGAGGAAAAATCTGATCACCTATCTTTGGTAGAGCAGTTAACAACCATTAAAAGATCCCCACAAGAACAAATGGCGGATTTCAATATCTGATTTCAAAAGACTTGGAACATAATACCTGCTACGGTAAGGCCTTCTGTTGATTATGCGTTTTTGTACTATTTGAAAAGTTTAAATAGTGATATCTCAGTCATGATACAGTCCATGGGGGGTACTTATTTACCTCAGGCTTATAGTATAGCTATTAAGGCAGAAAATAACCTCATTCAAGCAGGCAAGTTAGCACCTAGGCCACTTATGCCCTATTTCCTTGAAAATTCAATCAAATATGCCATTGCAAATGCCATGTTTAGTCCCTTTACTTGCTATTCCAGCATTACCCATTGCTGTGAGTTAGGGAGTGTCAGCTATAGGACCATCAAGTGAATTGAAAGAGATCAAGTCTAGTCAGCAGAAGATAGAAAGTATTTTACAGACTATGGGAAATGAGTTGATCGGCATGAAGAAACAGTATCAAGGGGCAAGGCCGAATTTTCAACAGCAGAACCAATAGCAAGGTCAAAATGCAAATCATTCTTATCAAAACCAAGGATATCAGTATCAACAAAATAGGAAACCCTATCAAGGTGCTTATCAGAGGAAAAATGTTAATTAGAGACCATTCCAATCTTATAATCCAGCTCCTCTTAATGCTGTAAATCCAGTGAAAGATATGGTTCTAGCCTAGAATAACTTTGTGATAGAAAATGAATGGTGTTATTCATGTAATCAAGCACATAACCCAGCCTCATGCTCAAATGGGGTAGTTAATCAGGCATTTATGGTCCAAAATTTTGTCAGTCCATAGCCAGATGCACCTGCTAATATACTTCAACAACAACCGGATATACATTCTAATGAGACTGCATTTTTAAATTGGCAAAGTGAAGAGTTATGTGGTGTGAATGTTGATTCAACAATTGCAGCCAATACACGAGCTAAGAAAATAGCTCTAGAGGTGGAGCAATTAGCTGATAAAAATAAGGGGCCTACAACTGTAGAAGCATCATCCACACCTATTCTAAATGTACCGAAAGAAACTACTGTCTTACCAATCAATGAGCAGCCTCACAAGAATAAAGAACCGACTACTGCTAAAGTACATCAGAAGGTACTTTTAACTGTACCTTACAACATTGTGGACAGTATGAAGAAGATGAATGTAACGCCCCGACTTAGATACATTATACATAGAGCAAGTACAAAGTTAACAGAATATTTTTTTTTTTGTCTAAACCTATGTTATAAAGTTTCCAAGACGTTACATAAATTTAAAAAGTTAACTAAACACATTGATCATTAACAAAATTACAAATTTGATTTCATGTAAGATCCAGTTATAAATTTACATACGATAAAATATCCCAAATGTCAATTTTACATAAAGCGAGATTTCAAGGAATCTCCATACATCAAAGGTGGTACAATCTGTACACTCTTTCTCAAGAGGTAAATTTACAAAACTTTAAGTGTTCAAAAGGGATCTGGTACATATTCCACGAACAAGCTCTGCATCCTCAGTCACGAACATAGTAGTAACTGGAAACTGCTGCAAGCTTAGGATCATCTGCATGAAAGATCAAATAAAGGTGTAGCACGGTTACCTCCCGACCACGTGGAACCCAAAGGTCCACTCCCTCCGTGCTAGGAGATACTGACAGGTCCACAAACAAAGCAAACAGAACATCACTATACAGGGTTTACAATTCACTATACGACATAACGTTTACAAATCAGAACGGATGTAAACACAGTATCAAATCACATTAAAATGAAATCTCAACAAAAGAAACACCATCATGAATTAGACTAAGAGAGTGTCATCGCATTGTCAGGATAGGTTACCCTGGCGAATCTTCCTAGACTACCGGCCCTCTCCAAGAGTTACCCTGGCAGTCTCTACCGATTCCCGGCCCCTATGCAGACAAATGCGGTGTCGTTGTATCTTTCAAGAGGACCAGATGGCGACTTGCCATTCCAGGCCTTCTCAGCCTTTTCTCAACCTAAATGAGCATTAAGAAGTAGGCGAGGCATATCTTTATCTGATTTAGTGTTTAGAACTACCCAACCCCTAAAATATTAGTTAGGTTATCACTTAATTAACTCACCTACGTTAGGTTACCCAGACAATCACTATAGGATTTCGGCCCCTAACGTAAGCCACTCTCTCTAAATCATGACTCAACATAAAACCAATTTAGGGGTAGCCACCAAACGTAAAATTCGGATACATAAAGAATTACATTTTCAACGAGAATTAAACTTCAGTTTACAAAGTCTCATAACTTCAACAAGTACGCATTCAAAGCTATACCCCCAAATAAAATAAACATTACAAAATAGTAACACAGTATAGAGATTAATAAACTCGTTATAGTGATTTTCACTTTCCTAATCTTAAAGGAAAAGAAACAAACAAAAAAAAAAATAACTCAAACTAAAGTTACTGCCATGTGTATTTTCTGCGTACAAAGACTCTCACTTAACTTACACTTTATAGATTTATGACTTTCTGAATTAAAGATTTTCTTTTAGCACTATGTTAAAACACACATATATATATTTTCTCAGCTAAAAGTGTTAACTTAAGTTACAATAAATTAACTGCCACTCCCCTTTTCACTAACAGATAACATGCATGATTTATAAGATCATTATACTGTCCCTTAATTCACTGAATCAATATAAAATTGAAGTAGCAAGATTAAAGCGTATGGAAGAAATAATAAAGACAAAGTAACAGTTTTAGAATATTTAACACAACTTGCGTACTAACAGGGACACCATGCTATCAACGCATGAGATAAATATGCAGGAGAGAGTTTAATTACAAATACATGCAATAGTAATGGTCTCTCACAGCAGAAAACAAAGCTATAATATAAATCATGGACAGAAAAGAATAGGAGGGCGCGGTAATCAATTACACAGGAATATTAGAGAAAGTAAGACGCAGATAACACAAAGTGGTCTCATGCAATTTACTCATATCCGATTACAGACAGAAACTCGTGCCGTTACATGGAGTCTACACCATAAATAAAAATCTGTTCTAATATTTACCCTCTATAACTAAGGACAGTATTAACGCCTATCATAATAAATTCTCCAAACTCAAAAACACATAGACACAAAGAATTGCAGATTACTTCTGATGCCTGAGAAATAACATAGCTTCAATCGGCTAGTATAGATATTTAAAAGAGGAATACGCACAGCACTTAAGAGAAAAATACACATAGCACTAAGAGAAAAATACGCACAGCACTAAGAGAAACGGTCATCACACAACTTGAATCTTGAATAAGATTTCAATCTAGCATAACCGAAACTAGAGGAATTCACGCCATGCAAAAAAACAACTCCAATTTAATACACCTAACTCATAGAGGATTTAAAATTAATGCGTGGGCCAAAGTTTTATAAAAATTCACATAGTAAATATGCCGAACTTCATAACAAGAATAGGAATCTGCCATGACATTTTTAAAAGATAAAACAAAGTAAATTCTGCCATGCACAATTTTTAAAGCAGAGATTATACTGGCATTTAAATTTGTGGATATATATATTGTTTAGGTTTTAAATGGCAGACTCTAAACAGAGGACCACTGGCGCAAGGAGTCCTAGATGGAAGGCGTAAGAAACCATAGCTGCTACAAGTGCATGGTATTATAAAGAAAAGAATAAAACCTTCAGATTTTAAAAAAAAAAAAAAAAAACAACAGATCTGATTTACATATATCTAAAATTATATAATCAATAACTCATATATGAATATTTAAAGATATTTGAACATTAATTCATAGATTTCTCAAAGAGTAACATTAAGAAGATGAAAATCGTAGATTCAGACATTCAAACACCGTTTTCAATTTCTAAGAACAAATACTAAATACCAATCTCATGAATTCCTGGCAGCTTCATTATTTTGTATTTTTAATACAATTTGATTGCCTTTCTAATTATTTTTCTGTTTAAATTTGCAGGTTTAACACATCAACAATCTTTCCAAGCATTCAAAGACGAAATTTTACAATAATTTTTCCAGAATTCAAACAGAAGAAAGAGAGTTCAAGAAGAGAACCTGTTAAATCTTGAAAACTGACTAATAAACGATCTTTCAAAACTTTTGTCAAACCCCAACCAAATCACCAGATTCCAATGAAGAAATTTGCAATGATTCCAGCTTTCGAATTACGCTTCAAAATAAAATCCTAAAGAAAACTCTTCTGAAACACTTCTATGCTGAAACTTGCTTAAAAATTGCTGCCGTCAAATTCTTCCCCTGAATGTGTGCACAATCCTCTTTCCAAAATCCCAAAAATTATATATTCATGCAATTCCACTTTCAAACACAAAAACTTATCTGGCAATTCAATTTTGCATTGAGAATAACTCCTTCAGTTCATCTAATCCTTCAAAATATCATAACAGTCCGTTAACTATAATCAGAAGTTCTTATCTCATCAGAAATATCTTGTTTTTAAAAATATCTTTTTCACACAATTCAATTTACACAATTAAAACAGCAATAATATTATTTTAATTAAAACATTGCAAATAATTAACTTTCACTAATAAATTCAACATCATATTTAACTTAACTTAATAAATTAAATCACAAACGTTGCATAAACATAAATAAACATTTAATAAAATCGATATTAAATACACAAACACAATACAATACACATTTAAACATGACAAGACAAATTGGGCTTTACAGGGTAACACAGGGATACTCGTTCGAAAATGAACGATGGTTAAAACAGACCTGTCAATACCTCCGACAACATATTAATAATGGATTAGGGTACACTCAGACCTGACAAGCAGGTGGAGCTGTTACCCGGTACCTGTGTCTGCAGGAGAACATCAAAGTTAACACATGTATATATATATATAATCTCATGTTAGAAAACACGCCGTGAATAAGAATTGCAGCGTAGCAGGGTACTCACGAATGAGTAATGCTACACTGTCTTATCCATCGACACAAACGAGCAAAATCAATCATAACAACATGATAACATAAGCAATAATCATAACCAATAAGCTATAACATGAATATAACTATCACAGTATCATCGAACCACATAATCAAATAACCAGGATGTCAATGTATCATCCGCAAAATCAAAACAGCATAGTATCTAGAATCTCCTCTGAAAAGAATCAACATAGTATCAAAGTAATCTAACAAGCAGAATCAAATCTAACAGAATGTCTAAACTGGAGGGTCACTACAATGAACATGAATATGACCATGTGGGACTCCTTAAGCATTCCTGGACAGGTTGATCTACTTAAAAATGCATTATTTGAAGGTACAAATCCTAAACAAGTTGTTGATTCCCAAAAGCTCGTAATGGCTTATGATGATCAAGGGAAAGTTTCTAGTCCCAGTAGCGAAGGGAAATCTACGATTCAAGGTAAGAACGTGAGACCTCCTCTGTTCTATGTTTCATTGATTATTGAAAAAAAATTAGTGCACAATTGTATGGTAGATAGTAGTGCTACATGTTCTGTGATGCCCAAGAAAGTAGCTGATCAGTTAGGTTTAAATTATGAACCTTTAGAGAAAGGAGTAGTCTAGCTGGATGGATCATCTGTTAATACAGTGGGTCTTATCAAAAATACTAACTTAACTCTGCATGCTTGCCCTAATTTTTCAATTTCCCAAGACATTTATGTGGCAGATTCGCCTCCGTATTTTGGGTTATGTTTGTCAAGAGTATTTATGGCTAAAATAGGGGGATACCTTTCATCTAACTAGTCTCACATGTTTCGTACTAGGTATGGAACTAAAGTAACCATTAAGTTTGAGTTACTTGCAAAAGACAATATATAACCCTATATGCCTAGTGCAATAAATGCCAATTGCATAATTTTTTAACAAGACGAGCATGCTACTGTCTCTGATCCTCGCATTGTTGTCGATGATATTCCTAATATACTTTTAGATGAGTGGGCAGTAGGCCAAACTTCTAGTGCTGAAAGTGACTTGGTGTCGGATGCTGGTATGGGTAACTACATGTTTCAAGAAGCCGATGTAGTGATGCCTAACTTGGTTAAGAGGCCAGTGAATGATTGTGATCAGCAAAACAAAGTTTGGGAAATGTATTTTGATGGCTCAAGGAGTAGACATGGCACTGGTGGGGGTGCATTATTGGTTTCCCCAAGAGTTGAAAGATATTATGCAGCCTTTAGGTTTGCATTTTCGTGCACTAATAACACAGCAGAATATGAAGGTCTTATTCAAGGGATGGAATGGACAAGGAAACGTGGAATTAAGTGTTTAAAGGTGCATGGGGACAATGAATTGATAGTAAATCAGGTTAGAGGCCTGAATGCTGTTAGAAATGATATTCTTAAATTGTATAAGCATAGGGTTTGGGACCTCATTGAGGATTTTGAGGCTTTCAATATCATTTCAATTCCAAGAAATAAGAATCAACATGCTGATAGATTAGCAGCTGTGGGAGCTCAGTTTGACATTCCAAACATCGTAAGGAAGGAATGTAATCAGCAACACATCAAGGTTATTATCAGGCCTTCAGTGCCTGATAACAATGTTAACTGGCAGGTCTTTGAGAACTATGAGTAGATTTTGCAGTTTCTACTTGAAGAGGACGTGTTTGCAGCATCAAACCAGGAGAGAATTAAGCAGCAGTATGGAGGCCAGGTACTGCAATTAAAGAACAAGTTGCCTAAGGGTTTGGTCACCTTAGAAAGTATTTTCAACTCTGATGATCAGGCTAAAAGTAACAAAGCCAATTTACTGGTTCAGCAAGATCATTATGAGGACTTAGAAATTGCACCCAAGAAAAGCCTCAAGATAGGAAAAATAAACACTGCTACTGAAAAGAAGTATTTTCTACAATTATTCCAAGAATTCATTGACATATTTGCCTGGGAGTATGGAGATTTGAAGGGATTTGATCCACGTCTTGCACAACATACAATAGAATTGGAGCCAACAGCCAAACCCATAAGGAAAAAATAGAGGCTAGTTAATCCCAAACTGGAGCCATTAATGCAGAAAGAAGTTTTCAAACTTATAGAAAGTGGGATTATCTTTCCCATCAAGCATACTAGCTGGGTTGCAAATCTAGTTCCCGTCAGGAAGAAAGATAGAGAGCTTAGATTATGTGTAGACTTCAGAGATTTGAACAAAGCTTCATTAAAGGAAAGACACCCTCTTCCGTCTATGGAGCAGATTCTTCAATGTGTGTCAGGTTCTGAACGTTTTTCTTTACTAGATGGATATTTTGGTTATAACCAGATTTTGGTAAGGGAAGAAGATCAATTTAAAACTTCCTTCACCACAAAGTGGGGCACACTGGCATACAGGAAAATGCCATTTGGTTTGTCTAACGTTGGAGCAACCTTCCAAAAGGCTATGGACATGGCCTTTAGCAACTTAATGTATAAGTTTGTTTTAGTATATCTTGACGACATCACTGTCTATTCCAAGAAGACAACAGATCACATTGACCATTTGAGGCAGATTTTTTAACGTTGTCAGGAGTTCGGTATATGATTGAATCCCAAGAAATGTGTTTTCTCTGTTCATGAAGGAAAGCTTCTTGGGTATGTAGTATCTAGGAAGGGAATCACTGTCGATCCTAAAAGAGTTGCAACAATCTTGGAGCTGCCTTTACCTTAGCATAAGAAAGGACTTCAGAGTTTCATTGGTCGTATTAATTTTGTCAGGAGGTTTCTACCTGATATAGCAGCCTTGTTAAAACCCCTTACAACTATGTTAAAAAAGAATGTAGAGTTTAGATGGACCCGAGAAGCAACAAACATTTTTCAACTGATCAAGGAGGCGTTAGCTTCAGCCCCAACATTAGTTAACCCAAATTTCAGCAAGGATTTTACCTTGTACGCTTTTGGTAGTTTTGATGTAATTTCTACAATTTTGGTGCAGAAAAATGTAGAAGGGTTGGAGCAGCCCATTGCTTTTTTCAGCAAGGGTTTGGAAGACTATGAGTAGAAGTATACCTTCGTAGAAAAACATGTTGGTTGTTGTGAAAAGTTTGAAGAAATTTAGACATCTACTGTCTCATAACAAAATTCATCTACAAGTGGCACATTCCAATGTGAAAGAATTTTTACTCAGCAAAGATCTAAATGAAAAACGGGTTGGATGGATCACAAGAGTTATGGAGTACAATGTGGATATTCAGGTCACTAAATTGGTGAGGGGAAAAGGTTTATGCCAGCAGCTAGCTAACGAAGACATTTCAGCAGTAGAGGATGAACGTGACTCGATTTTGGTTAATGTTGGGACAACAGATAATGAAGCTACCAGCTGGTTGTAGGAGATGTCACATTTCTTGAAAACCAGGGAATGTCCACCTAATCTGAACAGAACAAAGAGGAGGTACTACCAACTTCAGTCTATTCCTTTCATCTTGATTGATGATGTGTTATATAGGAAAGATCATAGTGGAGTACTGCTCAGGTGTGTTGATAATGATCAAGTGGATCAGATATTACATGAGTTCCATGATAGACCTTCTAGAGGTCACTATGCTGCAAGGACAACATCGTATAAGATTTTAAGAGCAGGCTATTATTGGCCTGACTTGTTGAAGGATGCACATACATATGTCAGGATATGTTCCAAATGTGCCTTGTTTTCAGGCAAAGAAAAGCTTGTTGCTTTGCCATTGCAACCAATTCAGATAGAGCAGTGGTTTATGAAGTGGGGAATTGACTTCATAGGGGCAATCAATCCACACTCAAGTGCAGGCCATTGGTGGATTATCACAGCAACAGACTATTTTACACGATGGAAAAAAGCTTTGCCTCTAAAGGAAGTTAATGAAACAACAGTGCTGAATTTTTATGAAGACATGGTTTGCAAATTCAGAGTCCCATATTCTATAATTTCTGACAATGCCCTGGCATTTGTTGGTTTGAAGGTTGTTGATTGGGCATTGAAGAATGGAATTTACTTGAACCCACGCTCCAACTATTATCCTCAGGGAAACGAACTTGTAGAGTCCACTAACAAAAATCTAATTAACATTATCAAAAGGATGCTTCAAAACAATCAGAGGGATTGGCATGCCAAACTAAAGACTGCTCTTTGGGCAGACAAAATTGCCCCTAAGAAGGTGATTGGGAACTCACCTTACATGTTGGTGTATGGTAAAGAAGAAAAATTACCTATTTCTACTAAGTTACCCGCCTTGGATATCGCCAGTCAGCTAGTCTTGTTTGAGAAGACTAATCCACTTGCCTTAAGATATACTCAGCTGATGGAGTTAGAAGAAACTAGAAACAAGGCTATGAAGAACATGGAACGTCAGCAAATCCTGACTAAAAGAACATTTGATAAGAAAATTGGATCAAGAGATTTCATGGTGGGAGATCTTGTGTTGAAATGGGATGTTCTAAAGGGCAGGCCGGGTCATCACACCAAGTTTGACAACATGTGGATGGGTCCATTTATTATCAAAGACTGCAAAGAACATAATGCTTACCAATTGGCCACAACTGAAGGTGAAGTGCTTCCTATCCCAGTCAATGGGATACACCTCAAGCCTCATTTTGAGGTTTGATAAGTTCCTCCTTGTACATGCTTTAAGTTAGATTTCATGCATTCAATAAGTGTTGCACTTTAGTTTAGTTGTTGTTGCATTCCCTAAGTGTTGTCCCAGCATGGTAAATAGTTTCACTTTTGTAGTTTCCTATTTTCATAATTGTCTAAGTGGTCTGTTTCTTGAGTTACAAATGCATTTGAGCCATATACAAAGCTGATGTTTCAAATCAACCTCTGAGTTATCAAGTGACTCCATGCCCAATGGAAAAGTTTAGGCTACTATTTTTCATGTTTAGCAGGCAAACATCCAGCTGAGGTTGCCAGAAATGTTACCTGATTTTCACCTGCGGGCTCAATCAGGCAGGGCAATCTATGTTTCAAGTGTTCATGAAGGCCAAATGGGGACATTGTTGGGTAGGATTAAATCATGCACCTGACATTTTTTTTTCAAGGAAGTTTGTTAGAAAGCATGCCTCAATCGGATTTGGCATAAAATTCCTGATGAAGAAAGTCGATGAGACCCTCTTATTGTCGTGTCGACTAGCAGTGTGGTTCTATTCATTGGAAATATACCGGTCGGCCAGATATTTTAATTGCCATGGGTTTTTATATGTCTCCCTGACATGCTGAAGTCTCACCGACCGTTGTGCACAAGGCTAGCTCGCCGAAAGAATTTGGGTTCGAAGAGAAGTCTTGCCGACCGCGGGGGGTCTTGCGGAAAAGGGATTGTCATCGGGGAAAAGAACCCTTGTTAGCTATAACGTCCTGCCAATCAAGAGGAGTCTCACCGAAAGAATGGAACTCTTGGCGTAATGTTGAGCTCAGGGAGATGTCTCGGCGATGGAGTGAGGTCTCGTCGAAAGGATGTGAGTTCGGCGTGATGTCTTGTTGATGACCGGTGGTCTCGCTGACGGAGGGTGCTTTCATTGTAACGTCTTGTCGACCAGTGGGAGTCTCACCAAAAGAAGGTTCAAGCTCGGGAGGAATGGAAGTGGTCGGTGTAATGTCTTGTCGATGACGGGGAGTCTCGCCGAAGCGAATGGTCTTGGGGAGATGTCTTCCCGAAAGGATAAGGTCTCGGCGAATGGAGGTGTCTTCGGGGAGAAGTCTTCTCGACTAGTGGGAGTCACGCCAAAAGTTGTTCACAAGGCCGACATCGGGGGGAATGATTTGCTTCAGGATGATGTCTCTCCGATTACGTGAAGTCTCACCGAAGGGGATTTCCCTCGGCATAAGGTCTAGCCAATAAATGGAACTCTCGCTGAAAGGTTTTGGGCTCGGGGAGAGGTCCTGCCGATGGAGCATTAGTGTCGGCGTAATGTTTTGGCCTCGATGAAAGGCCTTGCCGACCCGATGGTGTCTTGCCGAAGGGAGTTAGCGTCAACGTAATGTTTTGAACTCGGGGAGATGTCCTGCCAACCCGATGGTGTCTCACTGAAGGTTCATGCCTTCAGTATGAGGTCTTCCTGACTGATGTTTGTCTTGCCGATAGCGATGGGTCTGCTGCAGACTTCAGCGAGAACTCTTGCCGAATGCGGATGTCTGGGTGATGAATGGTGATATCGGTATGACTCTTGAGGGCTCGCTATGATGTCTGGCCGAAAGCGATAGTCTTGCCGATGGTTTTAGGGATGTCGATATGACTTTTGCAGCTCGATATGAACTCTTGCCGACGGTTGTAAGCCATGACGAATGTTGCTGCGAAGTCTAATCGCATCGGGGAGACACAGCTAGTGTCTCACCGACATGAGATTCAGTTTGAATGACCTTTGACCGTCTAGGAATCTACGTGGCACGATTTCAACCAACCAGAAGGAGCTAAAGACAGACCATGGGCAGTTTGACTATTGTGACTATTCTTGTGAGGAAGATCAACGGAATGTGGGCAGTATGTATCTGCTTTGTGATCAAGGATGATAAATCGGTTCGAAGGTAGTAGTGTTGTCTCTAGGGAGGTTTGAAAACAGAGAACATTTGATGTTGTCTCTCAAGGGGATCAACTTGAAGAAAGATCTTAAACAGGGGGAAGAAGCTGTGAGTCTCAAAGACAGCTGGGATGTCCACTGGCAAAGGTAGAGTAACATTTATGATAATGCTTCTGTAACGCCCCGTCGTGCGAACCCCAAAGGACAAATAAACAATAATTACAGCACAATTTTTTTTTTTTTAAAGTAAACATAACATACATGTAATACACATTAAATCATAACATGAATTTCATTTAAGAAGATTCATTGGCACATACATCCCTTGGGGTACATGAAGAGTCATTACGAGACTGAGATCCACACAATGACAATAAAGAATAAAACCAAAGATATAATTCATAACAAAGTAAACATTAACAAATGTATACATGATAATCATTGATAAGAAACCATCTGAGTACATAAATACAACATATACATGATTAACTTAACACATTGAATATCAACTACAAATAGCCACATAAGGTTTAATGTTACATTACAATACAATATTCAAGGAGTACAATGATACAAAAGTGTTTCCAATATGCACGGAAACCATACAACAAGAATCATGATACAATGAATAGATGAAAACTGGCTCCATGACGGATACAACTCTGGAGTCGCTGCAACAGCACCAATCCACACCTCTCGATCCTCAACTGGGGACCCAATGGGGTGCTTAGCACGTTCCACCCGACCATGTGAGTCTGAAGACCCACCCCCCGTGCTAGGAGGTAAACAAGAAAGAGACCGCAACCAAGAACATCCAAATAGGGAACCACAAGACTCAACGCCATACAAAAGTATCATAAAAATTCAAGAATTACAAAGACATAATCAACAACATCCAAGAGTCATTAAAATAACTTAAAATCATAAATCTCATCACATAAATCAAAGCAATGACCAGTAACAAGTAACCAAAGGATGATCATGAAATACTTCCAAATTAAACTGAATTAATAAACATAATACAATTCCAAATTTCAATCAAATAATACAATAACATCATATCACAGTACCATAAGAGTACAAGGCCATAAGTCAAATATCAATGAGATCATACAAGACCACAAAGTACACCAAAGATATATTAAGGCAATAATCACAAATCAATATGAATTCAAATATCAACAATCTAAACCAACTCCCACAACCTACTTCCAGAGGAACACAATAATGTAAAACACATGGGCAACTAGGGGAGAGTGTCATCACATAGCCTACATGGGTTATCCTGGCCCTTCCTCCAAACTGAGGCGTCGGCCCCCATCTATGGATATCTTCGCCCTTCCTCCTACTTGAGGCGCCGGCACCATAGGGTAGCTCATGCGGAGCCGATAACCTCTCATGAGGACGAGGTTACGACCTTGCCAACCACAGCCTTCTCAGCCTTCCATTAGTTTGCGAAAGAACTAATGAAGACGAGGCATCCATTTTTTAAAATCTTATAATGATATTACTACCCAACCCTCCTAAGTTAATTATTAGGTTTTCACTTGATTACTAACTCACTCGTGGGTTATCATGTGCCCTTCCCCTTACACGGGGCGTCGGCCCCCACGAGGAGCCACTCTCCCTAGAGACCCAACAACATAAACACCAAAGGGTTGTACCATCATAATTTGAACAAAGAATCACAAAATAAAAGCATGTGAGGCATTACCCATCTCGCTAACAAGTACAAAATCAGAGTCTCAACAATTCTCGTACAACCCTTTCAAAATCCAGATACCAAAACACTTGCCACCTCAAGGGCACATAAGAGAAAGAACATCAACTGACAACCATCTCAAGCCTCTGGAAGCCAAAAGAATGAAAACCCACAAACAAGGGTAGAAATGAAGCAACACAAGCTTTTCCCTAATAATTCCAACACAAGGATAAAATTTCCTCAAATATGAGAGTAACTCAGAAAAGCCATAAAAGGGAAAGATTCATCAAGACCCATCCGCAAATCAACAATGGTGTTACCTCAAATAGGAACACGCAAAAGAAAATCAACCTTCAATTCAACAAAATCACTTAACAAAACCAAAAGCCACCAACTAGGTATTCCATGGGAGACCTCAATTTTCTCCTCACAAGAACCCCTTATAGTGGTACGCAAATCACCTTTATAAAATCAACAACATAGCAATGACAACAATAATTGCAAGGCCACAAGAACTATTTTCAATTCAAATATAATGAGTGAATACATTAAGAAAAAGGTCAACAACTCCATCCAAACCACATAACAACTTTGATACAAAATAAATCAGAAATCCAAGAAGATCAACTTCCACAACTCACCAACAAAATACAAGTTCCCAATTACATTGCAACACAAATTAAATGGAAAAGGATTCCTTGAATCAAAACTAACCTCCAAAGGCATTCACACCAACATGGAACTATCCCAAAAACCATCCTTCAACAATAGAGGTAAAAGCATGCAACCAGGCATCCAAGGCACCAAATTTAAGAACACCTTAAATACTCAACCACTCACAACTCCACAAAAACACTTACATAATAAACATCAACCAAAAATTCAATCGAGAACAATATTTATTAACCAATCAATTAACGACCAGAACTAAATAACTTTACAACTTACCCATACTAAAACCATTCATGATAACCATCACAAGTATTCTAAAAGACTTATCCATAAAGAGAACTTACAAATCAACCATTAAATGAATATAAAGGAAATCAATTTCCAAAAGATTAAAATCCCTTCTTCTTTTTTACCAATAAACTATCCAATTCGAGAATATCCTAATCAATCTCTAACCATACCCATACATTTAAATTTCCCCTTTCATTTAACAACATAATTGTAAACTACTTAATAATTAGGTAGTTAACTCATTATCATTTCATAACTACTTTTGTTCAAAACATTATTACCACTCTCCTTTCATCATACTGACTTAACACTCACTTCCAATATTTAAATTAATTGTGAAAGCCACTTAAGATCAATTGTTTATACTTTAGAAATGACAATAATAACAATACTCTAAATACTTAAACTACACATTAAAACTTACTACCTTAAATCTTAAATCTATCTAAATAAATTTATACACATAAATACCTTTTAATATCACTACGTAATTATATATTTTAATTCTTTTCGAAGAAGGAAAGTAGCAAGAGAATAGATCTTTTCTAAGAATCCAACAAGTCTACAAGACTTAACTTCATAAAAAGATAACTTATTCGATTCTATATTAAATTCTATTTCCACCCTATACACATTTAAAAATAAGAATTAAACAATCAATGCTGGCATATATATATATTCACAAATTGCCCTTCTAGTATATTATCCTATCAAATTTCACAATTTAACAAATTAAAAGGAATTCTTTTCTATTCCAAAATATTCACTCAAAACAAGAATTAAATAAATCAATGCTATCATATATTCGTAAATTGATTTTTCAACTAACTTATCCTCTTATAGTTGATAATTTAATAAATCAATAACAACAACCAGATTTCTTTCTATATTATTATTATTTCCATTTTAAACAGATTCTACTTTATTTTAACCAGAAAAAGAAACAGAATATATATATATATATATATATATATATATATATTTTTAAACAAATTTAAATAATACTACAACAGTTAAATCGGAGGACTCTAAATAAATGAATTAATAAATATATATATATATACGAATATAAGTATATATACAAATATATATATATATACATATATATATATACGTATATTTATAAAAATAAAATCTGCACAGTAATAAATATAGAATTCGCATTTTCCAAAATCAAACAACATATAAAATTTCGAATGGAAAGTTTAAACCATAAAGAAAACACGGGGATAAACGCCCCAGCCGTGGGCAGTCTACGGACTGCCGTGGACAGTCCCCAGACTGTCACACGGTACCCATGGCAGTGTGGTGGGTACGGCCGCGGCCGAACCACCACACAGCCCCAATATATAAATATAAAACCCGAAATTCAATACAATGCACAGTGCTACGAAAAAATAACGAAATTCAATGAATTTTAATTTTCATTCACTATTTTCACAGGTATAAATAATTATATATATCTATTATATATATATATATAAACCTATATATATATATATATATATTGGAATCTGGGCATTTCGAAATCAGGAAACAAAATAAACACTGTATAATTTTTCTGTATATGATTAAATATAAACAAGAATATACACAACCTAGTTTTCCTAATAAAAGATTATTCTTAAGTTGATTAATTATATTTTCCAGACAAAACTACAGTACTACTGGTTCTTTTCCAAAATTCCCATCTTAGTTATATTATAATGAACAACAGTACAAATCCAACAATTAATTTCATTTAAATAAACAACAGTCCCGAACTCCCAGAGAATTTCAATCTAATAATTGACAGTCAAGAACCCCACCAAATTCTATTTTAACAAACAGCAATCCCAATCCCCAAACAAAAATTTCATACGCAGCGAAACAATTCCAATCAATTGCTATTTTATTTAATGCTACAGCAAATAAATAAGTGAGGAACCTGGCGTCCTGCGGTTGAAGAAGATCTGTAGAAGCTCTATTCCTTTTGCCAATCCAATCCTCCTCCAACGAATGTTTCCAGCAGCAGCTACAAGATCCTCCCCTCAACTCCAATCTTATTCCTCAATGAATTCTCAGAATAAATAAATAAAAATGCAATACTATAACAGAAATTTTTACTGCCAAATTTCTCCCCAAAATCTGTTGGAAAGAGAATACCACCCCCTTCCCAATCCAAAAATAAATAAAATCTCACACAAGAAGCCTCTTCTGTTTCCTCTTCCAGAGAATACCAACAGTCACATTTCAAGAAATAAATCAAAATAATATTTAATCCTTAATTCTTTTTTGTTGCCTTTTCATGTATTTATATTTCATTTTCTTTTATCATGCATTTTGATTAAACTAAATAAATTTAAATCCACAAAAATGAACTTTTTATTTGAATATATATATTCATTATCTCCACAATGCACTATTAATTAATTACTTCCACATTAGAATAATTAAAATCAACAAGATTCTAAATAAGTATCCATTAAATTTCTTATTATAATAATTATCTTTTCAAGATTATTTGTTCATAACAATTTAAATCAATTTATCTAATAATATCACTTTTACTTTTAACGAATTAGTTTAATTTGATCATTTGTTCTAAATCATTTGATTTAACTTAATTGATTATGATTTTAATTTCTAATTATATTTCAAATAACCTTGCAATTTCACTTATGATCTAATTAATTATTTAAACATGACTACTAACATATTATATTTTCCACACAATCAAATAACACAGTAATCAATGAAGCACACAAAAATATTCACACAAAAGTTCAGAACAACCGACACGGAGGGGTATTACAGCTTCAGGGCATTCAAGGCGGCTCTGATGGAAGTTCGAAGCTGGATACGGGGGCCAGAAGTTAATGTGATGGTTGCAAAAGATCTGAAGGGCCATCCCTAGAGAAATCTTTCACTAACATGGACACGGGGATGTACATTGAATGCACTAACTTTATTTTCAAAAGATCTGAGGGTCGACCCTTCTAAAAACTGATATTTTGTAAACCCTAAAACAAAGGGGCGACACTTTTTTAGTTTCCGTATATATGGCATTTTTTCCTCATTTTGTAGGACAGTTCTTACTTGCATATTTTATGCTTTGTGACTTCTATGAGTCTTTAGAGGAGAATATTTAGTTTTGTAACTCATTTACAGACATTGTATGGTAGAGTTTCACCTTTGGAGATCAATAAAGAAAGCAATTTCTGCCTTCTCAGTTATCTATTTTATTGAGTGTGTTGGATGATTGATAAATTTACATGTGAGTTTTCTTATTCCTTGTTAATATGTCTCATTAATAGCACTTTTAAGCAGAGGAGATATGTATATTGCAGGTTATAGGTTATGTTGGTGATGCAAACAATTTTTAGTTGTGAGGAGAACTTATCATCCTTCTAAGACTGTATGTATCGTAGCTTTCTTATGAAACGTTTATGCAGTATCATATGAGTATTGAGTTGTGCATATCAGCTTTTATTAGTTGATTGTAAATTGTGTGTTAAGCAGTTTTACATGTTTGAACAAATTTGGTGTCACCATAGGATTTAATTTTCATTTTCATGCACTCCTTCTCCCTTTTCCTTACGAAGATTAGTAGTTAAGTGATATTACCAGTTAGGAGCCGGCCTTATTCGGAGGTTCATTTCAACTTTAGGTGACCCACAACCTTGAAATGATCCCATGTTTCTCTAGAAAGCTCAATTTTTCATAACTTTGCATAGGGTGCATTTCTAGGAGATAACAATTACTATGTGCCCCTTTCCGAAAAACTTTGAAATACCAAAGTTTGAAAAATACAAAGTAAAGGGAGATCTAGTAGAACACGTGTGAGATTTCTTGATATCTTACATGGAAGTGCAAAAAAATGATAATGATACTTTTTCCATGCAGTCTTACTGGTCACGCTGTGGAATGGTTCTCACATCTACGACTAGGTATTAAAAGCTTTGATGAATTGACGACCGAATTCATAAATCACTTCTCATTCAATATAGAACAGGACGTCACCATCATAGACCTCTACAAGATTAAACAAAGTCAAGCAGAATCCTTTACCTCCTACCTGCAAAGATGGAGACATAAGGCTAGTAGATGCAAGTGGCCTATTCCCAATAAGGAACTAGTAGATATATTTGTTTCCAATGTCCAAGCGGAAATCAACTACCAACTCACCATGTTGTGCCCCACTAACTTCAAAGAGACCATTGAGAAGGGAATACACATAGAAAGGGCTCTCATGGCAAGGGGAGTGATTAAGCTAAATAACCCAAGAGACAATTCTTCTAATGCAATGAGAAACCTAAGATTTGAGCCAAGAACAAAAATGTTACAAAAGATGAGTAGTTGATGTTAGAGTAGTATGAAACATATAAAATCCCAATGTACCTCAAAGAAAACCTTAAGTTGCACAAACAAGCTACACTCCCAACAATGCGCAAAACAATCAACTTAGCTATCCCCAAAACAATCAAGCGGTTAACGAACAAACAAATCAGGGAGAGAAACAAAGGCAATAAGATCAACCAAGGATGGAATTCACTACATTAGGATAACCCCTTGAGAAAATAATGCACAGACTAGTGCAACAAAACCTCATCAAGGTCAACGATTGCCCAAACTATGAAGAGCCAAGCTTCAAAACACCATGGTACAATGAGAAGGACTTATGCGATTTTCACAAAATCAAAGGACATACAATGAATAACTGCATGAGACTCAAGAATATAAAACAAGACTTGACCGACAAGGGAGAAGTGGATATCAAACATCATCCTGGAAATAAAGACCTCCAGATGTACACAAATCCAATTTTGAACCATGCTAAGAAGAATGACAAAGGAAAATACCAAAACTATCACAGTGCTAACTACACCTATCGTGACACAATTCTAGGTACCCTCTCTCAAGCAGATGACACAAGGGTCAATGTGTTAAGAATATGAGGTAGGGACCCTGAATGTAATGTAACTACCCATAAATGGAAAGTAACAATACAAGGAACCCCACCTAAACCCACAACTAGGTCATCAAATGACTACAGTATTATGGAACAACTGAAGAAGACTCTCACTTTGATCTCCATCCTAGAGTTGTTGAAATTGTCACCTGGACATAGAGAAATACTAGAGAAAGAATTGGAAGCATCGGCCCCTAATGACCTCAATCTTGAACAGTTTCAAGCCATGGTTGGCAAAATTACGACCAATAATCATTTAGTCTTCTCGAGAAAGACCTTCCACAAAAGTCGTTCCACAACCAAGCCCTCTATATAGAGGTTGGTGTCCACAAACCCATGGTTAAAAGAGTATTGATAGATAGCGGCGTCGATCTAAACATCTGTGGCTCTAGGAAAATTCATCGCCAACAATTCATCGAAGGAAAATTCACCGCCATATGGCCAGCAAAACTTTGATTTTATTAAAAATATTAAGGTGAATTGTTGGCGGTGAATTTTACTTGGCGGTGAATTTTTCGTTGGTGAATTTTCCATGGCGGTGAATTGTTGATGGTGAATTTTCCTTCAATGAATTGCTAGTGATGAATTTGTTGGATTCCAACATCTATACCTTAAAATTTGTTAAATAGTTGGGATATTCTGATGATGTAATTGACAAGGGAAAAAGCATTACTATAAGGGCTTATGACGACCTAGAAAGAAATTCAAAAGGGACAATCAAGCTACCTGTACAGATAGGACTAGGAAAAACAAAAACAACATGTCAGGCACTTGACCTTGAGTTACCATATAACCTTCTTCTAGGACGCCCTTGCATTCATGCACTACAAGTAGTTCCTTCAACATTTCATCAATGTCTCAAGTTTCCCCATGACGGTAAGGAGGTTACATTATATGTTGACCCTAAACCCTTCCATTATTATGCAAAGTTGGAAGAGAAATATAGCAAAGTCCAACGTGTACCTAGTAGTGATATTCTTGAATTTTTGCTCTCTTGTGTATTGCAAAGAGTCTAAAAAAGTTTTGTAACTCAATTGATCCACTTGTAGCAGCAATTCCTTTCATTTTCAATAAAGAAAGCAACAATTTTCCTTCTTAATACTTCTTGTGTTATAGTGTATGGGTGATCTGATGATATTTATGTGATTCATTCTTAGAATTCTTTGATTTTGTCTCATTCAAATAGTATGAATGTAGGGAGATTCATGGTTAATGTTGGTCATGGATTGAGTAAGCTGATTTTAGTAGTTTCAAGTTTAGAAAATACTTTGTTTTCCTTCATGCATGCTCTAAATTCAGCCCCTTTCCGATGAAATACTTATGTGTTACATGCTTAGTTGGGTTGTGAAAAGACTTGAGCTAATTTGTTGAATACATTGTGAGTTTGAATAAGCAAGTAGATCCAAAACGTCTGGTGCATCACCTCCTAGGATAGGTTTCAATTCCAAGCTTCTTTATATCCCTTTTCCTCTCAAATAGGGTAGTTTTCAGGAGGTATCACAAGGAACCAACCCTTTATCTGGAGATTCATCTGCACTAAGAGCATACCCACAAGCTCGAACATGCTTCAATTTTTCACGAGATTGTTGAGCATATAAAATTAGCATTCCGGGTGCAATCTCCATGACAACAGTTATCTCATTTTACTCCTCATATGTTGACCCATCAATGCTACCATCAAACTCAACTAAACCCTCATCTTGTGAGAAACCAAAATTTGAGTCCAAGATTCAAGTACTTGACAAAGGTAATGGCAACTATCATTTCAATCAAGCTTTTTGCATTGGAATGCTTCCCCCAACACCAAAAGTATATGGAGGGCCTAAAGAGATAAAACATAATCAAGCAGTAACAATGGTAGAAAAACCCATGATCTTTTCCAAGTGGAGAGATATAAATGATGAGGAAATATTCAAAGAAGACCTTTCGTCAATGATATACAAAGAAGACAAAAAAGAACTAGAGCAGCTACAACCCCTTCTCATTGATCCTAGTAGTAAAGGATATCATCTAGCTAAACAAATGGGATACACTAGAAAAGGTGGTCTTGGGTGACATAAACAAGGCAAACAAGAACCTATCATAGTGGAGCAAAGAAAGAAGAACATGAGACTAGGCTATGATTCACTAGATGTGGTTAGCCCAAAAACTCGACGTACCTCTTTTAAGAAAGGAGATCCTTCTACTAACGTTAAGACATTAGATATTTACCATCTTATAGATAATGATTTACCCATCACGGATTTATTTGAAATCTTTAGCATAAATATATTCCCTATCCAACTTAATAAACCTATATTCAAAGACTATACTTATGAAATAGACTCTAATGAGTATGAATGGAATTCTCCTTCCTTTGTCACCTCTAGTGACGATCACCTAGATACCTAATGGGAGAATGATTTTATAGCCATATTGACCATTTCAACAACTTATATAATCTTTATAGATAACAATTACAACCTAACCCTTTGCTACATGCAGCTAATAGATTGGGACCAACAACACCATATATCTATTTTGGATCAATTCCAGAACAATGAAGCAATTGCAGAGTTTATAGAACTTCAAACCGATATACCATCTGGAGATCACAAAGTAGGGTTTGTCATGGAACATGAACATCAAGCATATTTCAAAGGGGATATTGTGTCCTCTAGTCCCAAAATTGAAAAAGACAATGTAAAAATCAACATGAGATCCCCCAGGGAAAACCACGATGTGGCTCTATCAGATCCTGAAAAGAGAAATATAAAGGATGAATCTAAGGGTGAAAACCTCCCTGAGGCACCTAAAGATGGAGGATTCAATCTCCCTATTTCCGAATATCAAGAGAACTTGACACTCCTAGTTGAAGAAACAGAACCTATAAACGTTGGCACAATAGAAGCACCAAAGATCACATACCATGCAGCGTCACTTGATCTTGAAGAGAAAGTGAACTTCTCAGCATTCATTAATGAAAGAAAGATAAAATTCGCATGGACATATGCAGACATGCCAGGACTAGATCCAAAATTGGTCATTCACCACCTATTAGTAGTAACTAGAGCTAAATCCATCAAGCAGAAGCTAAGAAAGATGCATCCGCAGATTGCACTTTTGGTGAAAGTAGAACTAAAGAAATTGCTAGATGTTGGGTTAATAAGACCAATTGATTATCCTAAGTGGATCTCTAATCTAGTACTGATATCAAAGCCCACTAGGGGAATTAGAATCTGCACATATTCCCAAGATCTAAACAAAGCTTGTCCAAAAGATGACTTCCCTCTTCCAAGTATAGACATGATCGTAGATCTAATAATAGGACATGAAATGTTGTCACTAATGGATGAATTTTTAGGATATAATTAGATAAAGATATCCCCTGACAATCAACATAAAACTGCATTCACTTGTGCATGGGGGCCTTTCTACTAGAATCCAATGCCATTTGTTCTAAAGAACGCAAGAGCGACCTATCAGCGAGCAATGACAACAATCTTCCATGATATGCTACATATATTTATGGAAGACTATGTGGATGACATTCTAGCAAAGTCCATAAAAAGAGAAGACCACTTGACCAATCTTGCAAAGGTGTTTGATACACTTGAACAGTATAACTTGAGGCTCATTCTAAAAAAGTGTGTATTCGGAGTAACATCTAGAAAGCTACTAGGGTACATAGTGTCAAGAAGAGGCATTGAGGTAGATCCTACAAAAGTAAAAGCTATACAATAAATGCCTCCTCCGAAGACATTGAAGCAGCTCAAAATTCTACAAGAAAAACTATAGTCAATTAGGCGATTCATCGCCCAACTAGCAAACAAGTTCCATATGTTTACCCATCTTCTACACAAAGAAATCACATTCAAGTGGGATGGAAGATGTGATCAGTCATTTTGGAAAGTCAAGGAGTATCTACTCTCCTCTTGTACTCATGTCGCCTATTCCAAACAAAGTAATGATACTCTATGTGTCTACAACACAACAGCATTGGCGAGCTCTCCTAGCATAGCTAGATGATAATAACAAAGAAAGAGCGTTCTACTACATTAGTTGAAAACTGGTGGGCTACGAATTGAACTACTTACCCATAGAAAGAGAGTGGTTGTCTATCGTATTTGTGACATAGAAGCTGAGACACTATATCTTAAATAGACAAGTAAAGTTGATTTCAAAGGTAGATCCACTAAAATACCTATTAGCAAAAGCAACTCTAACAGGGAGAATTTCTAAATGGGTGATGATTCTGAGCAAGTTCAACATAGAGTATGTAGACAAGAGAGCCATCAAAGGACAGATCATTGTAGACCAACTAGCTGAAGTACCAATGGAAGACCACTAGCCTCTCATAATAGACTTCCTAGATGAAATTATATTGCTAACAGAGCAAAAAAGCCATTGGATCTTGTATTTTGACAGGTCCCACACTCAACACGACTTAGGAGCAGGTATCCTATTTCTCACACCACAAGGAGATAGTATACCCAAGACATATAGAATTGCTTTCCCATGCAGAAATAATATCTCAGAGTATGAAGCACTAATCACAGGGCTGAAAATGGCTATCGAATGGAGGATTAAGGAACTGCAGGTTTATGGAGATTCACAACTAGTAATTAAGTAAGTGAACGATGAGTATCAAACAAAGGATGACAAGTTGCTACCATATAAAAGGAGGGTGGACAATTTCAAGCAATATTTTGTCACTATCACCTTTCAATAGGTTCCTTAGATCACATCTACAAGTACAAGTTCCTTGTGGAGCAACTGCTCGTATCAACATTTAACATCCCAGAATCAAAACTAGTGTGTGTTTTTGTTGGTCCCAAATCACCATGGTACCATGATACATTTGACTATATCCAAAACGCTATTGCAACTCCTAATTTGACAACCACCCAAAAGAAGAAAAAAATTCCATAGGACTTCTCGATTTACAATACTAGGAGACACCTTATATCATTGAAGTTTAGATGGTACTCTACTTTGATGTCTTGGCACAGAAGAAGCGTAAACTGATAGGGTTATAAATGGTAGATATCTAACAATTAAATGCACATTTAATTAATAAACACAGAAACTAAAACACACAGAAATATAGCATAGATAATTTACGTGGTTCACCCAATCTGGACTATATCCACCAAACCGTAGCCATCCAATACTTTATTATCTAGTGCAAAAACCTATTACAATCTTGCGAATAATTGTGTTTTTCATCATACTGTAACACCCATCTGAACCCCTTTTAACAAGCTTAGAAGCTTCTAGATTTTTGGGTTCTACAAAATTAGATTTTTCCTTTTTCGTTGATTTTTCCCTTTTTCGGTGATGACGCGAAAAAGTAGGAGGAAATTTTTTCTCAGGGGCTATTGCCCTCGAACCCCTGCCCAGGGCCCGGCCCGACCCCAGCAAGGATACATGTCGGGGTGTAAGTATACCATGGGCTATATAGTATAGCATGACTAGTTGCCACATACCAACAATCTCCCACTTGGAGACTGATTAGGCTCCACACCAAGACAATCTCCCACTTGGAGACTGATCCTGGACAACACTACTACAATTACAGCTCCCACTAGAAATAAGTATCTTGGACCCTGCTGCTCTATTATACTTGAATTGAAGCTGAAGAGGAGCTCAGCTTCTCCCTTGTCACCACCTTCGTAAACATATCCGCTGGATTGACATATGTATGTATCTTGTCCAGCTTGACCTGTCCATCCTTCAACACCAACTGAATGAAATGATATCTCAACTATATGTGTTTTATTTTAGAATGCAAGGCAAAATTCTTTGCAAGATGTATAGCACTCTGGCTGTCTGTAAACAAGTAATTTTCAGCCTGTTGTTTTCCCAACTCATCCATGAAAAGTTGCAGCCATATCATCTTCTTTGCCGACTATGTTGCAACAACATACTCTTCCTCTGTGGTGGATAAAGCAACCACCTTTTGCAATCGATAAATCCAGCTCACTGATGTCCCACCAACTGTAAATACATAATCTATGGTACTCTGCCTGGTATTTATATCCCCTACCAAATATGAGTCAACATAGTCTTTTAAATCAGTATTAGAACCCCAAAAACATAAACATTTATTGGATGTACCTCTCAAGTACCTGAGAATCCATTTTACTGCATTCCAATGCTCAACTCCGGGATGACTCAAATACCTACTAACAACTCCTACGACATGTGCAATATCTGGTCTCGTGCATACCATGGTGTACATTAAACTGCCTATAGCTAAAGCATATGGTACCTTGGACATTTTTTCTTCATCCTCTTGTGTCTTTGGACACATATCCTTAGTCAATTTGACATGACTAGGCAAAGGTGTGTTGACAACTTTTGCATTCTCCATATGAAATCTCTGCAACACCTTTGCAACATAATTAGCTTGAGATAAAATTTTTTTTATGTTTTTCCTATCTCCACAAATTTTCATACCAAGGATTTGTTTTTCTGCCCCTAAATCCTTCATAGCAAAAGAGTTTGCTAACTGTTGTTTTAGCTGACTTATGTGATCCATGTTAGACACTGCTACAAGCATGTCATCAACATATAAACATAAAATAATGTAGCTGTCATTATCCAACCTCTTAAAATAAATGCAATGGTCAGAATTACACCGGTTGTAGCCTTGCTTAGCCATAAAACTATCAAATTTCAAGTACCATTGTCGAGGTGCTTGCTTCAAGCCATATAAACTTTTCTTCAATCTGCACACTAGTTTATCCTTACCTTTGACCTCAAAACCTTGTGGCTGGTCCATATATATTTCCTCTTCCAAATCACCATGGAGAAAGGTTGTTTTAACATCAAGTTGTTCTAAATGCAAATCTTCAGCAACCACAATACTTAAAACAATACGAATAGAAGTCATTTTAACAATTGGAGAAAAAATATCATCAAAATCAATACCCTTTTTTTTGTGCAAATCCCTTTACAACTAATTTGGCTTTAAATCTCTTCTTACCTCCATCGTCCTCTTTCAACCTATAAACCCATTTGTTTGGTAAAGCCTTTTTACCTCAGCAACTTGCATAATTCCCAAGTCGGTTTTTCAACAAGGAGTCCATTTCTTCTTCCATTCCATGCTCCCACTGAACCTTGGTATCCACCTATAGCTTCATCATAATATTCGGTTCACCAACATCAGTTAACAAAATAGTATACAAAGAGGGAGAGAATCTTTCCGAGGTCTACTTATCCTTGAAGATCATCTAACAAGAATTTGTGGTATTTGTTTGTTGTTGCCCAGCATGAGGAACCACTGAAACATCATTGTTTGGAGTATCATCCAACACTACATAATCATTTTCTTTCTTCTCATGCTGCAACAGATCTTTGTACAACACTTTCTCATTGAATATGACATCCCTGCTTCTCACAATTTTTTGATTTTCAAAATCCCAAAGCCTATAACTAAATTCATCAATGCCATATCCAACAAATACACATTTCTTTGATTTTGCATCAAGCTTGGTTCTATTTTCAGAATCTACATGTGCAAATGCTTCACAACCGAAGGTTTTGAGAAAAGAATAACTCACCTTCTTACCTTTCCATGCTTCCTCTGGAATACCACAACCCAAAGGATTAGAGGGACCTCTATTAATTAAATAAATAGTGTTTACAGTCTCTGCCCACATTTTTAAAGGAAACCCAACATGCAATCTCATAGTCCGTGCACGCTCCATTATTGTTCTATTCATGCGCTCAGCCACTCCATTTTCTGTGGAGTCCTTGAAACCATTTTCTCCTACGAATACCATTAGAGGAACAATAATCTTCAAACTCTTTACTGCAATACTCACCACCATTATCAGATCTGAGACATTTTAACCTTTTACCCGTCTCATTCTCAACCAAGCTTCTCCATTTTTTAAAAGTTTCAAATACATTCAGATTTCTGCCTAAGGAAATAAATCCATACCTTCCTAGTTGCATCATCAATGAATGTAACATAATACAGAGAGCCACCGAGAAGATACCTGAGCTGGTCCCCATACATCCGTATGCACAAGCTCCAATTTCTCATCTTTCTTTTGCTTCCCATCCTTGAAAAACTTACTCTCTTTTGTTTTCCATACACACAACTTTCACATAAATCCATATTAACACATTTTAGACCTGGTAAAACATTATTTGAATGAAGTACTTTCATACCTTTTGCACTCATATGCCCAAGTCTATTATGCCACAGTGTTGATTCAGAGTCCACAACAACTGTATGATCTTCTACCTGCTGAACTGCAGCAACTATTCTTGAACATTGACCTTTTTCTAACAATTAAAGTAGAAGGAACAATATGACCTGTACAAAGATGTAAGGTTTCTACTTTCACACCTTTTTCTACCACTAAGGCACCCTTTGTGACCTTCCAATTTTTATCACTAAATGTAACAACACAACCTTCATCATCTAGTTGCCCTGCTGAAATTAAATTTCTGCTTAACTTTGGAACATGCCTTACCTCACATAGTAGCCAATGATTCCCATTCTGCAACTTAATCCTGATTCTTCCCTTTCCAACAATCTGATAGGGTTCGTTATCTCATAAATAAACCAGCCCAAAATCCCCTTGGACATAATCAAGAAAATAACTTCTATGGGGGGTAGCATGAAACGAAGCCTCTGAATCTAACACTTAAGAATCATTAGCATTATCAAGGGAAAGAATCAAAGCATCCTCATCAGATTTATTACTTACCACATTTTCCTCTTTACTTCCTTCATTTTTGTCTCATTTATTTTTTCAAGACCAACAATCTTTCTTTAAATGACCCGACTTACCACAGTACCAGCAATCCCCTCTTGTCTCTAGATTGGGACTTTCTATCCTTTGATTTTCTTTGTGACTTCCCATGATTTCCAAAATTGTGTCCTATCTCCTTTGTTCTACCCCTACTTTCTGCATTCAAAACACTACCTGATGTGGATGTTCCACCTGAGCTTTTCCTATGAATTTTCTCTCTCAAAATAACACCAACATCATCAAATTTTAATGTATTTGAACCAAAAAACAGAATTGTTAACAGCCATTACCAAGCTATTCCAGCTTTCAAGCAAAGAACATAGAATCAAAAGAGCCCTAACTTCTTCATCAAAGTTTACTTTTACAAAATTTAATTGACTGGTGACCGTATTAAACTCATTTAAATGATCAATAACTGACCCACCTTCTACCATTTTCATATTAAATAAACGCTTCATAAGAAATACCTTATTCGAAGTGGAAGGCTTTTCATATAACTTCGCCAGGGTTTCCATCAACTCTTGAGTTGTCTTTGTTGTTGTAATATTGAACGCCACTGATTGTGCCAGGCACAAACGAATACTACCAAGAGCCTTTCTATCCAAAATCTCCCAGTCCTCATCAGACATTGCTGCGGGTTTCTTGGTTTTTCCTTCCAATGGCCGCCATAAATCCTTCTGATAGAGATAGTCCTCCATCTGCATCTTCCATAACTGATAGTTTTGCCCATTAAACTTCTCAACCTTCTTACCCTCGTCTGCCATTGCTCCCACTCAACCGTGAGACCTTTCCTACAGATGATAATCGAAACACAACCCGCTCTGATACCACTTGATAGGGTTAGAAATGGCAGATATCTAACAATTAAATGTAGATTTAATTAATAAATAGAGAAACTAAACACACAGAGAATTTAATGTGGTTCACCCAATCTGGGCTACATCCACCAAACCGCAGCCATCCAATACTTTATTATCCAGTGCAAAAATCTATTACAATCTTGCGAATAATCACTTTTTTCATCATACTGTAACACCCATCTGAACCCCTTTTAACAAGCTTAGAAGCTTCCAGATTTTTGGGTTCTACAAAATCAGATTTTTCCTTTTTCGTTGATTTTTCCCTTTTTCGGTGATGACGCGAAAAAGTAGGAGGAAAATTTTTATTGGGGGCTGCTGCCCCCGAACCCCCACCCGAGGCCCGACCCGACCCCAAACCCCGGCAAGGATACATGCCAGGGTGTACAATATACCATGGGCTATACAGTATAGCATGATCAGTAGCCACATACCAACATAAACTTCCTTACAAGAGGTACATGACGGTGTTTGTGAATCCCACTTTAGTGGACCTAACCTAGCACAAAAGTTACTAAGAATAGGATACTATTGGACCTCTATGGAACGAGAAGCTATTGACTACACCAGAAAATATTGCCAATGTTAGCAACACAGTGACCTCATTCACGCACCAACACAAGAGCTAAGACCTATCACGACACCTTGGCCTTTTTTGTAATGGGGATTAGACTTAGTAGGTAAGATCTCTCTCACTTCATCAAATGAGCATAATTTTATTATTACCGCAAATGAGTACTTCACCAAGTGGATAGAAGCGATTCCATTAACCTACATCACTAATAAACAAATATCAAAGTTCAACTTGAATTATCTGATATGCCGATATGGAATTCCCCAAACCATCATAATGGACAATGGGACCTCGTTCAAAAACCAAGATGTCAAAGAGCTTTGTTCCAAGTTCTCTATCGAACATAGATTTTTCATGCCCTATTACCCCCAATGAAATAGTCAGGCTAAAGCATCTAACAAAACCATCCTAAAAATACTAAAAAATACTCTTAATGACATTAGCCATGATTGGAATCTGCAACTAAACCCAACCCTATGGGCTTACCGAACTATTATTTGTACACCTACATGTGCCACACCATTTTCCTTGGTTTACAGATTTGAAGTTGTCTTACCTATCAAAGTCGAAATTCCCTCACTACAAATCTCACTAAAAGGAATGGTCAACAATGAAGAGTATCAATTATCCAGATTGGATGAGTTGGAGCTCCTAGATGAAAGGAATTTGAGCGTGTTAAACCATTTGCAGGTTTATCAGAATTAGCACAAACAAAGCTACAATAAAAAGATCAAAAATAGAAACTTTTAGATTGGTGACTTGGTATTCAAAGAGAACCATAAGGTACAACTAAATCAATATGGTAAAGGTAAGTTTGAACCCAATTGGTTAGGCCCATTCATCATCACAACAAGCTATGACTCTGGAGCCTATCAATTGGCTATTCCTAAAGGGGAACCTTTAGCTGAACCGATGAATAACAACCATTTCAAGAAGTTCCACACATGAAGCATGTCAAAATACCCTAGGAAAAGGGGTAAAAAAAAATAAAAAATAAAAAAGATTAAAAAAGAAAAAAAATCAAAAAGCAAGAAAAATAGTAAAGAGAAATAAAACATTCTTTAAGTAAAAACCACTTTGTGGCGCTTTTAGAACTGGTATCATAGTGAAAACTTGGAAAACAGGTGCTACAATTGAATAAGACTTGCATCGTTACTATCAACCCTATCTAAAGCATCCACTGATTCATCCCATAACAAAACATGTGTCCAACCATGGCTTGATGACTAATTAAAGTATTGAACCTAGTTGCACCATCCACATTCATCTCTCCTAGGAAAGGTGATCTTGTCTCAAACTGGGAGAAACTTCTCGAAACTGGTAGCAAATTAGATCCTTGTGTGTCCCATCATTATCAAAAACTATCAAAATCAACAATGGAAAACAAAAAATTCAAAAAAAAAAGTCGTAAAACATCAAAATCCCAAAAACATGTTACACTTTTGAGTCAACACCAGTTGAACTACATGGTCTCTGTGTGTACAATGTACGCAAGGATTATCAGCCCCTGAGGCCTTAGGTTAGTCCCCCTTAGCTATCTATCATGCTTTATTTATACTTAGTCAAAAAACAAAAAAAAATCAAACACATTTGAAACATTCAAAATCCAAAAACATTCAAAAAATTCAAAACTCAAAAACATTCACAAAATAGAAAAGATCAAAAACATATTCTTATCAAACCAAGCGAACTACGAGCCTCTGCGTGTACAATGTAGGCAAGACTTATCTTTGATGAGCCCCCAAGGCCCTAGGTTAGTCCCCTGAAAACAACAGAAATAGCATCATAAAACTCAAAAAATAAAAAAGGTCCTAACTCCATCATTACAATCCGCAATAAACTTTTCATCCATAAATAAACATAATCGTCATATTCACCCTTTGAAAAAACAAACAAACAAACAAATAGAGAAAACACCAAAAGCTAGAACTTTCAAGCAAGCATTCACAAATCTTTGATTACAAATAGACGAAAAAACAATGACAAAGTGTTAACTACCTATCTTTTGACAATTCACCAACAACATCCTAAGATATGCCTTAACAAATTCGTTCCTACAATAGACATTATCAACAATGGATAATAGCCTGAAACCTCAAAACAGATATGGCAAGTGATACTACAACATTGTTTTATCTTTTTGTAGTCTTATTTTTATGATTTATTTTACTGGCTCATTCCTAGGATCTCTCGAGGATGTCCATAAGGATTTAGAGAAGAAGGAATGGGGGAAATTGTGCGTCATTTTGGTTTGTTATTTGTAAGATGTTTTCGTGATACTACCACGGCGAATACTTGCTTTATTGAGTCTATGGAAGTTTTTTTGAGACAATTCATGTAGCAGTTGCATGTTAGGTATTTCATACCTCTCTGTATAACTGGTCTGAAAAGTTTTAACACAACCCAACCATATATTTTAAACAAATTTTTTGTATGTCTGGTATGAGAAAGAATATTCTTTGTATGCCAAGTCAAAGTCCACACAATAGATACAAATCCACCTTGGTTATTAATACCCTGGTACATCGTATCTATTTGCTACATCAAAAAAGATTGTTAAAGATATGAAGCCTCTATGCAAATCAAAAGAAAAATCATCAAACTAACAACATCAAATTTCTATCCATCATCAAATATTTCTTCTAACTAGCATCCATCCTGCATCACAAAATCATTGTCCCATATCCATCTTGCATTCATAATTTTTTCAATACATATCATGATGATAATAAAGCAATAAAACATCATGTATCGTGTATAAAGCACACATCCATCATATACATAATAAAACATCATATGAAATAAAATATGATCAATCCATCCATCCATATCATATGCATATATCAAGAAGGTACAAAAAAAAAACATAAGCATATTTACATCATCATCCATGATCATCAAATAACACATAATGAAGCCAAATCGAAACATGTATATCTAATATATATCATCATCAAAAATGAGAACGTTAGGTACATCAACAAAATGAAACATGTGATAGGATAATACCAAAAAAAAACATATATATACGAGGCCTCAACTGTGTCGATGAATATATATACAAAATCGTGTCTACAACAATGTCTCTGAAACAATGAACATAGAGATAAAAACATATAATCCTACTGTCTAATAGGAGGTGGGGATCTAGACTGATGCTCGCTCTAATGAGGGGATGGTCGAGGCATGACCGTGAACGTCTAATTGAGGGCCCACCTGAATCAGCACCTGTAGCAGTACTAGGCTCTCCAAACTGCGGTCGCCGCTAAGCTCTAGGTATAAAGGCATCATACAGAGTCTAATAATATGTAGCCTCTCTCGTGAAATGATCTTTCTCTACTTAGAGGAAATCACGCTCTGCTCTAAGAGTATCTCTCTCAACTGTAATCACCTGTACCTGGGCCTCCACAGCATAGCGTCGCCCACTCTCGGTGTCTCGCTCTTCCCTAAGACTATCCCTCTTGGATGTCAATGTAACAACCTGAACCTCCATAGCCTGTCGCCACACTACTTTTGCATCCCTCATGGCTGTCATATGTGCTAACTGCACTGCTCTGTCTCCAGGTGATGGAGGAGGACCCGTAACTTGTCCCTAATCTTGTTGCATCAGATCATCCTGTCTACCCTACCCACCATCTTGTCGGGCTCTATCCAGCTGCTCGCCAATAATTTGAACATGTTGTCACTCACCATGACAACCAATAATACCTACTCTACCTACTGCAAGAATGCCAACAAGGTATGTAAATCTCAATGGAATACGTTGAGCCCACCACTGATCAAAATCTGGGGTAGTCCCAGGATTTGCTAAACCAACAGGCCATCCCCATCTGAATGGGGCAAGATCTCTAAACTCCACAACGGTAGCATCACAATCAACCTGTAAACCCCATACATATACTTCTTTGGTAGTTTGGCCAAAATGAGCCTGTCTCTCACCAAATTTTTGACAAACATAGTCGGGAAGATATCTCTCTAGCAAGGAGCGAACGTGACCAATGAGCCACCAAGACTGTCAAAAAAATGGTAACTACTCCTAGTCATCATGCCATGCCTCACAATCCAAATATGGTCTCCACACAAAACTTGGCATATCATCTAAAACACGATGCTAGTAAGGAAGTGTTGATGGTTCGGATGAGCACAACAACAGTTAAACAGAATATTACTATTCTACTCTCCTGAAAGAGAAAGAATAACACATGGATATCTAACTCCCAAGGTCTTTGTAATTAGTTCTCGATTGTGCTGATTTCACTCAATTGTTGATGTGAACTGTAATGTTCAAGGGGCCTGTTGGTGTTGAGCTTTTGGATTGTTCTAAGATCAAACATAAATTTAAACCTACTTTAACTAGGGTTTTTAAAGAAACAGAAAAAGATAGATCAAAGCTTTGGAACTGAAGAGAATAATAATTCATCCAATTTAACCAGACTTGCTACCTTTCAAGGAATTCCTAACTAAAACTGCAGAACAAAAATTAACTTGTGATTAACACATAGTTTCATTCATTCACAGTGCTAATTTCAACAGCAGATTGCAAATCACTATTTAAATAAAACATAAAATAAGATTTCATTCCTTGAAAGCTTCCCAAATCGAATGATTAACCCAAGATAAACATCATTCAGGAACACAATATGAAGTAGATTTTAATCTGGTTGATTCTACTGTTAGAGAAACAAATAAGCAACATTTACAAATCTGGCACAATCACCAATGTACAGAAAACCTATGTCTTCAGACTGTTTCCATCAATACTAAGAGAACTTGAAAGATACATTACTGCCTATGTTGAATCTAACTCCTAACTAAGAAGATAAAAGAAGCTCCCATTACAAAGAAACAAGATGCAGTTTTGTCTCCTCTATCTTTTAGAAAATTCCTATTGCTTGAAAATCTAACTCTGTCCTTGAAATCTCTCTCTATCTCTTCTAAAACTCGTACTACTCACTAAAAGAGGAAAAAATTCCATATATACAAAACTTCCCAAAAAGAAAGTCGGCCCCTGTTTTAGGGTTTACAAAATATCAGTTGGTTTCAGAAGGGTCGGCCCTTAGATCTTTTGGAATGAAGTCAATGTTGCATTCAATGTGCATCCCCGTGTCCATGTTGGTGACAGATCACCCTCAAGAGAAGCCTTCAGATCTTTTACAACCACAACATTAACTTTTGGCCTTCATGTCCACCTTCGAACCTCCATGAAGGGGTGCCTTGAATGCCCTAAAGCATTATCATTAATGTCGATCCACCTCTTCTAGTAGCGATCCCAGCTGTCACTGAGACTTCCCAGCTGTCACTGAGACTTGTGGCCTTTTCTTCCCTCGGCTTCCTGGTGCTCAAGATCTTTCTGCCAGTTGACTGTCCTCTGGAAGCAGTATCATATTTTCCCGTTGGATCTCCATACCATTGTTCACCGAGTTGTTCCATCATTTTTTTGATCCCAAAGTAAGTCCGTGTTGGTTTACATTTTGTTGATTTCCTTCACAGGGGCAGTCAATCATTCAAACTGTCAATGGTTCACCTTTAGCTCCCTCTGATTGGGTGAACACATTCTAGGTAAGATTCTCGGGCAGTCAAAGGTATTTCAAACAAAATCGCATATCGGTGAGACACTAATCGTGTCTCCCCGATGCGATTATACCACATAGCAGCTATTGGCATAACATACGACGGTCGGCAAGACCTCATAGCGAGCGGCCAGAGTCATATCGATACCACAATGGTCACCGAGACAATCGCCATTGACTAGACATTATAGCGAGTCCTCAAGGGTTATACTGCTACGTGGTTCTGTTGGCACAACATCCGCATTCGGCAAGACATCTTTCAGTCGGCAGGAGGTCATAGTGGGCGCTAAGAGTCATACTGATATCCTTTTCCATTGGCAAGGTCACCGCTATCGGCAAGACTCCCCTCAGTCGACAAGACATTATACCGAAGCCCCCATCCCTCGGCGAGACTTCCATCGGGTCGGTGAGACATCTCCCCAAGCTCAAGATCTTTGGGCAAGCTCATTTCATCTCGGGGAGACTCCATCCTATCGGTGAGATATTACATCGAGTGCAAAACTTTCTCCGAGCTCATACTTCATTTTGGCAAGACTCCCCTCAGTCGGCGAGACTTCATAGCAAGGCCACAATCTTTCGGCGAAACATTGTCGGGTCGGCCAGACACTATGCCGAAGGCAACCCCTTTCGCTGAGATTTCTTGGGTCGGAAAGACCTTATGCCGAAGGAAAAATCACTCTCCCCAAACTCGAACTTCTTTCGGCGAGACCTTGCTTGGTGGGCAAGACCTTATGCCAATATCATTCCATGTCGGCGAGACTAACTCCCTTTGTCGAGACATTACACCGAAGTCACGCCCCTTTCGCTGAGACTCTCTGTAGTCGGCCAGACATCACACCGAAGGGAGAACCCTTCAGCAAAACCTCCACCATTCAGTCAGACCTCATGGCGAATATAAATCTCTCTCCCTGATGTGGCCTTGCGAACAATTGTCAGGGAGGCTTTTATCTGTCGGCAGGACCTTTCATCGAAGCCACCTTGTTTTGGCGAGAGCCCACCCTAGGACCACCATTCCATTTCAGTGAAACCCTATGGGTCGGCAAGACCTTATGCCGAAGGAAAAATCTTTGGGCAAGCTGAGACCACCTCGGTGAGACTCCTTCGGGTCGACGAGACTTTATGCTGAACCATGAACCTTCGGCGAGACCTTTC
Organism: Sequoia sempervirens; assembly: GCA_007258455.2. NCBI lineage: Eukaryota > Viridiplantae > Streptophyta > Pinopsida > Cupressales > Cupressaceae > Sequoia > Sequoia sempervirens. The sequence goes on from VDFB02271358.1 coordinate 1,192,332,131, forward strand.
CTCTTCGGCCAGACCTCATGCCAAAGGAAAACCACTCTCCCCGACGCGATTCCATTTCAGCAAGAGTCCACCTTGTCGATGAGACTTTGTGCCGACATTACCCCTTGTCGCCGAGACTTCCATTTGTTGGGAAGACCTCTCTCCGAACCCAAATTCCTTCGGCGACTCTAGCCTTATGCGCAACGGTCGGCGATACATCCTCCCAAGTGGAGAGACATATAAAACCTCACGGTGACTGAGATGTCATGGTGACCGGTGGATCCCAAATGAATAACACACTGCCAGTCAGCAAGACATCTGAAAGGTCTCAGCGACTTTCCTCTTGAGGAGTTTTATGCTAAATTGGATTGAGGGATGCCTTCCAACTAACCTCCTTGAGAGATATCTTTAGATGAGCGATTCAATCCTGCAAAACAAAGGCCTCCATTAGTTCTCAAAAGCATATAAAATATATCATTTTTTATCATTTCACTTCATTTTTGACAAAAAGAAACCCAACTTTAACTAAGGCAGAACCAAATTCAGCAGAACAAAATACAAACCAAGGAGGAAAATGAAAGAATTCCAAAGGTCAAAGCAAATAACCAAAGGCAACGAAAGCAAAAAGAAAAGGGGGACCCATTTTGTTCCAGAATAAAATGGGGCGGTTATGCAAGGCATAACAAAGGGCGACTCGGCTACGAAAATGGTTTAACCATTTTCAAAAAATTGAAGGATTCAGCTACCCAGAACTCCTGGTTTATGAACATCACAACTCCAGTTGGGTCAGTTTCAGCAATCAAGGTTGAGCTAGAATCTCAAATGTAAATCAATAGTAGCTACCCCTGAATCCACGTGTGTGCTTAGTGGTGCATCATCCTTTTATAAAGTTTTTCTCATCTTTTGAACAACAATGTGCAAGATTTGAACTACATGAGTTGATTCCCTTTAGTTGTTGTGCAATGATATCCTGGGCATTGCTCCACTGCCAGTCAGGCGTCCATAGCCTCGACGGAGATACCTCTAGTTTTCTCACAGCATTGCTCTACTGTCGGTCAGGCGTCCATAGCCCCGGTAGAGATACTGGAATCACCCATTCATATTGGATCTTCTCTTTTTTTTGATAATTTTTTTTCTCTTTTCTTTTCTCTTGGAGTTTCAGATATTTCATTCAATTTTTTCTCAATATGCCAGATGTCAGACATCTGTTCTAGGTTGAAAACTACCATGGACTTCATAACAGCATCTGGGAATCGGATTTTTCACTCAAATCTTACAACACTATCATCCTAGGACAAATATACCATTACAAAAGGAGACAATCTTGATGATTTGTGACGGATTCAGAGGTAGTTAATGAAGATTGTTTATTGTGCACCTTGTTTTCAAGACTTTCCACAACTCTTATTGATAATGGACATAAAACAACGAATTTAGGACAAATCATCCAAATCAGAAAACCTGAAGATATCTAAACCACTTTTCTCCTTATAACCAAAGTATGCTTCAGATAACAACCCATCACTTCAAGATGGAAAGAACAGAGAAACCCCAAAGAACAAGACAAGACAGACACCAAACAGCAAAGGAAACGAAAGGATAGAAAGAAAGAACAAACAAACAAACAACAAAACTATTTACAAACAGAAAAACAAATTATTTACATAGAGAACAAAATTATTTACATAGGGAGAGATTATTTACAAGCAAAAACGCAAAAACTACTTACATAACAAAAAAACAATTATTTACATAAATGCACAGGCCAACAAAAATACCAAACTTCATGATTCAAAATAATGTTTAAGAAACTGTCCATTGATAGGCAATGGAATAGGTTCTCCCGTTAAGCTACTCAGCTAGAAAGCATTTTCTCCTAGGATCTCTGCAATTTGATAGGGACCCAACTAGAGCTTATCAAATTTCTGGTGGCTTCCCTTCTTTTCACTAGCTTTATCCCATAGCAGCACAACATTTGATATTCTAAAAGCCTTGATTTTGGCTCTTCTGTCAAACCAACGTTTGACAACAGCCTAGTGTCTAAAGAATTGTTGCAAGGCGGCAGCATCCCTCTGCTCTTCTAATTTCAACAAGGCAGCTAATCTTACTTCTATCCTATCATCACTAGAGTAGAATTTCTGCATGAACTCAAGGATAGGTATTTGCAAATGAATAGGGAACACAGGCTCTTGTCCATACACTAGTTTAAACGATGAATTCTTTAAAGCGGCCTTGATCGTAGTTCTATCTGCCCATAACGCGAATCTTAGTTGGGTATGCCAGTCCCTAGGATTGTTTTCTAATAATTTTCTAATTACCCCTAAGAGATTCTTATTGGTTGATTCTACAACTCCATTTCCTTGTGGGTAATAGTTTGAAGAATATTTTAAGACAATTTTGTGATCATAAGCCCATGAAATGAACTCAGCAGAAGAAAAGGAAGAGCCATTGTCACATACCAATGCGAAGGGTGCCCCAAACCTAGTTGTGATGCATTCGGTGAGGAACTTGATCACTACCTCTGTTGTACTATTCTTGCAAGGTATAGCTTTTGTCCATCTTGTGCAGTAATCAGTGGCAGTCAAAATAAATTTTTGTACTGCAGAAGAATTTGGGTTAATTACCCCAATAAAATTCAGTGCCCATTGGGAAAATGGCCTTACCTCGTAAACAGGCTGCAATGGCATGGTTGGGTGGCGTTCTTTTGATGTATAAATTTGGCATATGTGACATGTTCTTACATGTTGATGGGAATCTTTGAACACACACAGCTAGTAATAACCAGATCTGAGGATCTGATGCACTAATGAATCTGCAAAACCATGACCTGTGCCATGTTTCCCATGAAATTCAGTAATCATGTGTTTAGCCTCTTGCTGGTCAAGGCATCGTAGGTACACTCCCTTGAAATTCTTCTTGTATAGCAATCCTCCTTTGAGCATATAATGAGATCTTTTCATTCTCAGCGCTCTCTTGTGAGTTGCATTCATTCCCTCTGGACATCGATTGTTGAGCATGAAATAAATGATATCATCATACCAAGGGTCGTTCGAAAAGGACTAAGTTGTGTATTGCTGGCAAATAATGTTGTCACCAGCATTCGCCATGGACTTAGACAGGCATGTACCTCTGACAAGTTTCATAGGGTGAATCTCAAGATCGAACTCCTACAAAATGGCCATCCATTTCCCTCTTCATTCCCCCAGCTCGCTCTGCATAAGTAAAGACTTCAGAGCAGCATCAGGAACTACAACAATAATTTGACTTCAAAGAATGTAGTGCTTGAACTTCTTGATAGCTCTAACCAGCGCAAAAGTTTGTTTTTCAAGAGGTGGGTATTTGATTTCAGCATTCTTGAACGGAGAGCTCATGAAGGTAATTGGCCTCTCCTCTCCCTCTTCTCTTCATTGAGTTAGGACAGCTGCACAGGAATGTTCAGAGGAAAAAGAATAAATATAGAACGGCTTCAAGTAGTTAGGGCTGGTGAGGACTGGTGCTTCTGAAATGGATCGCTTGACCTGTGAAAACGCAGTCTTTGCCTCATCACTCCACTCTATTTTGGTGTCTTTCTTCATCATTTCATTCAGTGATTTAACAATTTCTGCAAAGCCTGTGATAAAATTTCTCACGAAGTTGATCTTTCCAAAGAAGGATCTCATCTCCTTCTTACTTCCTGGCATGGCTATTTTCAGAATGGACTCAACTCGGCCTAGATCCATCTATATTCCTCTTTCTGAGATTATGTGTCCCAAAAGCTTCCCTTCAGAAACCCCGAACACACACTTTTTAGGATTCAGGGAGACACTATACTGGATACATCTTTCAAGAACTTTAGCCAAGTCTGCATCATGGTTTAGTCTATCTTTAGAGAATATTGTCAGGTCATCCATGTAAACAATAATGCATTTACCAATTAGATCTTTGAATGCTATGTCCATGGCACGCTGAAAGGTTGCTCCAGCGTTTATCAAACCAAATGGCATCCTTCTGTAAGCAAATGTTCCCCACTTAGTAGTGAAGGTTGTCTTCATTCTGTCTTCACAATTAACCATTACCTGATTGTATCTAGAATAACCATCCAGGAATGATATCATCTGAGATCCATTGACAGTCTGCAAGACTTCGTCTAGAGAAGGGAGTGGGTAGTTGTCCTTTTCTGAAGCTCTATTCAGATTTCTGAAGTCTACGCATAGCCTGATCTCCCCATTTTTCTTACGGACTGGAACTAAGTTAGCCACCCATGTTGAATGTCGTACAGGGAAGATTATTCTTGCAGAGAGCAATTTTTGAACTTGCTTAAAGATCAGTGGTTTGATCAGGGTGTTGATAGGATGTTGTTTCTGTCAGAATGGTTTAGCTTCAAGCTTCAAAGGAATAGTATGAGTCATTACAGAAGTATCAAATGTTTTTAGATCTTTGTACCCCCAGGCTATCGCAGCAATATCCTTCTTTAGTGCCCTCATTATATCTTTTTTGATTGCTTCAGGGCAGGCTTTCCCTATGTAAACATTTCTTTCTGGGCCAAAATCAACTAGGTTAACAATTTGATATTCGCCTCCTTTATCTTCAGCTGATATCTTCTCCTGAGCCCTTGGGTCTGAATCAAAATTCTTTCTAAGGCCACCATTCCCTTGGGAATTCTATTACCTTTTAAAATGAGGACCCCCTCTGTATCACAATCTTCAGGGTTCCAATCGCCTTGATCCCTGTTGGACTCATCAATGATTTGCCCTTCAAAAACATTTTAGCTTGCTAGAAAAGCAAGGATATGTCGATCATCATCAAAGACTTGAAAGTTCCTGACATTATCAGGAACAACAGGGGTGGATATCAATTCCACTGAGAATATCTTAAGCTTGGAGCCTTGCATGGGTTCCAGGGTACTTGCAGCAACAACTAATGAATCAGCTATCTGATTCTCCTCTCTAGGGATTAAACTAATCCCAAAAGCATTGAAGTCTTTAATTAGGTTCCATACCCGATTTCTATAAGTTGCCAGCATTTTATTGTGACATGTGTATTGGCTGCGCCCTTGCCTGATAACTATTTCTGAATCCCCTTTATCCATTAATGCAGTAACTTTCTTCTTATGTGCAAACATCAGCCCCCGAGCTAGAGCTTCATATTTTTCCACATTGTTAGTGCATCTAAATTGCAACCTATAAGAAGCAAAGAAAGTTTTCCCTTTCGGGTTGGTTAATTCAATCCCAACACCACAGCCTATTTTGGATTTAGATCCATCAAACGTGAGGGTCCACAGCTAATCATGAGCTGGAGTTGATCCCTTTGGGTTTATTGTGGGCATTTGGATAGAATGAGCCATAGGTGGGGCTACTTGATCTTTTCATCAAATATTGGGAAGGGGTGTTCAACTGGTTCCTCAGGTGTAATTTCCAATTCCTACACAGATATACCATATAATTTGTGGTTGTCCTTCTGACAGTCACTTGCATCTTTGATTAATCCCTTGGGTTTTGGTATACTTGTGAGTGTAGGGGTATCAAGCAAACCTTGGGGTTGTTCCTCATAAATATGCTGGTTTGGAAATGTGACTAGGGTAAGTTCAACTTGAGAAGGCACTTCCTTTGAAGGTATCTTATCCCTAGTGAACATTATTGCATCTTTGGTTTCAAATGATAAGTGATCTGCAGCGGTCTCAAGGTGACTTAGGCTAGTTTCTTCATATTGGGAAACATGATTTAAAATGTTGATGTAGGGTTGGCAGGTTAATTCAAAATGATTTTGGTAATGTACCCTGCACCAATTAGGGAGTAAAAGACTTTGCAGATCGATATCTTCCCCCAAGACCAGCTAATCCTGTTGCAGCTTCCTGATCAATGCCTGTTGATTTTCTTTAATCATGGGATCAGGGAACTTTTGTGTTGACAAATCTTTGGTATCAAGAACTGAAAAGGTCAAAATTTCCTCTCCTTTGTAAACCCCTATCCCGGTTTCAAAATAAGCTACCTCATTGGGACAATCATATTCAGTGATGACATGCTTGAGACGAGGTTTGCTTTCAATCCTAATTTGCGTAGGCACTCCCCTCCATGGTAGCCACATATGTGAAAAGTTGAGGGAGAGATATCCCCCTATACTTTTCATCAAATCTCTGCTCAACAACATACCATAAGTCTCGGGAATGTCTGCTACTTGAATATCTATATTGGTCAAAATCCTAGGGTCGGACCCTACTTGCACATGTATATTTCTCAATTCTCCAACTACATTAACCTTTGTTTTATCAAGTTGGATGACCTTCTTGTTTGTTTAGATAGGGTTCAATCCCAATTTCTTGCATACAAAAAATGGCATAACATTGCCATAAGCCCCTGAATCTAATAGACAATTATGTAGATTCTTCCCACAGATTCTTAACTCAAAAGAAATGGTGGCCTTGCTTCTGTACAAAGTTGCATTCATGTCTGCAATGGGTGCCACCTTGTTTTTCCCTTTAGATTTATCAGCTTGCTCCAAAGCCTTCAGCACTATCTCTCGTTGAGCAGGGCACCACTTTAGGATGTCAAAATATGATAAAGAGGTTTTTTGTCTCTGCATCTCAGCAACAATATCAAATTTTGTGTTATAGCTTGCATTACATCTGACAACACCAGGTGAATTACCTTTTTTATGGAAGTCAGGTGGACCTTTTGGTGGAGGAGGGTTATTATCAGCACTTTGATTCGGAGGCACCATGTGATTAGGCAGTGCTAGTATAGTGAACAGACCCTTATTCTGATTTCTTAGGAAGTGTCCTCCCTTTGTCTGAAAGGCTTGGGCATCATAGGAATCTTCCTCCAGTTCATTCTCACTTTGCATTGGGAATGAAGGTTCTCCCTCAAAGAGGTCATAAGTCATTGTTGCATCTACTGAGCCACCTTCTTTATTTGAATTCCCTTGGGATGGTTGGGCATCTGCCTATGCTATCTTCGCGATTTTCTCCATTTCAGGGCAGTTTACCTCGGAATGGGTTGCAGTGTCATGCAGCCTGCACCAATTAGTCAAAAAATTGAGGTCAGCCACATTTGCAGTATGTGACCTATCCTCATTAGCTTGATAGTTATGGGAAACTCCACCGTTATTTGGCCCTGTATTCCATTTTCAGTTGTTATTTGGCCTCTAGTTATATCCTCTATTTTGATTTTGATAGCCTTGGTTAGGGGAGTTTTGGCCTTGATAACCCCTCTGACTGTGATTGTTGTTATTCTGATAATTACCCTGGTTGTTATTGCTCTGATTAGGATAATTACCTTGGTTTTGAGAGGGGTTCAATCTAAGCTTGGTTGTGATGACCATGCGGACTATGATGAGCTTGTGATTGTTGAAGGAAGTTAGGAGTTTTGTTGGCAAATAATGGAATAGGAGATTGAGTCTGCAACTCAGACATAGGTCCATAATGGGAAGGGGACATCCCTGGGACAGTATTGAATAAAGGGGTTGGGCTAGACATCTGATACCCCATTGAAGGAAAACCTCCTCCCAAACTTCCTTGTTGAGAGCTAGTTTGTTGTTGCAGCTTAATGGCTAGATGATAGACTTTAGACAGGGAATCAATATCTGTCGGTTGATAGGTCCTTTGTAGGAATAAGCCACTCAAAGGGTCTATAACTCTAAAGTATGCTTGAATGACACTATTCTCAGCAACTAGATAGGGGTCCTGCAGTCTCTTATACATTCGTTGAAACTTGGTATTAAACAAGGGCAAGGATTCACATGGCTCCTTCCTAATGGTAGCAAATTGGTGGTACAAAAGAGTTGGATCCACATAAACTCTGAACTGATTGATGAAAGCATTCTCCAAGTCTGTCTAGGTCAGAATAGAACCCTGTGGAAGATTAAGATACCAGTTGTACGCCATATCCCCCAAGTAATAAGGGAACAACCTACAAACTACATCATGGTGAGCTATCTGAGCCCTGGTATAAGCATCCTTAAAAGCTTGTATGTGCTCTTCAACACTCCTTGATTCGCCATGAATGAATTTGGGACAGAATTTCTCAGGATTCTTAGGCATATCATGAAAGCCTCCAGGAATAGTCCCCAATGTAGAGGGATTATTCTGAAAAAACGCCATTGGTGGTGGTTGAGCCAGCTGTTGGATGGGTTCAACCAACTATAATGGAAATTGAGATGGATTCAGTGGTGGATTGATAGGTATCCACTGGGGTATTGGTGAGAAGCCTGGTGGAGTGAGCAGATCTGAAGAGGGTGGTCTGATGGTTGCCACAGTCTTGTGACTCTTGTGTCTTATTGGGGTCTTGAGTTCTATCAAAGGTGGTGGATTTTCAGCTGATCGAAGAACTCTACGAGACCTTTCTGGTGAGAAAAATCTAGTATTATCCAGCTTGCTCCTCTAGGCCCTCCTTCTAGCGCCACTTTCTGTTGATGGTTTGGATGAGCACAGCAACAGTTAAACAGAATATTACTATTCTACTCTCCTCAAAGAGAAAGAATAACACATGGATATCTAACACCCAAGGTCTTTATAATCGGTTCTCGACTGTGCTAATTTCACTCAATTGTTGATGTGAACTGTAATGTTCAAGGGGCCTGCTAGTGTTGAGCTTCTAGATTGTTCTAAGATCAAACATAAATTTAAACCTACTTTAACTGGGGTTTTTAAAGAAACAGAAAAAGATAGATCAAAGCTTTGGAACTAAAGAGAATAATAATTCATCCAACTTAACCAAACTTGCTACCTTTCAAGGAATTCCTAACTAAAACTGCAAAACAAAAATTAACTTGTGATTAACACACAGTTTCATTCATTCACAGTGTTAATTTCAACAGCAGATTGCAAATCACTATTTAAATAAAACATAAAATAAGATTTCATTCCTTGAAAGCTTCCCAAATCGAATGATTAACCCAAGATAAACATCATTCAGGAACACAATATGAAGTAGATTTTAATCTGGTTGCTTCTACTGTTAGTGAAACAGATAAGCAACATTTACAAATCTGGCATAATCACAAATGTACAGAAAACCTATGTCTTCAGACTGTTTCCATCTATACTAAGAGAACTTGAAAGATACATTACTGCCTACGCTGAATCTAACTCCTAACTAAGAAGACAAAAGAAGCTTCCATTACAAAGAAACATGATGTAGTTTTGTCTCCTCTATCTTTTAGAAAATTCCTATTGCTTGAAAATCTAACTTTGTCCTTGAAATCTCTCTCTATCTCTTCTAAAACTCGTACTACTCACTAAAAGAGGCAAAAATTCCATATATACAGAACGTCCCAAAAAGAAAGTCGGCCCCTGTTTTAGGGTTTACAAAATATTAGTTGGTTTCAGAAGGGTCGGCCCTTAGATCTTTTGGAATGAAGTCAATGTTGCATTCAATGCGCATCCCAGTGTCCATGTTGGTGACAGATCGCCCTCAGGAGAAGCCTTCAGATCCTTTACAACCACAACATTAACTTCTAGCCTTCGTGTCCACCTTCGAACCTCCATGAAGGGGTGCCTTGAATGCCCTAAAGCATTATCATTAATGTTGATCCACCTCTGCCAGTAGCGATCCCAGTTGTCACTGAGACTTGTGGCCTTTTCTTCCCTCGGCTTCTTGGTGCTCAAGATCTTTCTGCCAATTGACCGTCCTCTAGAAGCAGTATCAGATTTTCCCGTTGCATCTCCATACCATTGTTCACCGAGTTGTTCCATTTTTTTTTAATCCCAGAGCAAGTCCGTCTTGGTTTACATTCTATTGATTTCCTTCATAGGGGTAGTCAATCAGTCAAACTGTCAATGGTTCGCCTTTAGCTCCCTCTGATTGGGTGAACACATTCCAGGTATGATTCCCGAGTGGTCAAAGGTAGTTCAAACAAAATCGCATGTCGGTGAGACACTAATCGTGTCTCCCCGATGCGATTATACCTAATAGCAGCTATCGGCATAACATACGACGATCGGCAAGACCTCATAGCGAGAGGCCAGAGTCATATTGATATCCACAGTGGTCGTCAAGACAATCGCCATTAGCCAGACATTATAGCGAGTCCTTAAGGGTTATACGGCTGTGTGGCTCCGTTGGCACAACATCCACATTCGGAAAGACATCTTTCAGTCGGCAGGAGGTCATAGCGGGCGCTAAGAGTCATACCGATATCCTTTTTCATTGGCAAGCTCACCACTATCGGCAACACTCCCCTTAGTCGGCGAGATGTTATATTGAAGCCCCCATCCCTCGGTGAGACTTCGATTGGGTCGGTGAGACATCTCCCCGAGCTCATTTCATCTCGGGGAGACTCCATCCTGTCAGTGAGACATTACACCGAGTGCAAAATTTTCTCTGAGCTCATACTTAATTTTGGCAAGACTCCCCTCGGTCGGCGAGACTTCATAGTGAGGCCACAATCTTTCAAAGAAACATTGTTGGGTCAGCCAAACACTATGTTGAAGGCAACCCCTTTCACCGAGACTTCTTGGGTCGGGAAGACCTTATGCCAAATGCAAAACCACTCTCCCCGAACTTGAACTTCTTTCGGCGAGACCCTGCTTGGTCGACGAGACCTTATGCCGATATCATTCCATGTTGACGAGACTAACTCCCTTTTCTGAGACATTACACCGCAGTCACACCCCTTTCACTGAGACTCTCTGTAGTCAGCAAACATCACACCAAAGGGAGAACCCTTCGGTGAAACCTCCACCATTCGGCCAGACCTCATGGCAAATATAAATCTCTCTCCCCGATGCGGCCTTGTGAGCAACTGTCGGGGAGGCTTTTATCTGTAGGCAGGACCTTTCATCGAAGCCACCTTGTTTTGGCGAGAGCCCACCCTAGGACCACCATTCCATTTCGGTGAAACCCTATGGGTTGGCAAGACCTTATGCCGAAGGAAAAATCTTTGGGCGAGCTGAGACCACTTCGGTGAGACTCCTTCGGGTCGGCGAGACTTTATGCCGAACCATGAACCTTCGGCGAAACCTTTCCTCTTTAGCCAGACCTCATGTTGAAGGAAAACCACTCTCCCCGATGCAATTCCATTTCGGCAAGAGTCCACCCTGTCGGTGAGACTTCGTGCCGACGTTACCCCCTGTCGCTGAGACTTCCATTTGTCGGGAAGACCTCTCCCCGAACCCAAGTTCCTTCGGCGACTCTAGCCTTATGTGCAACGGTCAGCGAGACATCCTCCTAAGTGGAGAGACATATAAAACCTCACGGTGACTGAGATGTCATGGCGATCGGTGGATCCCAAATGAATAACACACTGCCAGTCGGCAAGACATCTGAAAGGTCTTAGCGACTTTCCTCTTGAGGAGTTTTATGCTAAATTGGATTGAAGGATGCCTTTCAACTGACCTCCTTGAGGGATATCTTTAGATGAGCGATTCAATCCTGCAAAACAAAGGCCTCCATTAGTTCTCAAAAGCATATAAAATATATCATTTTTTATCATTTCACTCCATTTTTGACAAAAATAAACCCAACTTTAACTGAGGCAGAACAAAATACAGATCAAGGAGGAAAACAAAAGAATTCCAAAGGTCAAAGCAAATAACCAAAGGCAACGAAAGCAAAAAGAAAAGGGGGACCCATTTTGTTCCAGAATAAAATGGGGCAGTTATGCAAGGCATAACAGGAAGTTGTCTAGGCCAAGTGTAGTGAAGAAAATAACCATAACGATAAGAATATGGATCCTCCAAAGTCCAATCCAAAATACAATCAGGCTGAGTAAATGAGATGTGCTCCCAGGCCCATACATAAAGTAAACTCACACCAATAGAAATAGATCTACCTCCTCAGTAAGCAACCTCGTGCATATCTCTAAACAAATGTGTAAGGAGACATGAGACCCATGCATACCTAGTGCCATGCTCAAACATTTTGCTCGATGAACACACCCCAACCAATAGGAAACTACCTGCCTCGTCGATTAGGAACCATGAGCCCCGAGACCAAACCACATAGAACCAAGGAAACAGGATCGACATTGCCCACAAATGGAGACAAATCTATCTCTTCCTCCCAAACCTGAAGATTCCTAACACCAAGAACTCAGCGTATGGCACGTATACCCCATTGAACATAATATGTCACAAGCTCTCCATGGATAGGTACACAGAGGATCCTCCACATATCATCTAAGGTGATGGTGGCCTCCCCAGTAGGTCGATGAAAGGATGAGGTCTCTAAGTGCCACCTCTCCACAAGAGCAGTCATCATCGCTCAGTGGCATCTGATAGTCTTCTTGTAGCAAATGTGTCGCAACCCAACAAAATCTAAAACATCTCGCTCCAACTCTTGAAACTCAATAATCAAATCAAATAGCTCTTGAGGTCATCACTCCCTCGACATAAGCGGATTGAGAACCGCTTGCAACCATTCAACCCATGATGTTAAAGAATCGCTACAAAAATGCAAAATGAACCTCAAATCACAAACATACTGACTCAAAAATCTAGGCAAAGCAAAAGCAACCACTTTTTTGTCAAAAGTAGTGAATTTTTTGGTAAAAGCACTAAAAACAGGTGAAAGTGAATACTATTTTATCGAAAGTGCTCAACAAATGCAAAAGCGTTAAAAAAAAGCAAAAAATTTCTCAAAAGCGCAAATTTTTGACAAAGGTGGACAAAATGTAACAAGAAAATCAAAAGCAAAAATCTCAAGCAAGGGCATAAACAAAAGCAAAAATGTATGTTGAATGCGAAAATTTATAGCAAGTATGACAAAAAAACTCAAAAGCGCTCTAAATATAAACATCAAAAGTGTTAAAAATGATGCAAGTGTGAAAAATTCATAAATCTACCACTATCGACAACTTTTACTTCATGCATTAATTACACAAACACGGAAAGTCAAAAACGTGATATGAAAGAGTACATACCATGGCACCGACACTTGGAGGCCATTCGAACTCGCGAACCACATCCGTACGATGTGGGGCTCCTCGAACCTCACCATAACTCCTCGACAATCGACAAATCACGAAATCCAGAGGAAAGAATTTTCTATAGGCTCAAGATGCAAATGAGGAGAATTAAGCCCTAATTACCTATTTTAACCCTCAAAACCCTAATTTTTTACCTAGGAAGAACTCCTAGGTTGAAATTAGGACCTCCTAGGAACATCTAAACTATCAACAAGACTCCTATAAGCTTAATTTTTTTCTCTCTACATATCGGAACTAAAATGAAATAGTGTCATGAGCCTGAACTCAAAAGTGATTTTTTTGGCTAACCTCTCGAGGGGACAGCCCAATGTCCTACCATCATTCCACTGACCATTGGGGCACAGTGGGGCATATAAATTTGTTTAAATCTTGATCTTAACATCTAAATCTTTGAAACAAAGCAACCAATACTTTGTCTCAAAGAGGCAAAATGTAGACATGTAAAAATGACCTAACACTTATCACACATCCTAAATGGCATTTCCTCGTCATTGGCATCATTATCACTAAATATCACTACATTTCACATCAATTGCATCAAAAACCCTAATTTCTTCTATTAATTAAATAATATGACATTATTTAATTAATTCACTTTTTCACCATTTTTGATGAATTACATAAATTTCATTTATTTAATAAAGTCCTAGAAAGCTAATTTCTTCTATTAGTTGAATAATATGACATTATTTAATTAATTCACTTTTTCATCATTTTTTGACTAATTAAATAAGTTTCATTTATTTAATAAAGTCATAATCTAACTTTATTCCTCCTGATTAATTAAATAACACCAATTATTTGATAATGTCGCTAATTTACCTTATTCCCCTAAGTCAATTAAATTACTAATACTTAATAGTTTAATTAAATCACTTTCCCCTAAACTTGAATAAATAAATAAATTATTCAAAACATCATCCAAAAGGTCAAATCGAATAAATACAACTTTGTTTGCAAAAGTCAAACATGATTTGCATGTTCAACTCAAAAAGATTAATTAATAAAATCAATTAATTAGTTATCCTCACCTACTTTCATGATTGATTAAATTACGATCCACCAATTGCTCACTTTGATTGGCTAACTGATCCATTTATTTCCTAATAGATCAATATATTCTTCAATTCCATAGATTATTCAATCTATTTCCTCAATTCCACTGAACACTCAAATTGATTTCTTCAATCACACCAATTACATAATCAAAATACATTGATTATTCCTATCTATTTCCTCCCAACATCTTTCAATCGTTGATCAAGATATTCTACTACACGATCTCGAGCATTCATTTCAAAACACAAATTCTATATAACAATCATCTTCTTCCTCAAAAACGATCGAAGAATCAACATATTTTGTACAACAAAGTAATGCCAAAATCACAATCGATCTTTTGACAAACCTTACACACATCTTCAATCAATGACATTGCACAACTTTGAAGCTTTTGCTACACACAAATGGAGGCTTTTCATTGATACAACGAACAATCCAACATCTTTACGAACACACTTCGACATGGGTTGGTAAAGTTTTCTTTGTTTTCAAATTTGTTATGATTTCTTAGAATTACATTGTTTGTTTTCAATAGCTTAAAAGATTTATTTCATGAGTAATGGGTATGAATCATAACTTTTGTTTGGATCAAATTAGTTTCAATTCAAGCATGTTTTGATCTCTTCACGCATATCAATTTCCCCCTTACACAAAAACCTTAGGTGAAAATTAACTAAAAGCATCTTAGATTTACAAATCCTATCTTATTAGGTTAAAAAATATACAATAATAAGATATTTTCCCTCCCAATCTAATTGGATTATCTAGCGCTTAGATAGGATAACCATGTTAGAACACAATGATCTACTAAGAGGGGGGTGAATCAATAGATATAAAAACTTATAGACTTGAAAACTTATTTGCAGATTCAACCTTTCAACTCAAATGTGCAGATAAAAATATAAACCAATATAACAATCACATGCACATGAAACAACTCATAACACCAGATATACGTGGAAAACCCAAAATGGGAAAAACCACGATGATAAAAGTTGCTTGAGTCTATTGCTCAAATCCAACGTCACAAATGAAATCTATGTTACAAAGTTTAGGGTTGCAACCCAAGGAAGCTTCAACTCCCTAATTTAGAAGCTACAACTTCAAGTATGCTACTACACCCTGTTTTAGGAGCTACAACTCCAAGGAGACTACAATTACCTAATTTGAGCTACAACTCAATTCAATGAGGCTACAACCTCAACAAGATTACAAGTTCATATGTGCATACAATTATGTTCTACTCAACTTGAAAATGCACCATTACATACAATGAATTGTTGCACACCCTGCAACTTACACTACTGTTGTTGAAGATGCACTCTCGGCAACACACCCCTACTTTGCACTCTCTTCTTCTTTGCACTCTCTTTTCTACTACATTCTTAGTTGTACATCACTCTATTAAGCACTTTGTGCACTGGAAGACTTTTCACACTTCTCCTCACTTTCAGATTCAACACATCACACACAGCTACTACTTCCCTTGGACAATTTCCCAAATTATCTTTTCTCATCGACATGCATTCAATGCCTCAAGATTCTCACACATGATCAGATCTTCTCTAATATTCTGCTAGGGTTTCCTTAGCTTGCAAAATTCACCAGCAAGCTACCTGTACCTCAAGCCACATGCACACACCATTGTCCAGCACATCATAAAGGAATCTGATAAGGTTTATCAGATATCACCATTCCCTGCATCAAGCCACCCGGCATTAAATATGGTGCAAAGAATTTTCCTTCATTCTCTCTGTTAAACCCTAAAATCTAATTATGCATTTAATGAATTCTCCTGCAGTTGGACCAATTAACTCTCTACTCTGTGTTGGTTTCCAGTCAAAACCCTGTTTACACGAACTTAGCCATTTGAGATCTCATTACTTTTGAATTTTGACCGTCGATCTTCTCCTTTCGTGCCTTGATCATGTGATCCTCATTTATTGGCGTGTCTTTAAATCCTAACCTTTGGATGAGCGTTCATTCAAATCTCCTTCATCAATCTTAGGGGTATTCACCATAGAACACCATCATTAAAGTCTCGCCTTGACCAAATGTTGTTTTGCAACAAGGATGCAAAACAACAAATCATCGATTTCCAAATATCCACCTTCATTGTGCACATCATCAATCAAAACTTTGTCTCTTACATGGTCGGTCACCATCTTCATCATTCTATCGGAGAGACATCTTCTAGACTCCTACCGATATGGTGTTTTCATGCCAATAAATCTTATCTTGCTTATCCCTGATGTGGACAAGTGGTCCCCACACCATCGTGTTACCACATGTCACCATCCATTGTCATTTCCTTCCACGTGACATCGAATCATTTTTTTCATGGTTGTTTCATCAATGCACGTCATCCTTACCCTACAAAGTCCCACATCTGGCATCACATTCTCCTATCATCATGTCAAAGAGACATGCTTCAAAGTCCTGCCAAACTACCAATGTCTCACCGATGGAAAGGTCATTGGGTTTTCAAGGATACATTTGAACAAGTCTCATTGATGGTCATTAGTCACGTCGATGAAAGCCCGTGATGATGTCACCTGTCCACCTCATCACCATTTCACTGCATTGTAATCCACAATGAGGATGTGGATTACAGTTCATCCTATCTTGTCACGCCATGCATCTTCTTCGTCATCTCTGTCACCCATGTCATTATGATTGGGTCCCACTCAGAGCGCTTCCTTCCTTCTTATCACTCCATCGCTAAGTGGCTACAAACCTAAACTTTAGAACCTCTTGTCGGAGGTTATGAACTCTTGAAAACTCACGACATCGCCGAAAACAAGGAGAACCTTCTTCCTTATCACTCCATTAGCTAAGTCGCTAAGTTAGGAGGTTTCAAAACTTGAGAACCCCACGACATAGGTTAGGAAAAATTGGAACCCCATGACTCCATTCACTTTCCCTGACAACAAAGAGATCGCTAAGTCAGAAGGTTTCAAAACTTAAGAACCCCATGACATAGGTTAAGAAAAATTTGAACTCTGCGACTCCTTACAACTTTGGCCCTAGACCGAGAGCATGAACCAATGAATGCAGACATCTCCATTGACATCATGACCTGCAAAATACCTTTCTGGAAAGCTCTCAAGAAACCCATATCAAATCTATAGCTTATTTCCTCCTCTACTATATGTGAGACACTTTGCAACTTCATGACAACATTTGCAAGATACGCGATAAGCATCATCAATTTTCCACACTTCCTGAACCAGATCCACTTCTCTCACATCCATCCTCTATCATCATGCCAATGATCTCCTTTGCCATATTTTCCTTTTTGACATCAATAACAACTATATGCCAACAATCTCCCCCTTTGGCATTGATGGAAAAACTTTAACTGCTCAATGAGGTACCACTAAAGCTTTGCACCAAATTAATTATTCACACTGTAACACAACAACTCCCCCTATGACATACATCTCTTCTCTTCTCAACAAGCTTCACATATCTCCTCCCCCTTTGACATCAATGGAAAAGGGTACAATCCCCCTAAGGAAATGCTCTAATTTTGGAAAAATTTGCAACCATCAAGTCGTTAGAAATGGTAAAACAAGATTTTTCATGACTCGATCACACTATTCTTAACTAGGGTTAAATAAATGATCAATGAAGCTCCCCATGGATATATGCCATGTCACCAATGTTTAGTGGTATGAGGTGGGAGGAACTACTCCTAGCTTCTGCCTCAAATATTCAAACTATTTTATAGGGAGAGGCTTTGTAAATATATCAACCACTTGTTCCTTTGTTGGAACATACTCCATGTTGACTTCCTTATCTACAACCTTTTCTCTGATGAAGTGATACTTGATTGATAAATGCTTGGTTCTAGAGTGCATCACTAGATTCTTTGAGATATTAATGGCACTTGAATTATCACAAAGAATCGAGATAGGCTCATTGTACTCTACCTTGATGTTCTTTAATGTCTGCTTCATCCATAGGAATTGAGTGCAACACGTAGTTGTTGCAACATATTCTTCTTTTGCATTAGAAAGGGTGACAGACTCTTTCTTTTTACTCGTCCAAGAGACTAGTCTGTTTCCAAAAAAGAAGGCTCCTCCACTAGTACTCTTTTTTTCATCCACACTTCCTACCTAATCTGCATCTGTGTATGTTGTTAGAGTGAAATCTTTGCATTTGGGATACCATAAACCATGGTCAACAATAATTTTGATGTATCTAAAGATTCTCTTTACTACATTGACATGTGATTCTTTTGGTTCAGCCTGAAATCTAGCTACCATACAAACTGCTTGCATTATATCAGGCCTAGATGCAGTTAAATATAGTAGACTTCCAATCATTGATCAATACAAAGTCTGATTTGCATCAGGTGACTCATCTGATTTACTCAACTTGCAGCCAGTAATCATGGGAGTACTGACTGGTTTACAATCCTCCATGCCAAACTTTTTAAGCATTTCATTTGCATACTTGGTTTTTGATATAAATATACCTTTATCAGTTTGTGTAATGTGCAAACCAAGAAAAATTTTGAGTTCTCCTAACATGGAAATTTCAAACTCATCTTGCATGTGAGTAGAAAATATCTTACACATTTTATCGTGGCTACCACCGAATATGATGTCATCTATGTATACTACCACAACAATCATGTGCTCACCTACATATTTAAAATACAGATTGCTATCTGCACATCCTTTCTTGAATCTTTGTTGTTTCAAGTACTGATCCAACCTTGAATACCAAGCCCTTGGGGCTTGCTTCAAAACATACAATGTTTTTCTCAATCTGCAAACATAATCATCATCCTCTGCTAGCTGAAAACCTTTTGGATGCTCAATATATACTTGCTCTTCAAGGTTTCCATTTAGAAATGCAGATTTGACATCCATTTGATATACTTTAAATCCTTTATGCACAGAAAATTCCAAAAACATCCTAATAGCTTCTAATCTTGCAACTGGAGCAAATGTTTCTTCAAAATCAATACCTTCTACTTGAGCATATCCTTTGCATACTAACCTTGCTTTGTTGCTAACAACCGCTCCATCTTCATCCAACTTATTTCTGAATACCCATTTGGTGCCTATTACATTCTTGCTTGATGGTCTAGGAACCAATTCCCATGTTTTGTTCTTTTCAATTTGATTGAGTTCCTCTTCCATTGCTTTTAACCAGCTTTCATCTTTACTCATTTCATCAAAGCTTTTTGGTTCAATCTGTGATAACAAGGAAAAGTTCACTTGCTCCTTGTTCTTTGCAATCCTTCTTCTAGTCTACACACCTTCATTCTTATCACCAATTATTTGATCTGCAGGATGATCCCTTAGCACATATTTTTTAGGTGCTCATTCAAATAGTTCTTCATTCTCTTGTTTTTGTTCTTGTTCTTCTTGTTCTTCTTCTTTTGTTGCACCTATATCATCCTTATCTGAATCAATTTCAAGATTGTTTCTGCTAGGCTTACCTTGATTTGCACTTTCATCAACCCTGACATGTACACTCTCTACAATTCTATGCAATCTCTTATTATAACACTTATAAGCTTTGCTTTGGCTGGAATACCCCAAAAATATCCCTTCATCACATCTTGACTCAAAACTTCCCAAATCTCCAGCTTCTCTTTTGATATAGCATTTACTGCCAAATACTTTGAAATGCTTGAATGATGTAGGCCTATCAAACCACCATTCATATGGTGTTCTACCACTATTAAATCTAATAAGAGCTTTGTTTGAATGTATACAACAGTTTGTAATGCTTCTTTCCAAAATGTATCTATCAATTTTTCCTTGTTCAACATGGCTCTAGCCATCTCCTTTACAATACTGTTTCTTCTCTCTACCACACCATTTTGTTGTGGTGTTCTTGGAGCTGAATACTGGCGTTTGATTCCATGATCTTCACAATATTCCATGATTTCACTTGACATAAATTCTCCACCTCTGTCTGACCTAAGACACTCAATTCTTCTCCCAATATCATTTTCTACTAGCTTCCTATAACCTTTAAATGCTTCAAACGCCTCAACCTTCTCCCTCAAAAATGTGACATATGCCATTTTGGTATAATCATCAATTAGCAGCATGAAATATATTTCTCCTTGAAACTCCCTTATCCTCATTAGACCACATAGATCAGTATGAATTATCTCCAAGGGTTTTGAAGTTGAATAATCCTTTGTAGGAAACTTAAACTTTGTTTTCTTTCCTTGTTGGCATCCTTGGCAGATTATATTTTCAGGCTTTACAATCTTAGGCATATCTCTGACTAATCCTTTTGAACTTATCTTTACCAAATTGTCAAAGTTTACATGTCTGAGTCTTTTATGCCACAACCAACTCTCATCTGCTTGGCTAAATAGACATGTTTGGCCTTCCACTTCACATAGATTATAGAGATTACTATCAGTCCTTAATCCTTGAGCAATTGTTTTACCATTCATTCTTATCTTGCAACCTTCAGAATCAAATACAACTTTATATCCATTATGACACATCTGGCTAACACTAAGAAGATTATGTTTTAGACCTTCCACATATAGCACATATTTAGTTTTGTTCTTCCCATCTATGCTTAGAATTCTTTTACCACAAATCTTAACAGTAGTATTATCACCTAGGCTTACTGAACCTCCTTTTCTCATTTCAAGCTTAATGAATTTCTTTCTATCTCCAGTCATGTGCTTGGAGAAACCACTATCAATTATCCATAGATCATGTTCCTTTGCATGCAATGTTGTTTGCGCAATCATAGATTGAGTAGACTTCTCCTTTTTCTCCTTTCATACCTTAGGTTTATTTTCAACTTTTTCTTCATTTTTCTCAAGGACCTCAGTTTTCTTTTCATCTTTGGGAGGTGTGTTTTTCTTTTTCTCATAATGAGAATTTGGTATTACAAATTTTGCACTACAATTTCTAGCTATATGACCAAAATTATTGCAATTAAAACAAACTACATTCATATCAACTAAAGGAGCAAATGGATTTTTGCTTATGAAATTTGTATTTCTCCTTGACATGACTTTACACTCTCTAGCCCTATGACCAAAATTGTTACAAGTGTAGCAATACCCATTGAAGTATGATGAGTACTTGGTCATGGAGTTTACTTCTACCGGATGAGATCTTCTTTGTCTAGGTCTTCTTGGATAGTGTACTCTTGTGAAACCATCATTTTATGATCTCTTGGTATTCTGCTTCTCCTTTTTCTTATCATGAGTTGGCCTGTTAACTTTCTTGTCTTCAATTGGTTCCTTCTCTCTAATAGATTTCTCAACTACAATTGATTTCTTTTCATCTTCAGAGGCTTCTCCTTTGTCATATTTTTTACCATTGGGGACTGATTTTTCTTCTACTCTAAATCTTTCATAGAGCTTTGCAAAAGCATCAATAAATGAACTTTTTCCTTTTTCAACCCCCAAGCCTAATTTCTCTTTATTAGCTAGCTTTTGAGTACTTAGCAGTTCATCTAGAATATTAGTACCACCTTTTAACTTCATACCTTTATTGATCTTCTCATTAGCTTTCTCCAATTCTTTTCTTAAGGCAACTATTTCTGCCTCAAGTTTTGAGCATCTATCCATCTCTGATTGCAATTTAGATTTCATAACATCTTCAACTCTTTTGAGCTCTTCTACATGAAATTTTAGGCCAACTATCACCTTATTGGATTCCTCAAGTTCTTGAGTTAATCTATCAGTCTCCTTTTGAGCATTCTTTTTCAGTTTCTTGTTTTCTCCCTTAAGATCATCATATTATCTCTTCGTTCATCAAAATCTTTAAGAGCACTAATTAATTCTCCTTCAAGATCAACAACTGCCTCATCTTCTTCTTCATGTGAATCCTCAATTTCTTTAGCCATAAATAGAGATCCTCTTCTATCTTCTCTCATTACAAGGGCACAATCTTGGTCCTCTTCTCAACTATCACTAGCATTAGATGCTTCACTTTCTTTGTTGATGTACAAACTCTTTTTATTCTTTTCGAAATTCTTCCTTTTAGGGTAAAACTCTTTCTTCTTTCTACTATCTCCTTCTTGTTTAGAGTTATCCACTTTATCATATGGACATTTGGAATCAAAATGGCATATTCTGCCACAATTAAAACACTTGAAAGGGATCTTACCTTTATACTTGTTGTATCCTCTCCTTAGTCTTCTTATGAAGTTTGCTTCTTCCTCATCAGTCTCTTCATAATCAAATGCAATGACAGTAGCTTTGTCTTTCTTATCAGCTTCATCTTTGACAACCTTAAATGCAACTTCTCTTCTGGATGATTCAGCATCAGGCATTCTCATCTCATATGCAGAAATTATGCCATGCACTTCATCAAGAGTGAGTTTATCAATTTCTTTTCCTTTTTCTATAGCAAAAATCTTGGAGTCATATTTAGTTGTCATAGACCTGAGAACTTTCAACACAACATCTTCTTCTTTCAGATCTACACCATACCCTTTAATGACATTTACCATATCATCAACTCTCTAAAGATAGTCTGCAATCTTCTCTTCTTTGGTCATCTTCACTTTCCTTCAAATTTTGTTCTCAACACTTGTAACTTTTCCAACTTCACTTTGGTGTCACGTTCATAGATCTTCTCAACACTTGTAATTTTTCCCAGACATCATAATTATTTTTACAATGCATAAATTTGATATGCATAGAGTCGAACAAATTGTTCATAATAATAAACCAAGCTTTCTTATTGTCCTCATGAATCTTCTTTGTTGCAGGATTAGTAGGAATAGTATATTGGGTCTCTACAGATGCCCAAACTTCAGTTCCAAGAGAAACAAAGTATCCTTCCATTAATGAGCTCCATTTAGCATAGTTTGTTCCATCAAACATAGGTGGCTTGTTAGAACCTTCCTAAAATGCCATTGTGTTCACCTATCCAAGATCTACCTGAGCTGGTTAAGCTTCTCCTAGGAAATCGAGGGCTCTAATACCAATTGTTAGAACACAATGATCTATTGAGAGGGGGGTGAATCAGTAGATATAAAAACTTTTAGACTTGAAAATCCATTTGTAGATTCAACCTTACAACTCAGATCTGCAAATAAAAATATAAACCAATATAATAATCACATGCACATGAAACAACAACTCATAACACTAGATATATGTGGAAAACCCAAGATGGGAAAAACCACGGTGATAAAAGTTGCTTGAGTCTACTGCTCAAATCCAACATCACAAATGAAAACTTTGTTACAAAGTTTAGGGCTGCAACCCAAGGAAGCTTCAACTCCCTAATTTAGAAGCTACAACTTCAAGGATGCTACTACACCTTGTTTTAGGAGCTACAACTCCAAGGAGACTACAATCACCTAATCTGAGCTACAACTCAATTCAATGAGGCTACAACCTCAACAAGATTACAAGTTCATATGTGCATACAATTAAGTTCTACACAACTTAAAAATGTGCCATTACATACAATGAATTGTTGCACACCCTGTAACTTGCATTATTGTTGTTGAAGATGCACTCTTAGCAACACACCCCTACTTTGCACTCTCTTCTACTCTGCACTCTCTTGTCTACTGCATTCTTAGTTGTACATCACTCTATTAAGCACTTTGTGCATTAGTAGACTCTTCACACTTCTCACTTTTGGATTCAACACATCACACACAACTGCTACTTCCCTTGGACAATTTCCCAAATTATCTTTTCTCATCAGCATGCATTCAATGCCTCGAGATTCTCACACATGATCAAATCTTCTCTAATCTTCTGCTAGGGTTTCCTTAGCTTGCAAACTTCATTGAAAAGCTACATGTACCTTGAGCCACATGCACACACCACTGTCCAACACATCATAAAGACATCTAATAAGGTTTATTGGATATCACCATTCCCTACATCAAGTCGCCCAACATTAAATCTAGTGCAGAGAATTTTCTTTCATTCTCTCTTTTAAACCCTAAAATCTGATTATGCATTTAATGCATTCTCTTGCTCACTCAATCTGATCTGATCTCGATCACCTTTTCAGTTTTTTCTGCTACCTTGGAGATCAAATCTTCATTCAATTGGTCGTTGGGTGCAGTTGGACCAATTAACTCTCTGCTCTGTGTCAGTTTCTAGTCAAAACCCTGTTTACACAGACTTAGTTGTTTGAGATCATTGCTCTTCTCCTTTCACACCCTAATCCTATGATCCTCATTTACCTTCGTGTCTTTAAATCTTGACCATTGGATAAGTGTTCATTTGAATCTCCTTCCTCGATCTTAGGGTTATTCACCATAGAACACCATCGTTAAAGTCTCACCTTGACCAAATGTTGTTTTGCAACAAGGATGCAAAACAACAAATCATTGATTGTCAAATATCTACCTTCACTGTGCACGTCATCAGTCAACACTTTGTCTCTTACATGGTCGGTCACCGTCTTCATCATTCTGTTGGAGAGACATCTTCTAGACTCCTACCGATATGGCGTTGTCACGCCGATAAATCTTATCTTGCTTATCACTGTTGTGGACAAGTGTTCCCCACACCATCATGTTACCACATGTCACCATCCATTGTCGTTTCCTTCCACATTTCATCAAGTCATTTGTTTCATGGTTGTTTCATCAATGCACATCATCCTTACCCTATCGGGTCCCACAACCAGTATCACATTCCCCTATCATCATATCAAAGAGACATGCTTCAAAGTCTTGCCGAACTACAATGTCTCACCAATGGAAAGGTCATCGGGTTGTCGAGGAGACATTCAAACAAGTCTCGTTGACGGTCATCAGTCACGCCAATGAAAACCCTTGATGACATCACATGTCCATATCATCGCCATGTCACTGCATTGTAATTCACAACGAGGATGTGGATTACAATTCATCCAATATTGGCATGCCATGCATCTACTTCATCATCTCTGTCACCCACATCATTATGACTGGTTCCCACTCAGAGCACTTCTTTCTTATTGCTCCATCGCTAAATGGCTACAAACCTAAACTTTAGAACCTCTTGTAGGAGGTTATGAACTCTTGAAAACCCGTGGCATCACTGAAAACAAGGAGAACCTTCTTCCTTATCACTCCATTAGCTAAGTTGCCAGGTCAGGAGGTTTCAAAACTTGAGAACCCCGCGACTCCATTCACTTTCACCGACAACAAAGAGATCGCTAAGTCGAAATGTTTCAAAACTTGAGAACCTCGTGACATAGGTTAGGAAAACTTTGAACTTTGTGACTCCTTACAACTTTGTCCATAGACCGAGAGCATGAACCAATGAATGCAGACATCTCCATTAACATCATGACCTGCAAAATACCTTTTTGGAAAGCTCTCGAGAAACCCATATCAAATCTACAACTTGTATCCTCCTCTACTGTATGTGAGACACTCTACAACTTGATGACAACATTTGCAAGATACACACTTGAGCATCATCAATCTGCCACACTTATAGAACTAGATCCACTGCTCTCACATCCATCCTCTGTCATCATGCCAACGATCTCCTTTGCCAGATTTTCCTTTTTGACATCAATGAAAACTATATGCCAACAAACATAATTGACAAGAGAGTCCATAAGGGATAAAATTTTAGATCTAAATCATTAGGTACCTACCATTTCATAGAGAATTTAGGTAATGGAGCCTTTAAATTATGTATATTTAAAAGTGAAGAATTTGGACAAACTATTAGTGTAGATTCCATCTTAAAAAGAATTATATTTAAAAATCATAATTTAAGGAAAGTAGATATCCTTTTATTTTTAATTTCATACTAGCATAAAATATTTCATCTTTCCACAACAAAATTGAGTCTTCCTTTTTCTAAAAAAGAGCAATAAAATAACTTTTCTAGTCATCATTATTTTTTTACACCTTTCATTACACCCTTGTACCCTTGAAATATCTTATGTTGACTAGGAAATTGATTTTATTTCATGTTTGTACCATTCTCCTTCCTTTCTTATATATATGAACTCACATGTACCTAGAATTTAATAAGTAGACTTCCTAGTCTATACCTCAATAAGAGTAGATTCTCAAAGAGTTATCTTAATGCTAAGCCAAGATTGACAAAATAAATGTAATAAATATCTATTTAATGTTCTTTGAAATTTAATTAATAAGTATTTTTTCCTAGTTATGAAATTTAGTGGTGAGCCCTTGCATCCTCCTAGTTGTAAGGGGTCAAGACTAGGGCCACAAATTATATTTCATTGCATCCCCCTCCTCTCGCCTTCCTTATCCTTTAGTGGTGAGCTCTATCAACTTTCATGTCGTATGGGACTAAGGAAAGATGCATGGAATGACCTCACTTGCATAGTTCTAACCTTTGGTGTTGATCCCTTGAGCCTTCCTTATTGCATGAGGCTAGGTTTAGGTGGGTGCATGTTAGAATAAACATAAAATAAATTGAAAAATCTTAATGGAATAAATTGGTGTACATTTCTTACCATCCACGGTCAATTTAGGATGATTCCTCATACCGAGTCTTCCCCTTTTCACTTGATTTGACTTGTTGGTCATATTTGATCTAATTCCATGGTAAAGTTGTGAATTGAAAGATATCTTCTTATTCCTATTAAAAAATATCATTATTGATTAAAATCAATCTCTTTCCAACTACTTATTCCATACCTCCTATCATCCTCACTCACTAATACCTTTGATTCCTAAATTCTAAAGTATAGGGATACTTATCAAATTATTATTCTTCAAAAATGAGTAATTTTTTTAAAAATATATATTAGTTTGTTACATATCATGTCATTCCATAACATTTCATGAATCATAATAGCATCTATATTCTTGTATAGAAAAATTCTAGTCAAAATAAAAACTAATATCTAAGTAATTAGAGATGACTTACAAAAGTTATGAGGAAGTAGATAAATGATGTAGAATGCAAATATAAATCTAGTTTACTATAGATGATGTAGTTACGAGATGAAATATAAAATATTTCCCACAAATATATAGACCTCTTAGATGCATGAATCAAGGATATGACATGTCTGAGAGGTCATGAGTTTAACTCTCATCACTACCAATCAAGAGGTGATTCAACTCAATTTAACTAAGATAGAGGTGTCATTGAATTAAAAAAGATGACGCATAACTATCTTCAATCAAGGATTTTTGAGGCAATGGTGGCATGCATTTACCTCAAGTCGAGGTACACATATCATTATTAGCTACCTAGGTGAGGGAAATAAATATTCCCTATATCCTAAGTAAATTCACTATACAGGTACAATATCACACTTTTAATAAAGAATTATCCATGGTGAGGTATGAGTACTAGATCAACACCCCCCATAAGTGTAACTTATGAAGGTGAAGATGATTCTTGACAAATGTGTAGACAATTTAGGAACCCTTCTACAAAATCAACCACTTTCTTTTCCTTGTATTAAGGTTAGGTTGGTGAATATATACCTTAAACCCAAGGTAAATGGTATTTAACTAGAAATTATTTGCCAAAAGAATATGCCTCCACTTTTTAAAAGTATATGCAACAACTTCTAGCTCAAGGTCGTGTGTTTCATACCTTAATCTTTCTAGATTTATATGAAATCACTCCATCATTATACATCGATATTCCCCTAAGACCCTCAGTATATATATTTTTAATAGCTTCAAGGTCACCATTATGATCTAGCACTCTCAAAATAGGTGTAAATGTTAGCTTTTCTTTCAACATTTGAAAAAAATATCACACTATTATTTCTTTGTAAAGTTGTGATAAGGATTGATATCTTAGAAAATCCCTCATAAAATCTTCTATAGTGACCTACTAAGTCCATTAGGCTTCTAAAATCTACAATATTCCTTTAAGTTTGTGACTCCATGAGTATTCTAATATTTTCTAGATCAAATAAAATATTCTCAATATATATTATGTGACCCAAATAATGAACCTTACTCTCAAACAAAATTCACTTGGATAAATTTCCATTAAGGCGCTTATGCTCTCTCAACCTCTTTATTTTTTTCAAGTGAACTAATTGTTTATCTTCATTCTTGGAGTGTATCATGATATCATCAAAGAATATGAGTACAAACCCATCAAGATAATCATGAAATATTATATTCTTCAAACTCATGAAAGATACTAGAGCATTAGTGATTCTAAATGAAAAATATAAAATCATAATGTTCATACCTTTTCTTAAAGATATTTTTTGAAAATCCTTTTCCTTAATTCTCAATAGATGATATCTATAGTGGACGTTGGCCTTAGAAAAAATAACCAGCACTTCATTTGATCAAAAAGATAATCTATGCATGATGATACTAGAGCATTAGTGATTCTAAATGAAAAATATAAAATCATAATGTTCATACCTTTTCTTAAAGATATTTTTTGAACACCCTTTTCCTTAATTCTCAATAGATGATATCTATAGTGGACGTTGGCCTTAGAAAAAATAACCAGCACTTCATTTGATCAAAAAAATAATCTATGCATGATGATGCATATACATGCTTGGGAGTGAATTTTTTAATATTTTCATAATCAATGAACAACCTTAAAGTATCATATTCCCTCGCAAATATCATAGAGCTCCCCATGGTGAAAGACTAGGTCTTATTAGATCCTTTCTACAATGAATCTTACAATTATAATTTCAACTCAAAAAAAATAGTTCTCATTTTATTTAGTTCTATAGAAATTGGTTCAACTCATGTTATGATTTCAATGGAATAGTCAAAATTCTTCTTGGGAGGAGGTTCTTCCAAATTTTAAAGAAGTAAATCCATGATATAATTAAGATTAAATTTCCGTTATAGGTGTTTTCTCATCTACCTCTTCATGTAAATAGTTATGGAATACAACATTTATCCTTTTATTTCCCCCTCTTGAATTACATATCTAATATAGTTCGTAAAACTATCAATCTATAAACTCTTGATGAGACTATCTTTTGTCATAAATCACCCAAACAATCCACTAATTTCTCATAAAATTTTATATTTTCCTTATACTTAATAAGTGAATTAATTCTCATGATCATATCATACAATTAAAGGAGTGATACATGAATATCTATCTTAGTAAACAAAAAAAAGAAACTACACTTCTATATTCAAAAGATGCTTATTTACTATCTTGGTTACTTTGTTCTCATAGTAAAGTAGCCATAATCTATCTATATGACTAACCAGGTCACTTGGAAACTACATAAGGATTAATAAGCATTCATTAGAATGCCTATCTACCAAAATAATAACTAGAAACACATGTAGCATAACTAGATAGTCTCTCTAGGTGTATTTTGTAGTAGGCCTCTCTTGTTATCTAGTGTTTCTTGAAGCTAATAATGAATTATTAGTTTTTGAGGGTTATTCCTATGTTAGAAATTTTGTATATGATTAGATTTTTTCTAGGATAATACCTAGCAAAGTGGACACATCAACAATCCCCATAGTGGGGCCCTTACCTTTATTTACTATTATATTCCTCATTAGTAAGAATAATTTACATATTTGTCCTATCATTACAATATATACATTTCTATTATTAAATTGTTCTTCCTTTTAAAAATCTATATTCCCATTATTAAAAAAACTAAGCCTCTTGAAGGCAAACGTCTAAGTCTTATTTTTCTAATTTTCTTTTCTTGGAAACCTATTGGGGATCTTCTTAATTATGCGTTTATTATCCAAATATTAGATTTTATTATTTTTATTTAGTTATTTATCAAGAAACCCCTCGTCCTATTAGCTCTAAACATATCAACCTCTATCCCAACATTTGTGTTTAATCCCAAGATAAAATTTTGGATCCTAAATGTCTCATCCTAATTTTGGTGAACTTCTCCCTATATTGTTGTATTGTAAGTAATTATTGTTTTAGGTTATGGAACTCCATAATTTTATCATCAAAATGAATTTGAGGTAATCACCTGTTTTAGAAAAAAGAACACATATAAATCCCAAGAAGTATATTCTTTTATCAATATCAATTCAAATTTCTAGTTGTACCATGAATAAGATACATTTCTAATTAATTAATAAGTTCCCATAAAGCCTTAACTAAGTAAAATTATGGAGCTCAAAGTGATTTTCCATTTCAATAAGCCATGACTTAGTTTTAACCTCAAACTATGTACTATCAAACTTAGAAGGTGTTAGTTTCCTTAATACTTTTGTTGAACCATTAGTCACAATAAATTTTAGTCACAAAGGAGGTATTTATTGTTCATATTCAACCATGTGTCTTACATCCTCATTGTTATCATTCTAGGTGCATACCTCATTTTCAAGCCAATGTATTGCAAATATTATTTTTGCTTGTGTTAGGTTCAATTATAACAATGTATCCATCACTCTCTAACCATTTTCGTACTTAATTTTCCATATTATGGTTATTTGTATTTTATTTTCCTTTAGCTCCATTAGCCTCCTTAACCACTCTTCTTTCCCTTGATCTAGTTATTTCCATGTATATCTTGGTAGAGGTAAACATGTATACATAAGGTCATGGTAGATTCATAGTTTTATCATACATATTCACATGGAATCATGACTAAACCATTTCATTCAATATACCAAATAACGCTTGAAATACATTACTCATGAAAGGTAATGACTACATCTATACAAAGAACATACTACATACATGATAAAAAAAAGTAACCATAATTCAAAGAACAACAATTATCATAATCATGTGTAGTGTAGATAACCAATAGCACACCAATGTATCCTCTCAACATATAACTCAAAATAGTAATGTCCTTAACAATACATGTAAGCAGAGCACATTTTAACACATGAAAAATCATCCCTACCTCATTCCTAATCATGCCAATCCTCTCGAAGGAGAATCCCTACCTCATTCCTCTTCATCTATCCCCCCTTCCAACAATTGGGGCATCCCACCACTAATTCAATATCTTCCAAAAGTTGTCATATTGTATATTTACTTGAAATTTTGTTACTTCTCTTAGTTACAACACCATCTCGAATAGGGACAAAATGTATACACTTAAATTTGACCATATCATAACATCACCCAATTCATCTTGCATATGTATCCCATTCTAGTGTTAATTAAAATAAAACTAATTATTTAATTAAATAATCCAATCATTTTCCTAGCATTAATTAAATAAATTCCAATTATTTATTTAATTAATTTATCATTTCAATATTTTCCTCTATAGTCAGTCTTAATTAAATAAATCTAATATTTATTTAATTAAGTTCATCACTCATATCCCAATCTTATAAAAATAAGTAAATAATAATTATTTATTTAATTTCTAAAATCCTCCTCAAATTATTAGTTTGCTAAGAAATAATTAGTTAACTAATAAACCACTTGCACAATCCAAATCATGATTAATCAAGGCAATCTTGCTAATGGATCAAGCTTGCACATGACTCCAAGAAAGGACTTTTTGGATCTCCAAAAATAGACATTTTGAATCTCCAAAAGACCACTTTTTAAATCCCCACCCTCCAAAAAAAGGACTTTTGGATTTCCAAAAAAATGAATTTGATCATCAACCTCCATTTTCTCTAACAAAATAATATATTTTCAAATCCATTGGATCAAGGACCTACTCATATGCACCAATCACAAAGTGAAACTTGGAGGCTTCTTGTGTACTCAATCATCTCAATTAGCTTTCTCCATTGATCTCCCAAATCAATCTCAACCATTGATGCTCTATACTCCAAGTCTATAAATAGTTCATCATATGAGCTATTTTCAAAAACCTCTTTGAAAGCAATGTTATGTTGTTAATTTGAGCACCTTACATCCTCTCTCAATCATAAATCCATTTTGAGCGCAACCACCAATTGTGTGCAACAAAGGACTTGTGGGTGAGATACTCCTAGTTTATTTCATCTTTTATACATGTTATTTTAGCTCAATCTACATGTTTCAATTAGGTATAGAATAAGGGTTTAAATTTCATAGCTTGAGTCCTTTATTTATGTTGTATTCTTACTTGTATTCACTAAATTTGTAAGGTATTCCATTAATCAAAAGTCTACATCAAGATATGCGTTTAAATTTGGTATAGGTGCAATTACATATAATTCTTTAAAACAATCAATTGTAACCCTCTCTTCTACAAAAGCCAAATATAGAAGTGGCATTGAAAAAGCTAAAGAAGCTATTTGGCTAAATCATCTTCTAAATAAAATTCATCATCAAAGGATAAAACATATTTAAATATAAGATAGCTTTGTTCATGAGAAAGTTCTAAGTGAAGATATTTACTTTAGTTTCATCCAAACTAAAGATTGAGTTACAAATATTTTTACATAACTTTTGTATTGTATCAAGTTCTTAGTTTTTAAATCAATGCTTTCCCTTAAGGAGTTGTCATTGAGGGGGAGTGTGCATGACAATGCCACCTCCTAAAGATTATCTCATTATTGTATAAGTCCTTTAGAAAAATTATAATTCTTCTCTCTATAATTCTTCCACTTTTAAAGCATTATATTATATTAGACCTACATGCACTATGTAATGAACCTAGGGGAGGCTAGTTTTAGGAGACCTTAGCTCCAATAAAAGTTTCATAAGACCTCATAAAAGCATTATTTTAAAAAAAAACTAAGATTACAAGTTGTGAAAAAATGACTTTCATGTAGTCTAGAATGCATGGTCTTTATTTTGGCATATATTTGTGTTTGTATTTATCTTTATCAAATAAGACATGTTACTAAAATACTCCATTTTTCTTTTATAGATACTGACAGGTTATGACACCTCATAACATTAAGGGGTAGTATTAGAACATAATGTTATTAGGGTCATACCCTTAAAACATGTATACATTGTAATAAAATGAGGTTATAAAATATTATGCTTAGTTATGCATATACCATTTAAATAATTAATAATATAGTAAACTAATAGATTATTAATAATTTACAAATGATATTTTTGAATGAGTGTGGCAACTACCCTATCAGGTATTTTCCCACCCTTGCTCCTATTGGTGTGAATATATGCCTTGTACCTAGTTAATTTCCTTACTAGGGACTTAGGGGACTTATTCACATGTTAAGTTTACTTACTGTTACCCATAAATTTTCCTTGAGTCTCTATTCGGGATGTTATCTTCTCGTTTTTCCAAAGTCATGAACTAAACTTAGTCCTTGGCGGTCTTTTGTAATTCATTTCAAACTCAGGCGGTATTTTGTGAAGTTTGTCGAACGTCCTACTTTACCGCCTACCTTACCTTTCTTTATTTGGCGGGTTTTTCTTGTCGCATTCAAACTCTCTTTTATTTCCCAAAGTGCAATGTACGAAAAGGATTAAGTCATCAGTCAAAAGTTGGAGACTTCATTCGCAAGTTATGCCACAGGCGACATTTTCTATATCATTTCGAACCTGGGTGGGGTTTTTCTAAGTTATGTGAACCGTCTGTTTTGCCACCCATGAAGAATTATGTCAAATAAACCAAATTATTGCCAGTCTAGTTACTTGATTGTGATGTTATATAAAAGAAATCCAATATTTTCCAAGCACAACATAAATAGAAACCAACAATGTGAAAACGCATATAATACCCAAAAAAAGATATTTTATTTATATATAAGGACGTTTTTACATTATGCTGGAATAGCTATAATTGCTTGGTTCGAGTACAAAATCAGGTTGGCAGACAAAAAGAGGCAAACAGAAGATGTTTCAAGTGCACTGAGTAAACATCAGGACACAGATTCCCTTGGTAACAACCTGCATGCATTCAGTTTGAGCAAGTGAAAGCAGGTTCTCATGAGACTAGAGGAACTACAAGAACAACCCCATGTCATTTCTTACCACCCTAGTGCGCAGTAAATCCATGGCCTCTTCTAGAGTCTCATCTTGGATGGTTGATGCAATGAAGATGGCATTAGCTACCAACCCAGTTTGAGGATAGTAGCTGAGTCCATTTATCGCCACTCTTACACAGTGATGGAACTCAGGCTTCACCAAACGCTCCATTGCCCTCATGCCCCAGTCTCGGCGGCCAGAAGTCCTGACAACGGTGTAAATAAACTGCTCCAACATGGTGGTATTATGTACCTGAGCTTGGCTCAGAAACGCCTAGGCCAAGATGTTTCAGAGCACCTCTTCTTCCACGTCACTAGATGCACCACGAAGACCTCTTTCAGTTGATCAAAAATATGCCTGAACAGAGGATTGCACTCAATCTCCTCTAGAACAATATAATCATTCGCAGAACTTCCATCACTATGGGAGCTCGCCATATTGGATGCAGTTGATGTTGGGAGAGAAGTGACACTACCTGAATTTATAGAATTTTGGTTAGACATTGCTGCATTCAATTCAAGATTGATAAGATGTGAATTTAATTCACATTTATGATCAACTTGTGTCGATTAAGTTGCAATTCTTCATCGGACAGCTCACACGTGCTACTGCTTGGTTTCCTTATATGTTGCATTAAAGATTGAGGAAATGATTGGTCCTTTGGCGGCTGTTGCTTAGGTGATGATCAGTTTCCTCTATCGATATCTATTCGTGGAAAAAATTTCCAATTGTCTTATCAATTTCTCGATAAACGTTCAGGATACAAGAAGTCACTAATCGAGTAACATCTTTAGTGTCTGTTCAAATGGCTTTAGCCACATTATAAATTAGGAGAACATAGATAGGGGGAATTTTGAATCTTCTCGGATACATCTGGGGGTGTTTTCGAGGAGGAATATTATTAATTACAGTTTGCAATAGCTTATAATCTGTGTGTTATAATTGAAAGATTTGAAGTATGCAAACATGTGTGTTATGTGTGTGGTTAGTTGTCTTTTCTTTGAAGAACGACCTATCTATCTCTCATTTATTGCAGTCTGATCTATTCACATTAATATGATTTGATAGTCATTATTTTCAATCTTTGAATTGATCATAAATGGCTGTGTTTTTGCCTTCACACTAGTTTCATATTTATGAGCTAGCATTAGTTATCTTTTCTTCTTTCTGGTTAAAAGCACATGTGGTTTCTTCAGGATAGATTAATTCCTTGAAGATCTTGTGAGGGAGATGTACCTCAATAAAATTTAGAGAAAAGCCACAAATGTGATTGTGTGCTTTTCGGAGCTGTTAGTAGATTCATATCGGTGCCAATCCGGGTCTAGGGTCATCGCTTAATTTATCTACTGAGTTCTATTTTATTCGCTAACATATTTTTGGCAACTCTGCTGAGGATAAATTAGTCGGAAGTATGAAAATCGTCCTTACATCATGTAGCAAGATGGTACTTCCACATAATGATGTTTTCCTTGTTTTGCAGCTAGATTTAGATTGGGTTGGAGCTGAACAAGAGGATATCATATCACAATTAAATACACTTGCGTGGAGATATAGAAGGAGCACGAAAGATTACATGTGAATGAACTTTGTCTTGGAAGAAGAAGAAGAGTGGGCCCAGCGACCACCTGCACCTGTGATTGAACCACCCCCAATATTGGTATTCGAATATTACGACGACCCACCTCATCCTCATAATCACCAACCTAATCCACCTCCACGTCGGCCAAGGGACCCACCTGTACATCAGCCTCAGAATCCACCTCTGGCTCGTCTATCATAGTAATCTCCTCTTCCTAACCTTACTCTTGGTGAGTTGGCGACTCCGTTTATTTTTATGGCTTCAAGTCTCTGGTGCAACCAAGTTGGCCCCCTTGCTTTACCACAGTATCACGATTTACCTAAAAGATATCGTAGAGGATTTCCTAAATTCTTAGGTTAGAATGATCAAGATCCTAAGGAGCATATTCTAGCTATGACGGCTATGAGTGTAGTCTTAGGAATCCAGGATGAAGATGTATTTGTAAGAATTTTTATTGAAATCTTGATTGAGAAAGTTGTTGAATGGTTCAGAGGACTTGAAAAGGGGAGCATTACTCGTTGGAATTTCCTTAAGACAAAATTTCTCCAGCGCTACGGAATTCCAACTAATGTTGTAGCTACCCTGCATCACTTTTTCCAGATTATGAAGAACAAAGCTGAGACGATGAGGGATTTTTTCTACCATTTCAACTGGTCTCTCCAAAAGATTCTTGGGCCCAGAAAATCCCAATGCAGAGATTCAATACCACATATTCATTTCTGCCCTTGTACCGGATATATAATTGCTTTTGAAAAGAGAGAAAATTCAAGGAATTGAGCAAGCTCAAAAGAGGCAGTGAAGGCTAAAGATGATTTCTTTGCAGTAGGCAAATGGAAGGTAAATTCAAGTATAAAGTTCAGAAATAATTGTAAAACCTTTCCTAAGCTTCCAGTTAAATGCAACCCTACTGTGGAGAATATGAATCTAACAATCCTTGATAATCTACATCAGCCTAATCAAAAGCATAATCACCCTTGTGCTTATTTATCCTTGAACTTATGCACTTATGTTGAAGCTGAAAGCGATTGTAGCTCATCTAGTGATGATGAAGATGAAGAGCTTCCAGTAAAGCCATCATTGACTCTAACCTTCCCTCCTGATAAACTATCTCCTTCATAGGTTAGCTCGAAAGGTTTGGTATCGTATTCTCTTCTTTCTCCAGAGTATGAATCTTTCCTTTTCAAAGAAATAGAGAATAAGGATTTATGCTTAAGTTCGGAAGAAGATGACCCTGAGAAGGATATTTTTCAAAAGAAAGAATGGCAATCAATTCATTATGATCTTGTCTTTGATTGTGCTGAATTCAAAGTATTTGATAATCCTCTTTTTATAAATTCAGAAGATCAATTAATGTTAGAAGAAGAAGATTGTTCGCTTAGAACTGTAGTTGATCGTGATCATAGACTAAAAGAAGAAAATGCTAATCTCCCAACTGAAGGAGAAAGTCAAGGTCTACTCCCAGAGGTAATTGAATCTTTAGATATCATCTTTCATGGCTCACAAGTTGTTTACAAAGGGTTCAAGTGTGCTATTCAGAGTCTTGAAGGCCGTGCAACTTTATTAGAATTAACTGGTAGAATGGATGAAATTGAAAGAGGAATTGTGATTGATGGATCAACAGTGGAGTCTAATAATTCTAATGATGTACAAACTACAAATGGGGATCCTGAGTCTTTAGACAATGTGATACCTTCTACACATGGTAACCATCAGCTTCACTTGCCTCATAACTTGTATGTGGGGTGTCCAATTCGAGGATTCCTTTCTTCTTGTTCAGAGTGTCAGGTGCAAAATGCGCAGAATAATCTAGAATCAAATGTTGTACAAAAAAATTCAAGTGAACATACACAAGAAAGAATTAATGAGAACCATTTGACTAGTTAGATGTGTAGTTAGGAGTGACTTTTTGAACATAAGACATTGCTTAAGAGGCCCTTACAGAGTGTTGACTTTGTCTATTTGATAGCGACAGTTGTAATTTGGTAGTTGGTTGTACATGCAGTTTTCAATTACCCAACATTGATCCGTACAGGCAACTATTTCTCCCAACCTGTCAATGGATTCGCATGATTATCTCGAGAATCATCTGAGGTAGGGTTTTCCTACCATGTACATAGTTGAAATTTTGGTGTGTTGGTAGTCTAGATGCTTCTTTCCTTGTTTTGTCTTGTGTTTGGTTTTTTTGGTTGTCCTCCTCCTTGACTCCATGCCCAATGAAATTAGGACTAGTCTACATTTATGATTTTGGGTTCATTGCTTCGCCGTTGCAGTCCTTGTCCCCAGCTAGAGCCACTATTACCCATAAATTTTCCTTGAGACTCTATTCGGGATGTTATCTTCTTATTTTGTCAAAGTCATGAACTGAACTTAGTCCTTAGCAGTCTTTTGTTATTCATTTCAAACTCGGGAAGTGTTTTGTGAAGTTTTTCAAACCTCCTACTTTACCGCCTACCTTACCTTTCTTTATCTAGCAGGTTTTTCTTGTCGCATTCAAACTCTTTTTTATTTCCCAAAGTGCAATGTATGAAAAGGATTAAGTCATAAGTCAAAAGTAGGAGATTTCATTCACAAGTTATGCCTCGGGCGACATTTTCTATGTCCTTTCGAACCTGGGCAGGGTTTTCCTAAGTTATGCATATTGTTTGTTTTTTCGCCCATGAAGAATTATGTCAATTAAACCAAATTATTGCCATTCTAGTTACTTGATTGTGATGTTATATAAAAGAAATCCAATATTTTCCAAGCACAACATAAACATAAACCAGCAATGTGAAAACACAGATAATACCCAAAAAAATATATTTTATTTATATATAAGGATGTTTTTACATTATGTTGGAATAGCTATAATCACTTGGTTCGAGTATAAAATCAAGTTGGCAGACACAAAAAGAGGCAAACAGAAGATGTTTCAAGTGCATAGAGTAAACATCAGGACACAAATGCCCTCGGTAACAACCTGCAGGCGTTCAATTTGAGCAGGTGAAAGCAGGTTCTCATACAACTAGAGGAACTACACGAACAACCCCATGTCATTTCTTACCACCCCAGTGCACAGTAAAGCCACAACCTCTTCCAGAGTCTCGTCTTGGATGGTTGATGCAATGCAGATGGCATCAACTACCAACCCAGTTGGAGGATAGTAGTTGAGTCCATTTATTGCCACCCTAACGTGGTGATGGAACTCAGGCTTCACCAAACGCTCCATTTCCCTCATGCCTCAGTCTCGGTGGCTAGAAGTCCTTAAAATAGTGTAAATAAACCACTCCAACATGGTGGTATTATGTACGTGATCTTGGCTCAAAAACACCTCGCCCAGGATGCTTCAAAGCACCTCTTCTTCCACTTCACTAGATGCACCATGAAGACCTCTTTCAATTGATCAAAAATATTCCTGAACAGAAGATCGCACTCAATCTCCTCCAGAATAATATAATTGTTCGCAGAACTTCCATCACTGTGGGAGCTTGCCATATTGGATGCAATTGATGTTGGGAGAGAAGTGACACTGCCTGAATTTATAGAATTTTGGTTAGACATTGCTGCATTCAATTCAAGATTGATAAGATGTGAATTTAATTCACATTTATGATCAGCTTGTGTTGATTAAGTTGTAATTCTTCATCGGACAGCTCGCACGTGCCACCGCTTGGTTTCCTTATACGTTGCATTAAAGATTGAGTAAATGATTGGTCCTTTGGCGGCTGCTACTCGGGTGATGATTAGTTTCCTTTGCCGATATCTATTCTTGGAAAAAAATTCAATTGTCTTATCAATTTCCCGATAAACGTCCGGGATACAAGAATTGACTAATCTAGTAACATCTTTAGTGTCCATTCAAATGGATTTAGCCACATTATAAATTAGAAGAACATAGATAGGGGTACTTTTGAATCTTCCCGAATACATCTAGGGGTGTTTTCGAAGAGGAATATTATTAATTACAATCTGCAATATCTTATAATTTGTGTGTTATAATTGAAAGATTTGAAGTATGCAAACCTGTGTGTTATGTGTGCAGTTAGTTGTGTTTTCTTTGAGGAACGAGCTATCTATCTCTCATTTATTGTAGTCTAATCTATTCACATTAATTTGATTTGATAGTCATTATTTTCAATCTTTGAATTGATCATAAATGGTTGTGTTTCTACTTTCACGCTAGTTTCATATTTATGAGCTAGCATTAGTTACCTTTTCTACTTTCTGGTTAAAAGCACATGTGGTTTCTTTAGGATAGATTAATTCCTTGAAGATCTTGTGAGGGAGTTGTACCTTGATAAAATTTAGAGAAAAGCCACAAATGCAATTGTGTGCTTTTCAGAGTTGTTAGCAGATTCATATAGGTGCCAATCCAGGTCTAAGGTCATTGCTTAATTTATCTATTGAGTTCTATTTCATTCGCTAACACTTAGGATTATAAGATTCCTTCTAGAATCCTTAGTTGGAATATATGTATATTATCTTTCTAGCATTTAATGCTTGATTCTTAGGTTGTTATGAGTTAGTTATCTCATGCCATAGGATTAAGACACATGTCAGAATCTTGTTTAATTCTATTTCTCACCTTGCCTATATAAGAAAGTTCATTTTACTCATTTGTAACATACTTAATACCTCATCATTTTTTTGATAGGTCTTAATATCAAGCAAGCTCATTTTCTTGCATACTATCTTGTAGAAGGAATCTATTGTTTTTGTAGGTGGTCTTGGGTATAGAGCTAATCTTCAGCTCTTACATGGTATCACAGCCAAGCCTTACAAAACCCTTCTTAGATCTGAGGGTTGAGCTATTACTACTGATATATCTTGGTTATTTTTAGTAAAGTTGAGTATGCTCTTCCCTTGCATCATATGGTGAATCCAAGAATTAGAAAAACTTGAAAAAATACCAGATTTGGAGGGTTTCTTTTTGTGGGTTTCATTGAAGGTCATTTTTGGCTGATTTTGGAGGAAATATAAGCTCACTTTTTAGTCTAGGGTGGTTAAGAAAGTCAAGATCAACTTTCTTTTGTCTAAATCTGATATTTTTTTGCCAAATTTACAAGGGTTTGAAGATTTCAATATCCAGAGGTAGCTAAGCTTTTGACACACTTTGAGCCCAAATTGACCCTACCATCATGTTCAGAAGTCTCGAGAGAAAAATTTTGATATAAAATACACCTATGTTTGGCCTCAGGTTTTTTTAAGGAATTTTTTTTACCCGAGTAGGTCATACGACCCCCTGATACAAGCGGTACAACTTTTCTTTTTTGTAGAAAAAAATAAAATAATTTTAATTTTCTACGGTTTTTATTAAGTTTTGGGCAAATATTTTTTAAATATTTTGGGTTTTTTTAAAAATCGGTAGTCAATTTTTTAAAAAATATATATTTTGTATATACCCTACAGACAGGGTCATACTGCACGACCTATTGCAAGGTATGTCAGTTTTTTCTGTCAACTTGTTAGTAAGGTCTATTGACTATTGACTTGGTTGGTTTGCAAATTTGACCATCCCCAATCCCCCAATCATCAACACTTAAGGGTCCACTTAACGGAGCGATACAAGAACCCGCTGCCCCACAACTACCCTTTTCCTTCGCCACCATGTTGCTACCCTTTTCCTTCGCTACCCCGCCGCACGCTTGGCGACGAGTTTTTATTTTTCCCCTATAGGAGTTGCGATCACATGGGTGACCAAACCTAGCCCAAAGGGGCTTATTTTTTGCACCCCATTAGTCTTCCAAGCCAAAATAGAGCAATTTTCTTCGACATGGCATATGTTTTCACTCAGATATCAAAATTTTACAAACAAGATATCGATGGAAAGTTGGTTTTGTGTACTTTTCAATGGTGTAGGTTATTTTGACATATTTTGTTGCAGTTACATTTTATTGCAACTGAAATGTCTTTACCCCTTTGGACCTTCGAGCTCACAAATTTTCACCAGTTTATCCATTTTTTGTGATTTTAATGGCAATTGGAAGGTATTTAGGAGCTCTTTCATTTGGTTCATGCACTTTTCCAATTTTAGCCCCAAGCATTATTTATTCAATATTTGCACATTTGGCATTGTGATTGATTACTTGGACATCTTGACTGTTGGAGAGGTTCTATCAGTTTGGGGAGGCTTCATTTGCAATAGACATCATATTTGGGAGTTTCTAATTGTTGTTGAAGGTTAATGTCTTTGTAATTTTAGAAATTTCTCGTAGTTCATTATGGGTTTTTAATTTCGTCCTTCTCTGATTATGTTGAAAAGAGGAAACTATAAACAATGGAGAGGGGGAAGTGTAGGATCATGGGGGTCCAAACTAGGCCCCTAAGTGGTAATAAAAATTTAGAAAAAAAGAGTTAGGCAACTTGACATAAAAATTTGAATAGGTTATTGTGTGAGGGGGAAAATCATAGCAAAAAAACAAGACAAATGCAAATGAATTAGAATATAATCTAAATTAGAAACAATAATCCTAGATATATTTCTTCACTCATGAAATACAATTATAAAGCTAAAGAATTCAAAACGTTATTGAAATAAAACAATAAACAAGAATTCAACATGATACAATCTTACCATCCCGTCTCAGAGTGTATTCGCCTGATGTTGGGTTGTTCATATCACTACGAAGCCTCCATTTTTGTGTGCAAGAAGCTTTTGATGCGTTGCATGTTGGTTGATCGAAGAAATGTTAAAGCTCTATCAATGGTGATTAGGAATATTGGCAGTACTTTGTTGTGCAAATGAGTTTATTCTTTGATCCTTTTTTTGTGAGGAAAGAGGTTTGTTATATAGAAATTGTGATTTGAAATGGATGATTAGGATTAAACAATGTTGAATCAAGATCGAGGGTTGAGAGATGTTAAGAGGATTTAGACATGAATAATCTATGCAAAATAGATTACACAATTTTTGTAATTGAAGAAATAGATTGAATAATCTGTGGGATTGAGAGATAGATTGAATAATCTATGGAATTGAAGAAATCAATTTGAGCCTTCAGTGTGATTAAAGAATTGATTGATCTGTTAGGAATAGATTGAGAAATCATGGGATCATAATTTTCTCAATCAGAAAAGTGGTTGAGAATGATTAATTAATTGATTTAATTAATTCATTCATTTTGGAGTTGAACGTGCAAATCAAGTTTGACTTTTGCAAAAAAAATTGCATTAGTTTGATTTGATTTTTTATGATGATTTGAATAGTTTATTCAAATTATTCGAATTTGGAGGGAAAGTGAGTTAAATTATTATGATTTAATAATTCAATCAACTTAGGGAAATAAAGTGGTTTAGCGACATAATTAAATAATTAGTGTTATTTAACTAATCAGGATGAAATAGAGTTAAATTAGGACTTTATTAAATAAATATAATTTATTTAATTGGTCAAAATGATAAAAACATGAATTAATTAAATAATGTTGCATTATTCAATTAATAGCAAAAATAGGGTTTGAGGACTTTATTAAATAAATGAAATATTAGTCAAAAATGATAATAAAAAAATTGAATTAATTAAATAATGTTGCATTATTCAATTAATAGGGGAAATCAGGGTTTCGAAAGCAATTGATGTGAAATGCAGTGATGTTTGATGATAATGATGATGGTGATGTGAAAATGTTGTTTAGGGTATGTGATAGGTGTTAGGTCAATTTTACATGTCTACAATTATTAACATAATTTGAAAAATATGTAAGAACAAAATTTGTAGAAAATTGAATGTAGTTTCTAAGATACTAGTCCTCTTTTGGAAAAAAGTAAATCTATTTGGTGAAATTTTGAAATTTCAATGCAGTAGTACTAAATTTTCAGGAAAAAAAAAAAAGCAGGTGTATGTCTAACCAACCTAAGTATAATAAAAAATATATATATATTTTTAAAAAAAATTCAATATAAGTAGATGACACATGCGTGGATGTGCCACATTTTTTTTATATTTTTTTGCAAGTAAATAATTAGTTATGAATTTTTTATTAGAAAATTTTAAAAATATTAAAACTTGTTTGTCTGACCACCATAACTTGGTCAAAAATTAATGAAAATCAATTTTATTTTTTTATCCTATAGTATGGGAAGCATAGAATGTTCCACATCTTTCGAATTCAAAAAATGTGAAATCGTTTGAGAATTATTGATTTTTTTTCAATGAGCCTATTAATCAAGACTTTAGTCAGAATGCATGTAGAAAATCAATATTAATTATCTATTTAATTCCAAATAAGCCATATCTTATATTGGTGGAAAGCTGACAATTTTATCAATAAACCCTTTTCGTTTCATCACATTTGGATTAAAAAAACATCGTCAACCACTTTTGGGTCATATCGCCACATTTTGGACCCCCATTATCCTACACTCACCCAGAGATGACATCACAAAACATCTATGTTGGATTCATTTGTTGTGACATTTGTATGGTCTTGTTCCCCCTCTTGGTATTGATAGTAAGAAATTTTCTTAGAATTACAAAAGGGATCATGTCTTAGGAGTTATTGTAATGTATGTTGATGATGGCATTT
Organism: Sequoia sempervirens; assembly: GCA_007258455.2. NCBI lineage: Eukaryota > Viridiplantae > Streptophyta > Pinopsida > Cupressales > Cupressaceae > Sequoia > Sequoia sempervirens. The sequence goes on from VDFB02271358.1 coordinate 1,192,375,908, forward strand.
TGAATGCTATTGTTCATTTTGAGTGTCCTCATACTCTTTGGACTAAAATATAGGAGATATATGGAGATCTTGATACTCATCCATTCCCAGATGATCTTGTTTCGGATTTTCTTGTGCCTCTTCATTTTTCAGACATGATACCCTATGATGATGATACTATTCAGGATTTTGATTATTTAGAGTACTTTGAATCTTCAGATGAGGATGATGAGGTTTATTTAGATGCTCCTTCTCCTTCAGAGGTAGTTGTTGTACATTCACCTTCATTGATTCATTGTGCAGATTCATTGATTAAGGCTCCCATCATTCCTGTTAAGTAGGACCATTCATTTTTTTGTTGGTGATTCATTGAGAACTTCCATTGATTCATTCCAACAAGTATCTCATTATCTTCCTGATTGGGATTCCTATTTATCAAACATTGCATCCTTGTTTGTGGAGTCTCACATTTCATATTTGGAGGACACACTTGAGGGGTTATCTCTCCTCTTTGGTGACAATCATTGCACAACTATTTTCAACCCACCATTGTCTTTAGATCTTGTTCAACATATGTTCCCATAGAGTCTTGGTTTGTCACCTTTTTTAGAGACATCACCATACATATTGATGCTTCTTTCTTCCAATTCCTATCCAGAATGGGAAGCATTCATGCATTTGTACTTGGTTTTGTTTCTTTCAAAAGGGAGATAAGTTTTTTGTTGACATTGGATCATGTGTTGTCTTCAGGAACTTACCATTTTTGCAAGTTATTTTACATTGTGGGGGGGATACATAGTCTCTCTATTTCCCTCTTATATGGGGAATTTGTAATATATATATATATATATATGTGATGGATGGTGTTCTTGGGGGGTATCATGGAGTCCTCTAACTTTCATCATCTTTTTTTTTTCTTTTCTCTTTTGGGGAGGAATTTTGTCCCACTAGGTTTTCTCCTTTTCTCCGTTTATGAGAAATTTCATTTGCATTTGTACATGGGTACCTAGAATGGCCTTATAGTCAGGACCCATCTTTGTATCATTTACATAATAATATTTTCCTTAAATTGCACTTAGGGGGGGTGTTGGTGTGAATATATGTGACTTAGGGAACTTATTCACATGTTAAGTTTACTTAGGATTATAAGATTCCTTCTAAAATTCTTATATTTCTAGCATTTAATGCTTGATTCCTAGGTTGTTATGAGTTAGTTGTATCATGTCATAGGATTAAGACACATGTGACAATCTTGTTTAATCATATTCCTCACCTTGCCTATATAAGCAAGGCCATTGTACTCATTTGTAACATACTTCATACCTCATCATATTTTTGATAGGTCTTAATATCAAGCAAGCTCATTTTCTTGTGTACTCTTTTGTGGAAGGAATCCATTGGTTTTGCAGGTGGTTTTGGGTATATAGGTAATCTTCAACTCTTACACCTCCTATAATAAAGGAGTTACCCTCATTGAAACATAATGTATTTTTGGAGAGTATAGTGCCCCTCCATTCTCACCGTGGATGTGCAGGTAGTCGGCTTTGGAACTCAAAGATGAAGGTAAAATAATGGGGATATTTAAAGGTACATGCTAATGATGTAAGTAGTTGATCTATTTTATGATATTGTATATAGATGCATTGTTATGATCAATATGTGATTATTTTACCATGACCATTACGTGATTATCATTCGGATTGCTATATAGTTGATTGTTTATGAGTTGGTTGGACTACTTGGTGTTGTTCTTATTGTTGTGTGTGGGTGAAAGGGACAATGTCACATTACTCACTTGTGAGTACCTTGCTATGCTACGATTTCCTTTCACGGTGTGCCTGATTGTATGATTATGTATATGCTCGACCGTTTTGTGTGTTGCAGGTTATAGGTACTAGGCTCTAACTCCACCTGAATTGGTAGGTTTGAGCATGCCTTAAACCCAATGGAATAGTTGTTCGGAGATAACATTTGGTCCCCTACCCTAGCCATCATCCTCGAAGAGGATGAGTATCCGGTCTGTCACCTCATCAGTGTCGTCTAATGTATGTGGTTAGTTGGTCTTGCTTTTCAACCTTGGTTATGGTTTAGGTAATTGTTGTTGATATTTAGTTTGTTTAATTTAATTTATTTAATAAATGTTGTTTTTGATTAATTGATGTATTGAATAAATTATTAAGTAAAAGTATTTTGATAAACAGATATAAATATATTTATTAACGATTATGGTTTATAATAAATTTAAAAGTGTAATGTATTATTAAATAAAATAAGATAAAATCAAATTATAATGAAATGTGACAATGAATAAATAGTGAAAAAAATATGAAAAGATAGAAAGGATTTTTGTGGAGCACATGCATAACTTCAAACTGATTGTCGAAAAGAAACTTGATGTTTTATTTGAGATTTTAGAGATTTTATTAGATTTTTGTTTTCGAAAAATCAAACAGCCTTCCTTTTGTAAATAATTATCTTTTCGAAAGATTTTCATGATTATGGATTTTTGTTTCCAGGAAGTAAAGTAAATTTTGGGTCTACAAGAAAAGAAAATTTCTTATGTTGTGGGTTGTGTGGGAAAAATTGATTGGGATTTCGAAGAGTTGTTGTTGTTGCGAAAGATTGATCTTAGCATCAGATTCCTATCCCAGCCTGCATTGGATCCAGGTTGGCTTGTTCTTTGTTTTTTTTTGTTTTGTTTCTCTGATTAATGCAATCAAATTCTCTCTCTTTTCTATTGAAAACAAATGCTTGTTTGCATGATGTTTCTTGAAAACGTGGTAATCATCTATTTTATTTTTGTAGGGAAACCAATGAAATACGCATTTGTATATATATCCTACAACCATTGTGGTCTAGAAAGTTTTAAATCCATTTTGTGCATAACATGCAACACTTACATTCCTTAAATTGATACCTCTTCCATTTTGGTGCATTCCTCAGCATATTTATCTTGTATCGGTCATCCTCTTGCTGTGAAACCTTATATTATTGAAGTTCGGCTTTATACCAGCCTTTATTGCACTTGCATGAAAGTTTTTGAGGCTTTTCCTTCATTAGGTTTGGCGCCCCTCTCATATTCCAATGCTCCAGGGTTAAGATTGCATTTGTATTGGAGACTATGCATGGCGATTCTTTTCCTACGTTATCCTTAAACACTTTGATTTTATTCCATTGACTTCTTTTTGGTATTTGATGGAAGCATATTGTGTTTGGTAGTCGATGCATTATGGTTGATGAGAATGATGAATGCCTTTGTAACTTTATTCAATTTTAAGTTATAATGCATATTAAAAAGGAACGAAGGTTGTGCGATTTGCATTAGATGATGCGTTGAGTTATTTTATATTTGATTTCTATATATATACATTGGATACTATTGTAGGGATTCGGTTTCATGTAAATAGGTATACTTAATGCTTGATATTGATGCCAATGTTGCCTTTTTCCTTCTAGTGGCTCATACGCCAATTGCATGCCTCTCCTTCTCTTTGTTTCCATCGCCATCTCTTTGGTGTTTATCGGCGGCTGAATGCCCTCTTCTTTCTCTATGGGAATCGCTGATTTCAGCACTTAATGAGTGAATAGTCGACATTCTTTTATTCGATGCTAAGAGCATACTGCGTCCTTTGTCCTTTGTTAACTATCTGAGTCTGGAGGTTGTGATTTTCATTGGTGAAAGTGTCTTATGGATGGCATTTGAAGATTGAACCTGTATGTTTGCATGCAGTCATCGATAGTTAGTACTATATTCGTGTTTGATGCATTGTCTTTAGTATCGCTGCTTATGTATTTGGTTAGAAATTGATTACTATGAATTTTAGTTGATATTTGATTCTTAAACATCATGTTCTTCCCCTATAGGTTGAATTCCAATACTATGCATTGTGTGTAATTTAGATGGATTTGCTTTGTGGTTGAAACCCGATTATATATGTAACTCAATTATGTTGTGTTGTTTGGAAATTGAATATATATAGATCATTCGAGAATTATGTATTATGTTGGCAGTCAATTATATATATATATAGTTCGATGATTTTGCTTCTAGTTGGTATTCAGTTATATATATATATATGGATATAGATATTTCCCTATTATGATCTGTGATATTGAAACAACAATTCAGTTTATAACACACACACACACATATATATAAATATGTATATACCGATATGTGTGTGTGTGTATATGTATATGTATGTATGTATACATGAATATAAATTATGGTTAATTTGTAAATTCACTATGAATTTACTTAGTCAAAATATTTTTCCTTTACAATTAAATGGTTATGTAAGCTAAGTAAATTGGGAAATTAATAAGGCGAAAATTGATTTACTTTTGATCTGTAAATGGAAGGATTTATTTAAAAGATTGAATTAGATTATCTCTTTTTAAATGTAGATTCTTTCATAATCATTTAATGGATGATTTGTTAATATATGTTGATTTCATGGTTGCATTGGTTATTTGTGTTCTTGTTTTAAATAATGTGTTGATTAGTGAAATTGGGGTGACTTTGGTTATTGTTTAGAAGTGGGAGTCCTTTGTGCAAGTGGATTAAGGTTGGTTTCCAGAGGCCTAGGAGGGATATATATAGTGTGAATAGTTCTTATGATTGTCTCACTTTGGTAGTGTATTGTCATTGTTCTAAGTTATGTGCCTGGTGTTGCTACTATCCTTTTATGGACCCATGTGATTATGTTAAGTGTACAAGAAGTTCATTTCCTTGCACTACATATGGATTTATGTGATTAGTTATAGTGTGAAAGATGGTAAATGCCTTGCTTGTTGTGTAGGGTTTACTAGATGCAAGTAGGGGGAGTCGCTCTCAATAGGGGTTGAATCCCAAAGTGGTGACCAGGACAACCCATTGGAGAATTTCTTAATCCATTGATAACCTAAAAATGAATTGGGGGGATGAGTAAATTTCACATTAAACAAGATAATGGATGCCTCGTCCATGCCTATAGTGCTTTTTTAGGTTAAGGATGGGTTGAGAAGACATGATTGGCAAGATCAACTTCCTTGTCCTCACAAAAGGAATGTTGGTTTTGCATGTGTCACCCTATGGGGTCGAGACCTAGTGAGAGGTATGTCGGACAACCATAGATGGAGTTCAGGGTCTACTGAGAGACCGCCAAGATAACCTGTGCCAGGACCATGCAATGACACTCTTCCGTATTGCAGTCTAGCATTCTCTAGTTGTTGTTCTCCTTTTGTTGTATGTGTGCCTCTATAAGTGAAGTCAATGTTGTAAGTGATGTAAGTGTTGTATCTGTTGTTAATGTTGTTGCAATGTTGTGTTGGATTCATGTATAGCCTTGTTTATGTTAGCCTACTATCTTCTTGACTGTTTGTTTGTAGTGGGATGTTATGTTATCTCCTAGCACAGGGGGTGGACCTCAAGGTTCCACATGGTTGAGAGGTTGGTGCTTTTTCCTCCATTGGGTTTCCTTGTTGCTTGTTCGAGTGCGTGAAGGTTGTACCTTCTGTAGCGGATTCTAGTTCATGATCCAATTCGAGAAGGAAATCTCTTATGTATATGTAATGGATTGTATCCTAGTTGAACCATTTATTGTAATATGATGTATTCTTCCCACATGTATTCTGGGAAGCATTATTGTAAATGTTGTAATGATGTAATAGGTTTTGATGTACTCATGTAATGAAATTTGTATGTGTATTCATTAGATATGATCTTTAATATTGTTTATCTGATGACATGTTATGGGAATATATAATGTAGAAATATTTAATGTGGTGGATTAAAGTGAATTGGATTATCAAATAAATTGTGTTAACATATTTGTTAATGAAATAATCCTAGTTCTTGATTAATAGATATGTTAGTAGTGTAGTCATGGAACCTTAGAGGACTTAAGATTAGATTATATGTTATGTTATGTTATACATTCCACTGTTATTTCTTATAAATAAAAAATGTTTTTTTTATTAAGTCATGTTTAGTGTTGTCCTCTGAGGTTCCTTGGTGGGGCATTTCAGAGAGAATATAGTCCACAAGTGGTTTTGTTGGAAATGTGAAAGTGAGGAGAAGTGAATTCTTCAAGTTCAATATCTCAATTTAGAGACAACAATGTATGTGTTCTAATAGTAAATTTATTCTTTGTGGATTTTTTAATAGAAATAGTTTTCCCCCACATAAATTATTGTAATATGTTGTGTTATATTATCTTAATTATATTTTTTATTATTTAATTCCTAGTTTATATAATTATTATCAATAATTATCATGGCTTAAATATATTTAAATTATAATAGTTATTAAAGGTTGACACTTTGAATAATGTCACAAATTATCTCTTTAATTCAATGAGAATGGATAACTTATCTTGGTGTAGAGAGGCTATGAGCCTTTCCTATTTTCACACTTAATTCATTTTGTGTTTCCTATTATCAAGTGGAAGAATGTTAGGATTAGTGTGTTATTCACTTGCGATCATGTCTAATGTTATTTTCTCCAAACACCTTACAAAGGGCATAATTTTTTATCCAAAATATTCAATTTTAGTAATTTAAAAAAATGAAGATGTTGATGAGTTTGACACATTAAATGAACCAAAGATTAGTTTGGGAATCTTTAAACTCCCTAAAAAGGTGAAAAAAATGAGCTTCAAGGTTTCACAGTGTGATACATAAGGAAAACAAAAAGAATAAAAGGTGGACTTGAGATATTATTGTAAAGGTACTAAATATGGAGGTCATGATAAAATTTAATGGGAGTTACATTGGGAAGAGTGGAGCATCTTGTCATAATTGAAGAGATTTGTGGTAGTTGGAATCTTCATCATGGAGTGCTAGTCTTGGGAGTTGTGCCTACTAAGATTTATGGGGTCAAATTTATTGTCATTAGTTCATTTCTATCTTAGATACATGTTCCAATGCATATTAGTTTGCAAGTTTTTACTTATGGATCATGGTTCTAGTGGTCATTAGTACACAAAAACCACTTGATATTTCTTGTTTCCTTTGCTCTATATATCAAGTGTATGAGATAGGGATTGAAAAGTGCTATTTGGGTTAAGTAATATTAATTAGCCAAGATACTCTTAAACTAAAAAAAATCATTAGATTGAATTGATGTAATCTTGTTCTTAAGATTAATACAAGCATAATATCTCTTTCGTTGTGGATTTTTTCTTGATAGGGTTTCTTCACATAAATCTTGTGTTCATATAGTTTGCATATTTATGTTTACTTCTCTATTATTTCATTAATATTATATAGTTTATGTTGTTATGTGGAACCTAATTAGACTCAGAGTTTAAATTTTCCCCACTTTACTCAACATTTTTCCCCCCAAATCAATCAACGAGGGAATGAAAGGGGGGCGAAGCCCCTCTTGTGGGGTTCGGGGGTATTATCCCCCTGGTGGGGGTCTGGGGGCAACGCCCCCAACAGGGGTTGCTGGAGGCAACACCCCCAAAGAAAAAATTGGTCAATTTTATTAAAGGAATTTTGTTGCATAATTATATTGTAATTTGGTTTGTAAACAGTTAGAAAACTGCTCAAAAATGAAAGTTTATTCACTACCAAATGGAAACCCAAGAGGCACGAGTTAAACGGTTGCAACAGAGGACACGTGGGAATTTAAACAATCATGTGATGATTGAGTTTTATTGTTGCAGGGCATGCAAAGTGTGACAGAGAAGTTGTAGGTCGTGGGTAGTGACAGGCAAAAAAAGCAAGTTATTGCATTGGGCACAAGTAGCACTATGCGTGTATAACAGAGAAGTGAAAATTGTGTGAATCGATTGTTGCATGTTGTAGCTATTGCTACAGGTTATTGTACATGTATTTTGCTAGGAATTATTAATATATTGGACTGTTGTTTGTGAATGTAGCCCAAGCGTAGGGTGAACCACATTAAGAACTTGTTGTCTTGCCTCGTTGATTTATGTTATTTGTTCATTCCTCTATTATTTTTGTTTCGTGTTTTAATTAATTTGCATTTAACTGGTAATTTGAACCCTCTATTCTTGCCTTCAATTCCTAACAGTTTATCATGTGTTTGATCATATTTAAATCAGCATTAGTTAACATTCTTATTGTATGATCTTACCCTATTCTCAACAATTTTTTCACTCTAAAATTGTAACTTTCATTTGTGAGTTTCAAATTTAGATTAGTTTTAGCTGATTCTATAAATTTATTTATTTTATAATTATCATTTTCAAAATAGCATTATAGATTCCTTTTCAAATCATTCAAATAAGCATACAAAATAAATAAGAAACCAATTTTCCTTGAAACAAGCAACAACTAATTCAATAAAATCAACAAACGAGCAACAAACATGAACACAATCATTATTTTACTAAATTGTAACAAAAATTAGCAAAAACCTGTATTCCATTTTAACTTGTGGAAGTGGCATTTTGATTAAAAAATGATAACGGGAAGGAATTAAATCATTAATCATTTGTAATGTGCACTTCCCAAGCCTAGTCACTTAGGGTGACAGCCTATTTCCTAAGTTCCCATAGGCTAATTGGTAAGGAAAAGGGGACTCCAAAGATCAAGTGGAGAGTTCAAGTTCATCTTGTTTTGATTTCTATTGGTTGCAATGGGCCTAGTTTATAGAAAGGATCACAATGACACTTTAAAAAATGTTTTCTAACTCTTGGGGTGTTCACCAAAATTCTTGGAGAGGGCATCTATTTTTAGTAAGTCATATGATTGACACCATTCTTCATCATTCATCTCTAGTATCATCTTAGTATGATCATATTTCAATTTCATTGTAATTCTAGTGCGTTTTCACAACTTGAGTGAGTTACTAAGTAATTAATTAATATTTCACTAATGTTTAATGTTGAGAAATAACAAAAAAGGGAAAATTAGAGTAATATCACAATGTAGAGCATGCATTTGAAGTTGGAGATATGGTTTATTTAAGGTTGTAGCCCTACAGACAATCTACTCTCAAGAAGAGAGGATCGGAGAAGCTAAAGCCATATTTTTATGGCACATTCAAAATCTCCAAGAGGATTGGGGAAGTGGCTTATGAGTTGGAGCTACCTGAGAGTAGCAAGGTACATAATTTCTTCCATGTATCTCACCTCAAGAAGATGCTTCGACATAATATTATACCCTCTTTTGAGTTGCCCCCTTTGGATGAAGAAGGGAAACTTGTTTTGATTCGAAAAGCAATGATTGATTCCAAGGGATGTACTTTGAGGAAGAGGACTATCAAAGAGTATTTGGTGAAATGGAATAACTTACCTATGGAGGATGCTACTTGGGAGAGTGAGAAGAGATTACAACATCTAGATTCACAATTCCTTGAGGACAAGCAATTTCGAGGAGGGAGGGTTATAATGTTCCCTTCTCAAGCCTAGTCACTTAGAGTGACAGTTAGCCTATTTCCTAAGTTCCTATATGCTAATTGGTAAGGAAAAGGGGAATCCACATAACTTGGAGAGTTTAGGTTCAATTTCTTTTAGTTTTGATAGGTTGCAATTAGCCCACTTTGTAGTAAGGATTGCAATGACACTTTCAAAAGTGTTTTTTGACCCTTGAGGTGTTCTCCAAACTTCTTGGAGAATGCATCTATTCTCAGTAAGTCACTTGATTAGCACCATATCATTCATCACTAGTATCAACTCAGTATGATCATATTTTGATTGTGTTACAGTTTTAGTGCTTTTTGCAACTTGGGTGAGTCATTGAGTAATTAATTAATATTTCACTAATGTTGTCTAATGTTGAGAAATAATAAAATGGGCAACTTAGTGTAATAGCTCATTGGAAAGGTGATTTAAGGTTTTTTTAAATTTGGATTCCTAGAAAGGGGGCCTTTGCTCATGAAATATTATTATTATTTCAAAAAAGGTCTTTGTGAGGGAAATAAATTAAATTATTATATTTTTTAAATTGTTTAATTCCCTCCAAAAAACTATAAAAGGTGTTGGGGCTCATTTTTGAATATGTTGATGAATGATAACGTTATGTTGTCAGATTGAAGTTGGGTTCTTCCACAATCTTTTGAGGATGAAAACCCTCACAATATTTCTAGTTTTGGATTTTAAAATATTCCATGGGTAGATTGGAGTGATTTTATTTCAGAGATCACTATTGTGCTTCAACAAAGATTTTAGTTTTGGTTTTAATCATGGAGGTATTTGATGTCTTCTAATTGCAGAATTTTTGGTGTGATTAAAATGTTTTCTTACAAATTTTGTTGAGGATTAATAGAATTTTCTAAGTGTTGGTCGTACTATTCTTTCATTGATGGTCGTACAACTGCCTGGGAGGTGGCATGGGGTTTCCTAGGCTAAAGCATCTCACTTTCCAGCCCTTTATCATTCTAAATGTTAGCGCCCAGGCTTTAGGAATGTATATATATCTTCATTTTGATGGAGTTTTGGATCTATAGTGAGTTATGAGGATTTCAAGTGGGTTTGTACATGTATTTGTTGATTCAAACTTGTATTAGTTTCAAATTCATTTCCATATTTTGAATATCTCTCTTACAAGGTTATTTTGTGTGGTTTGAGAGTTGTTTGGGTGAAGATACATTAGTTTTTTTATCTTGTCAAAGAGTTGGAGGTGATTTGGTGAGCTCACTATCCATTGGTTGCTATTTAGACTTGTAGCATTTATTTCCAATGTGTTTTAGACTTGTAACAACAAGATATTTATCAATCATTGAGGTATATTGTTGTTATTTCTAAGCTAGGTGGTTATTTCATGATTTGAGAACCTCAAGGAGTTTCTTCAACATTATTTTCTCATATCAACACTTGTATCAAGATTGTAATCTTTATCAACAATTTATTGCAGCAATTGTTTGGTGTTAATGATGCTTGTGGACTAATCTTGTAACCCTTCAAAAGGTTATACCACAAAAAATATATATTTTTAAGCATTAACATTTTAGCACTGGATGGTAGTATCGCCAGTGACTGAATTTTATTTATTGTTGATACTTACCCTATTGGAAAAGTGGTTTATTTGTAATCACTCACCACCAAATAAGTGGGCGATGTAGAGTTTCCCCTATGTCCAATCAACTAATGTAGATATCATACATACAACTTAGCAGACCTACAAATTCCAAACTAAGCAATTCATTGTCTTAGAGGTGCTTCATTTGAATTGTCAACCAGGGAATCATAATCTTGAGATAATTTTGGTACTATGTGTGCAGCTGAGATTCCTAATCTCTCCTAATCGATTGAGTACAAAAAAATGAACAAAAGCAATTCTAATTAAATGTGACTTAACAAAATTAACTCCTAGGTAGAAAACATATTAAGTGAATACTAATTATTGTAAGCAACTACAATAACTACTATGGGTGACTATTCATACACAAATTGTAACCAATGACTCTCTATGTTATAGCGTGGGTTAAGAACAGTTAATTGCCTAATATCATTTGACATAATTTGAATCAAAAATTATAATTTGAAAATTATAATTTAGAAATTAACTAATAATCTAAACTAACATGGATTTTGTAGTACCTCAAGTGGCCCTTGCTTGAGTTGTTGCAATCCACAATGTCTTCATTTAAATCCTAACTCAAGGATTCATGAAAATTGAAGTATCCTTATTTATTGTAATTTGAGCATACACAAACTTAAGAACAAAGTATCTAATAACAAGATTTATATTCAATCTATTTCATGCAAAATATAGTTACTTGGTCTATCATAATATCATCCATATAGGATTTTTGAGAGTCCTCTTATTTGAGATCTAAAAACAAACTATAAGCAACTATCAACTCTTCCAAAAACATAGGAAGAGGACCAGGTCTTAGCTTAACAAAAATAATAAAAGAAAGTGGAAGCAAGAGTGTAAGATTCTGATAAGGATTCTACATCAATCAAGAAGATTTTTATAACTAAAAGCATGCCTAACAAGGAAAACTTTATTATAAGCCACTATCCACTATTAAAACAAACCTCTTATTTCCTCCATGATTTTTATTAATAACAAGAAGTGAAAAGATGGAGTGATCTATGAATATTTCATGTCCACATCCTTAAACCATCGCATGTATCAGCTTTGGGAAAAAATGCACTACACATGTTATAGTTGATCACCTCCTCTGATTGTGACAGATCAACATCCATTTGATGTGGGTTAAGAATCTTTTTGCTATGGGTTGACAAGTCTTTTACTATAGAGGTTGGTCTTATTCCAGAGGAATTTTTTATTATTAACAACTATAATTAATCATAAAAAATTACTAAATTTCACAGACATCCAAAGATCACACTATTGGAAGAATGAAGAAGAATGATCATCTCTACATTTTTGTGTTGTCATTGATGTCACCATGTTATTTGAGTTGTGACTGCAATTCTAAGTCAGTACTTGATCCGGTATTTTGGTCCGGTATCTGAACCGGTATTCAAACTACACCCTCTAGTATTTTAGTCTGTAATCCTCCTCAGTTGATAGTTACTACTTGTGTTTTTGAGAAACTATTTAAGTTTGATGAAAGCATGTATGTTCAGAATCTCTTGTGCTCTTGTGCTCGTACGGCGTATTGGCATTATTTTGTTGATCACTTTTTGCAATTAAGTTTGTTACTGGCCGACTTCGTGGATAAGTTGTGATATGGTGAATCAATTTTTGTTATGCGGATATATGTGTGACATATCTTAGGTCTATGCCGATATGATGTAGCGTGTTGAGCACTTTGAATTGTTTTTGGGAAGATTTTTGAATTGTTGTAGTCGACAGTTAGTATTTTTGATGAATAAGAAATGCATCTAATCAGGCCGACCTAATTGATGCTTGCGGATAGATTGAGTATATATATGTTGATCAGTTTTTGAAGATCGTGAGACTTTGATGAGGTAGTTGTGAATGCGAAGGTGAAGAAGAGTGAAAATGATGAAGTGTGTTAAGTCTGTCTATTGAGCATCACCAGAATTGCATCAACATTTGTTAGGTGCACTCTTTTCAGTTCATTTTGGCTGTGAAGCCCAACTTTGTTTTCTAAATCTTTTGTAGGTAGTGAGCCTTCTTGTAAGCAGTGAGCTTTTGTATTCAGACAGTGAGTCCTATTCAAGGAGTGAGCCCTTGGAAGTGAGCCTTATATATTTGGTTTTGGAACTACTTTATATTGTGAGTTAATTCTCACCGTGGTTTTTCCCTCATTGGGTTTTCCACATAAAATCTAGTGTTCAGTGTGTTGATTTTACTTTCTGTTATCTACATTTCATGTTCATACTTAATAACAGAACACTATGGTTGTGAAATTGATAAGTGTTGAAGTTTTGAGTTTAATTTTCGTGACAACTGATTCACCCCCCCTCTCAGTTGTCCTACGCCTTTTTAAAATTGGTATTAGAGCTTTGGTTCCTTGGTGTAGAGCTTAACCACTTGAGGAAGATCCTAAAGATTGATCAAATGGATGATAAAGAAGAACTTCGGGCTGCACTTGAGCATCTTGACAAAGTTGAAAATGAAAACAGAGATTTGAAGGAAAATCTTGAAGATGCTAATGAATGTGTCCAGAAGCTGAAAGAACAATTAAAGAAACTCAAGGAAGGACAAAGAAAAGTGAGTGAGCAGCTGGAACAAGAAATAATTAGACTGAAAGTGCTTGTAGAAGAAAAGAAGAGAATTGAAGAATGTTTGAATTCAATGGTGCAGAACAAGTCTGATGAATGCTCCAAACTTGAACAAGAGATAGTAAACTTGAGAGTAGAGCTAGAGAAGGAAAAACTATGTGAGAACAATTTCAGATCTAGCTCCGATAAGCTTGAAGAATTGCTTGCAGGACAGAAACCAAGTAAAGACAAAGGTGGCTTGGGGAATGAAGAAGGTGAAAGTTCAAAGGACAATCAAAAGACTCAAGACAAAGGGAAGCAGAAAAGAAATTCAAGAAATTTTGCAAGGAGACCGTTTGTGAGACAGCCTAATGTACAAAGGCATCCCTCTTTCAATGGTATTTGTTTTTCTTGTAATAAATATGGTCACAAGGCAACAAAATGCAGGAGCAAGATGAATTAGTTTCTTAGTTCTTTCTCTAGACAATTTTTTTCGTGCAAGAAGGTTGGACATAAAGCTATTGAATGCAGATCTCAGGTGAGAATGATCAGTCGAGTAATGATGAACAGGTTTAATGGAGGCGGAATGAATCAATCTTTTAATGGCTACTACTATAGCTGTAACAAATTTGGACACTAAGCAAATCAATGTAGATTGAGAAGTAATGAAGGTTAGACTAATCAGAAAAGTGTTGTCTACTATAATTGTAACAAACCTAGACATATCTCAAAGGTTTGCAGAAGTAAGAAGGGAACGTAGTCTTCTCTCGTAGAGAAGAATGAATTGGTAAAGAAGATCGATAAAGAAGAGATGAAGCAAGAGATGAATAAGATATGGAAGAAGAAAGAGGAAGAACCTGAAACTGTTGATGTGTCTGTTCCCTCATCCAGTACAAACAAATTCTGCAGGAATTAGACCTAGTATGGTCTTAGGGGGAGCATTATCAGAAAACTGTAAGAACCCCCTGGATGTATGGCGTGTTAGAGGCTGGCATGGGGATGTAATGTGAAGAATGAAAAAGTAGAGTTTTTGGAAAAGGAACCGGAAGAAACCATGTTGACATGTTGGTTTGCGGATTGCATTAGGTTTTTTTGTGTTGGGAAGAATGCTTTTAGCAACTTTTTAATGTTTGCCACATTTAATGTGATTTAGGGCAAATCAATGGTGTATAAGGTAAAATTTGTAAGCCTCTTTGATCACTTGAGCACTTGAACATTTTGAAAGGTGTCTTGGAGCAATCTTGAAGCAATCTAAAGCATTTCTGAAGTAATTTGAAGAAACTATTATAGATACTCAAGAATTATTTCTCAATCTGTGAAGGAAAAAAAAGAAGTCTCAACTGAACAATAACGAATTCAAGAAATTTAAGCACGACAATGGACAGAGGATCGAGTGGTGACATTGTACTAAAGTTGAAAGGAGTTGAATTGGGAGAATTTGATCATAGGAAGATGAAGGAAATGGAACTAGGGCTAAAGGAAAATGAATTATAGAGCATAAAAACCCTAGGTATGGATTTATGGGGAGAATTTCCTTGGTTTGTCGATAAAGATTTCATCTTGTTCTTGTTGAGTTGATTCAAGAGCGACAGTATTATGTTGGACAAACCCTACCTGATCGCGAAGGAAGTGATCAAAGTGATTACTGGTTTATGTAGTATTAGTGATCTCCCTAGAAAGAAAACCGTGAAATATAAAGATGTGGAGGAACTTATTGGCATTGATAGAGACCCTTGAGCTCTATTGATAAACTCTCTTGCAGATTCAACTGTAAGGTATGTTGCGAATGGCATTTCCTACAAAATCTATTTCAGAAATTGTGAAGGTTCAACTTCGGCTATTGTTGTATATCTTGCACATATGATGGTTAAGGAAAATAGACAGTTTGATTTGTGTAGCCTATTACTTGAAAATCTAACTGAGAATGCCCGAACGTCGTTGGTTGAGGGTTACCCTTTTCGGTTTGGATCTTTCCTTGTGTGCTTGGATTTTTACTTTTTGAACTCCCTATCAGGAAGAGAAAATGTTATGTGGGAATCCAGTATTCCTATTGGGAAACAAGTCTACAGATACTTGGAATCATTGGCAGATAATGTAAGATATTGCAGATCATATTTCACATCCTTAAAAGCAAATATGTGCTTCGGTATGTTTGTACCCAGTCAGTTTGAAGTGGGTTCATCCTCTGGTAAAAGAGAGTTGGAAGTTATCATTAGTGAGTCTCCTATGGAACCGAAAAAGAGGAAAACTATTGTCTAAGAAGAAAAGAAGAATGAAGAAGAATTTTTGTCTGGATCTGACTCCTTTGATCCAGAGGATATACGGATGTTGTTGGACAAGGGTGAGATGAAGAAGATTGGTGAAATGTGGAATGTGTGCTCTCTGATTGAGAAACTTAAAATTGATGATGTGTTGGTTGATTATTCGCTCAATAAGGGTATTTCAGTTTTAGGCGTGCAAGATTCTTTGCCAGATGATCTAGTAGAGATTATTGAAGAGAGAACATTGTTGGAAGGACCCAAAAATCATAAGTTCAAAGCTATGCTTGAAACAATATGTCACAAAGCAAAGCAAGTGCTATCTAAACATATGAATGAGACAAAAGAATGCATCAAAGAAATATCTGACATCTACAGGTATTGTCTTCGGTGGCCAGAAACTGTTGACAATTTCATTAGCAGAATTGAAGCCATTGAATCTAAAATGAATAGTATTGGAAAGAACTTTGATTACTTCAAAGACAGGGATGTAAAACAGAGAATAAGGGTCGGTGAATTACAAGTTGAATTGTTGACTACTCAGAGGCAAAGAGAAGATATGGTTAGAACCTTCTAGTTGGTTAAGGAAGTTGTTGAGGTTCGGTTGGATCATCTCTCTGGAATTTTCTCTAATGCAGAAAATTGTGAACAACTGTGTTTGTCTTCTAATCAGATATCCTCCTTTATGCAGTTGTCTTTGTTGGAAGGTATGAGTGCAAGAATGAATCTGCTTGCTTGGAAAAGAATTCTTCCGATCATAAGAGAGAGGTACAAGAAAATCTTTCATGTAAAAAGTGTCATTCTTGTTTGAATGTTTGAAATGGGAAGCTAGAATTCTTGTGTATATGCAGTCATTGTATACATATGTTTACATCCTACCTTTTTTGGTCACCCTTTGCCATTGATGTCAAAGGGGGAGAGAGTTAAAGTTATGAGGAGAACAACTAAGGTGATAGGAGGAGAGAATGTTAAGTTTTGAAAATTTTGGCATATGTTGTCATCAATGACAAAGGGGGAGATTGTTGGAAGAATGAAGAAGAATGATCGTCTCTACAGTTTTGTGATGTCATTGATGTCACCATGTTATTCGAGTTGTGACTACAAGTCTAAGTCAGTACTTGATCTGGTATTTTGGTCTAGTATTCAAGCTATACCCTCTGGTATTTTAGTCTGCAATCCTCTGTGGTTGATAGTTACTACTTGCGGTTTTGAGAAATTGTTTATGTTTGCTGAAAGCATGTATATTCAGAATCTCTTGTGCTCTGGTGCTTGTACAACGTATTGGAATTATTTTGTTGATCACTTTTTGCAATTAAGTTTGTTACTGGTTGACTTCATGGATAAGTTGTGATATGGTGAATCAATTTTTGTTATGTGGATATATGTGGCATATCTTAGGTGTATGCCGACATGATGTAGCGTGTTGAGCGCTTTGAATTTTTTTTGGGAAGATTTTTGAATTGTTGTAGCCGACAGTTGGTATTTTTGATGAATAAGAAATGCATCTAATTAGGCCCTAATTGACCTAATTGTTGATGCTTGCAGATAGATCAAGTATATATATGTTGAACATTTTTTGAAGATTGTGAGACTTTGATTGAGGCAGTTGTGAATGTGAAGGTGAAGAAGAGCAAAAATGATGAAGTGTGTTAATTCTATCTATTGAGCATCATCCAAACTGCATCAGCACTTGTTAGGTGCACTATTTTCAGTTCATTTTGGTTGTGAAGCCCAACTTTGTTTTGTAAATCTTTTGTAGGCAGTGAGCCTCCTTGTAAACAGTGAGCTTTTGTATCCGGATAGTGAGTCCTATTCAGGGCAGTGAGGCCTTGGTAGTGAGCCTTATATATTCAGTTTTGGAACTACTTTATATTGTGAGTTAATCATCACCGTGGTTTTTCCCTCATTGGGTTTTCCACATAAAATTTGGTGTTCAGTGTGCTGATTTTACTTTCTGTTATTTGCATTTCATGTTCATACTTAATAACAGAACAGTGTGGTTGTGAAATTGATAAGTGTTGAAGTTTTGAGTTTAATTTTGGTGACAACTGATTCAACCCCCCCTCTCAATTGTCCTATGCCTTTTAACACACACAATCATTCATCAATATAGTATATCATCTTCACTGCTTTTAAATACTTAAAGTATATGAAAAGGTTTGGAAATGTCTTTGAAACTTAGCAAAAATAAGATAAAAGGCATGAAACTAAAGCAAAGAAATTGGACATTTCTAGGGCTCATTAGGTGAGTTGCTTATGTTTTGTGCACTCTCACCATTGAATAAGTGGAAGAGTTGTTCTTGTTTTGTTTATACTTGCTCACCACTGGAAAGTGGAAGAAGCTTGATTTTTACTTTTCCAACATTGTATAAACATTCCCACTAAATAAGGGGATTTTACTTTTAGCTACTATATTTCAGTGAATTTGTAATCGTGAACACAATATGCTCTCACATTTCCCTTATTGGGAACTAGGTGATCAAAAGTGTGAAGGAAGCTAGCTACATCTCATTTCCAATTTGCAATAATTTTCAAAAAAATCTAGGGTTGTGATTACATCATTGATTGCTTTCATTTTTTTCTCCACATTCTTTGTACATTTTGTAATTAACCTCATAATAGTGAAAATATTACTTTGCTAATTTTAATTCATGCATGCAAGCTATTCCAAAATACGAAAAGGTGAAAATAGTATTTTCCTTAGTAATTCATTTTGGTAAATTATATTATAGATAGATTCAATTAGCTTACATATAAAAAAGACAAAAATAAACAAAAAGGAGATAGATTAGTTTCATTAAAAAAATTTAGTGTCATTAACTTTAGTATTTAAATGTGTCTTCATTGGCAAACAATCAAAACATTAAAAACTACAATAATAGGTCATTTGTATTTGAGTCAAGCACTCTCAAACTTAGTTAAACAATAACTATTGAACCTTTTCAAGAAAATTTAACTTCTCAAAAAGTGAGCATTCATATTGCTCAAATGAATGCTAAAATTGACAATGAAAGTGAAATATCCAATCAAAGGCATCAAGGTGATTTTTCCATTATTTCTCCCTTTAGTCACTAGAGATATTTTAGGCCCATTTCTAGGTGTGTGAGAAGATTGGATTGAAACTACTTTGAGGTAACTCAAAGAACTTCTACATGTTCCTATTGTCATCGAGACAAAAGAACACACCTAGATTCCATGATAAGTTCTTGACAATAGGATGATCAACAACTGGTCATTGAATTAGCACATTTGGAAGCCATATTTTAGAAAGAAACTCTCTATCTCAACATCTTCTTCCAAAATGATTGTGAAAACCTTAATGCCATATTTATAGAAATCAACAACTATTCTACTAGTGCAACTACCACAACCACCACAATAATCCTTCAAGAAAATATATAATATACTTGTCCCATATGAAGAAGCTAGTCCTGCAAACACTCCCTCGATCCATATGTTCTTTCCACATGAGTAGGAGTGGTCTATCTATTCTCAATCCATACATGTTTGCTTACCATTTTTATATTATACATAGTATTGGTAAGTTGTATTTGGAGAACATAAAAACCACCTAAAGATTAGACCATGTAAACCAAGGGCTTGATATGGTAGGTCGCCACTAAATATGCAGGTTTTATAAACCCCATTTTTAGAAAAAGTACCAAGCTTCACATTTGTCAATATACCAACAAGTTAGAAGATACCCTTCTTTATCCTTGAGCAACTCCACTATATTAGAAGCCACTATAAATGAGCCACTAAGACAAAGTTAGTAATCTTCATAAAGATGTTTTTTTCTAGACTATCGTTAGGTGCAGAAACATTGATAATGCCAACAAATTGGTTTTCAATGCCAAGTATAATTCAAATGACATACCAATTTGGTTATTCCCTTAAGGAAATAATGGAGGAACTTAAATTTATGGAAAGAAAAGCTCATGAATTGTCATGACTAATGACTATACTCATGCAAGGTGGTAAATTACAAATTTTGGTACCATATTACTTCTATAGCCATATAAGCCAAAAGATTTAACTTTTAACTTCTTGTAAGAAAATATCATCAAGATGACCAAGTTTCTAGCATGCAAACTAAACAAAAAAACCTATGATAAGTTCCCATAATTCCATGAACATTCCATGAGATAATTTTTATAAGGAGGGATCCTCCATGGAGAGTTTGGGGGGGTTGTCCTTATCTATCAAAATTGTAAACTTAATACCAATATTTGACATTGGTTTGGAAAAATAGTCATCAAGTGATACAAAGCAATGTTTACCCCCTATATCCTCCTCTCCATGAATGGTCTTCACTTAGTAATGACTTATGGGACTTCTTGGAGGGTTAAGAATCATGGTGGAGGTCCCAGTAGACTATCAATGACCTTGAACTATTTAATTTTAGTGTTTTGGCTAGAAAAAAGTCCCTTAATGGGAGGAGTTAGGTTTACTGGGTTTTGGCCATAAGGGCCAACTCACTAAGCTTGACTAGTTTCAAGGTAGGGGCTTTCTTCCTTCCCATAGTGTTCCAATCCTCATCCTTAACAAGAAGTACTAAAGTTTCAAACAAAGGCTTAGGAACAACATGTGACATAAAAGAACATTCTCTAATTTTATGATTTAGAGATTAGCATATAGAGCAAGCATTTAGGAGATTACTATAGCTCACCTTCTATGAAAAGCAAAGGGTACCTTCTTGAATCTTCACTGATTCTTTGAGATTAGAAGTAAGATCCACCTTAATTATATAAAACTATTGATGAGGTCGAAAAAAAAAACATTTCCAATTTGTGATAGGTAAAATACACAAAATTTTGATGATTTGTTCTAAGAATTCCCAAAGAGGCACTAGGAGACTTGGAAGCTTCACCTAGAAAGAGCCCTTTAATGAAGCCTGCCCAAAAGACTTTGAAATTGAGGATCTAGGGAGACAACACCAAAAGATTCCTTCCTTAAAAACCAACTATAGTGGTTGAGAAGCGTATGCACCTCCTAAGGGTCTTCAAAAGAAAAACACAGTTTATTAGAATATATTAAATATCAATACAAGTACATCTCATTCCGAGGCAAAGTTACCGTCCACTCCCATAAAATGAGACCTAATGTGGTATATGGGAGAGACGGAGCAAGCCTCACTGTAATTATTGAATCTTCATTCGGTATACTTCACTCCTGATTCCAAATATTTTATCCGACTCAAGCTCCTCATACAAAAAATAGAAGTGTTTTACTCAAGCTCCTCATCCTCAGAATTAGAAAGTTGAGAGGAATCGTCAGAGTCAGAGAGTGGGAGGAGGGAGCATTTGCCGTGCATGTGACCATTGACACAGATGAAATACTCGAGATTGCCATCGTAGGCAGCCAACCTCCTGAACGCACTGCTGGGAACCATCCGGGCCGCTGTCATGCTCCAAACTCCTGCCCTGCAATAAGGACAAATTTTATTTGGTTCAAGTGGTACTTGCCTCTGGAGCAGGCATCTTCTTGTCCTACAACTCGAAAAGCCTTTAAAGATACCACGGAATATTCCCACGTCTTCCTCACCTTGGCCTATAACGTGCTCACAAGGATCTGTGACGTAGAGAGTGTCGCCTCTGCAAACGGGCGGGAGGAAGCTTCTGCCGGATGTTTTGGAAAATCTGGAAGTTCTGATGAAATGGCCCGGCGATGTAGCTCTGATTCTGAAATTGCTGGTTGGTTGGCAACCCCCGCAGAAAAACATGAGGCGGGCCAGAGTCTGCCATCCGCCTTCTATGCGGCTGGAGCCGTTCTTGCAGTTGCACCCTGCAATCAGATCGGTCACCATTTTGGGGGCTCGCGATAAGCAGAATTCTTTCCACAGCAATCTCTTGGCAATTGCCGACATTTTTTTGCACACACAGGCAGCGCGACATAGAAGGAAGGGATTCCAGTTTGTGGATTTGAATACTAGCAGTAGAATTTTTTCATCTAAAATTCCCGCATCTGCCAGAGTCGCCTGCCGCGCCTGTTTTCTTCGAAGATTCATGCTCGTTTCCTGCCTGTTAAATCATCAAAAAAAACCTTCAGCTTAACCCAACATCATGTATAGTTTCTACACTGTCTGTCTATTCACTGTTGTATTACTCGTACCTTGCGTTCTGCTCGACCATTTCAAAGGTAGTTGTGGGATGTTTAGGGATGTATAGGTTGAGAGGCAGATACCAGACACACTTATCTGTGGACTTTCGCCAAAACTTGCTCAGGTTTTGTCGCCAAATCTTGTCAAAAACAATGAAACAACTGTCCATACCAAAAAAAACAAGTAAACAACTGGACAACTTGTCATCCTAGTTGCACTAAAAATAAAATTTCTAGATATTTCACCCCTAACACTCTTCCCTGTGTAAAAATACGTCACACTGTACTTTTTTCAATCTTTATATTGTGCTAATATTTGGGAGAGGGCATAACATGATATATAGAGATCATAAAAGAAAACATCATTCAATTTCTATGTAATTACTGCCAGTTAATGTCATTAGCGTAGATATTTTAAATATGTCAATTTAAAGATGTCAGAAGATATTAATTTTAGATATTTATTTAATTTGATATAACATCTCAAGATCGGTATCTTTCTGCTATATGTAAGATATTTATGCTAGATTTTTATATAAAAAAGACTGTCAAATTTATATTAAAAAATATTTTTACCCAATCACTACCTTGTTGTCATTATAATTGTCCCTGTTAACCTAACAACCATCATAACTATCGGCTTGAGTAGCCCCATACCTTTTTTTCATAGAAGAGCCTAAACAGGCGGTACATTATTCTTCATCTGGGGCTTCAGATACCCCAAATAAAAAACAGTGACACCTGTTCTTTTCAGCTGATTTTCAGCTAGCAAATAAATTTACTGATTTGAATTTTCAATCGCTTCAACAATTATAAAACATTTAGTCAAAATAAAGCCACTTTGAAACAATGTAAAAATTATTTGGAAGATTGATTTCTATTAAATGTAAAATGTTTCCAGTACATATTCAGTAATCTGAACCAGCATGCCAAAGGTATGAGCTGCATAAACAAGGATCTAATTCATATTTACTATATTGGAGCTTCTTTTTCTCAACTGACTCAACAGAGACTGAGATAGTCAATAAATCTATAATAAAAATATGGTGCATCTACAAAGTTCCTTTTCAAAAATTTAAGCAGCATGAATCATGTTTCAATTCTGTTTCACTATATGCTATTTCTAACAGCGGACTCGGCTGGGCTCTGCTCACAGTTGTCACAATTATTACTACTGAAATTCATATCTTATTAGTTTTTATGCATTAAATATGTACTATTAAATGCTTCTGGAACACCTCCTAACAAAACTAAGAATAAAATTTTTGAAAGAAAAGATATTAATGATAAAAGGGATTTGAACTTAACTCTTAATAAATACGCCCATAATTTAGGACTTTATGTTCTGCGACGTCGACTGGCTAGTTTGATTACTCAAATATATCTAAAGTAAAAGGAAAAATGGCAACAATGTGAGCGTCCAAAGCAGGTCTCATACTCCAAATTGGGTTTCTGCCTGGTTGTGACTGGAAGAAAAGACATTTACTTCTCGTATAACATACAGTTATGGTGAAACTGAGAAGTATATAGATTGAAAGAAACATTATAAAAAATAGTGAAGCAGGGATTGCTGGTTTCAATATTGCTAAAGGGTGTCTTGAAAGCAGCTAACGGCAAAGCCTGAACATTCAGCTTGAATGCTGAAATAGTATATGCAGACAGCAGGAGTATTGATTTCCCCATACCTTTCAGAACAAGTATTTGGGAGCAGCCCCATTCTACCAGAACTAATTTAGGGGAAAGTCCAACATGAGAAATAACACATTGCCTATAAGCCATCACACGCTTATAAAACAAACCTCAACCCCAGCACAAGCATAATACATTGCCTAAACGTATCTAAAAAAATTGAGTTTTGCATATTTCAGGCAAGAGAAGGTTCATAATGTACAGTATAAATATATGTATATATAGAGTCCATGTAAAATAGTTTAGCGCACTCTGTTTTCTGTTCAAGAGAGAAGACAATAAGGAAGAAAGAAAATCGATTAAGGATAAAGAGAGGAAAATATGAATTATCTGCTCGCCTCAACACCATCAAATGACACATTGCCTATAAAATAAGTTATCACATGGCTTTTGCCTATTTCAGGTAAGAAAAGTTCCGTAATGTACAGTGTATATATAGTCCATGTAAAAAAAATTAAAGCACTCTGCTTTCTGTTGAAGAAGGAAGGCAACAAGGAAGAAAGAAAATCGATAAAAATCAAGAGAGGAAAATATGAATTACCTGCTCGCCTCAACACCAGCAAAATTCTCGCGGCAACAATCCGCAAAACTGAGCAGCTGAGCAATTAACTTTGATCTTCCTTAAAACCGACCTCCAAAATGAAAAAACTCCTAATTTTGCAAGAGTCGCGTAATCGGCCGTATCCCCTGCAGCGGCAGCCGCACAGACCTCAGATTTACAACCAGGGGCTCCAAGGCAAAACGAAATAGTGGAAACACCGCTTTAAAACTGAATCCTTGCGTCTCTAAAGATCAAAATTTCACCGCATAGCAAAACATCCGCAGTATACCAAAGATTTACAGACGGAGCCGAAAACGAGCAAGAAGGGAATGTACAGAAGGGATTAATTTAAGCCGCGTTAATACCCTTTGCAGTAACGGAATTCCAAATAAAGAAGAACAAAAGCGAGCTTAAATATCCCTGTGGGAATCCCTGCGAACAGGCTTGGATGATGAATGAGATAAATCCCGAGAAGAGAGGAATCGCAAAAATGGGGTTTCGCTGGGGATAATTATAGAGAGTATAATGATTATCTATCGGCAAAAACCCTGAAAGACGGCTGGACGGGCGGAGGTAAGAAGAGCAGTCCTAGTCGAAGTCCAAGTAGAAGCATACAAGACAATCCTCCAACTTTTGTCTCTGATCGAATTCAGGTGTGATTCGCCAGCATTATGAGCATAAATAGCCAGTCTAGTGGCTGACGATTTTAGTGGATATTTGGGGAACCTGAAACGCGTTGCCCTGTTATTGGGCGAATATATTTATTGTACGCTTAAAATTTTCAAGGGTGGCACGTAAGCGTGAGGCTAGAAAGTGAGCAAGGGCGGCTTCCTCCTGCAGGCGACGCGTGTTGTTCCACCTTGGCGCGACAGACTAACCTTTTTCGCCCACGCATAAATATCTCCACTCTTTTATTATTATAACGAACATCACTCTTTTTTTTCACAATTTATTAATCTGCGCGCTTGGAAAAGGCAACACCACATAATTATTTATTACTATTCCCCACCAACGCGTATCGCTCAAGGATACAACCCTAGATAAAATATCTCTGTTTTCTTAAATGCCTCAATCAAATAATGTACTTTGCACTTTTGTCCTTTATTTTCAATTCTTTTCTTATCTTAGTTTTAAGATGTATAAGTAGTATGATACGGGATGATATTGGCATATATCCTTTTAGATTTTTTTAATTTAATTTTTATTTGACTTTAGATTTACAGTTGTATAAATGTTTTAGGTTGGTTTTGTGATTTATGGAAATGATTATAATTATTAGATTTTAAATGTGAATTTTGAATTGATTTAACTCTTTTAGTTAATTGTTATGTGTCAATTTGAAGCCCTAAACATTTCATTTATATTCTTTGGGGTTGTATGAAAGGACTAGCTCTAGTTCATTTTGATGATCCTAAAAGTTATCTCACAAGAGTATTCAAGGTACATTCATTAGCTAGATTGAAGTATTTATTATTGTATCACTTGCTTACGTCAACATCTAGGGCATATGTGACATGTTTGCTTGTTGTCTTAGATTGTTTTCAAAAGTTGGTGACATAGTATCCACCTCATAATTTGACCTAAATCTTTAAGGATGTGAAAAAATCATCTAGAACTATTCTAAGTATACAACTTTATCTTAGTTTTTTATATTTCTTTAAATGTTAGCACAAGTTGGTCTATCTAATATTTGACAAAGTACCAATCATGCTCTAGAAAACTTATGCACTAGGAACCTTTTTCATTTATCCAAATTGCCTACATACCCATATCCATAGGATCAATGTGTAACATGTGTAGTTTATTTTTATACAATTTTTGATGTGAATTGTAAAGACTGGTTATGCAATCCTTTCTAGGGCCCCTTTTTTCCAAACAGTGTCTCTTTAACTACTACCTATAGACACTAAAATCATGTATACAATATTTTTGTAATATCATCTTATGTTACTATTTAACACATTTACCATCTCCTAATCCATTAAAATACCTAATATTATCCTAAGTTCATTACTTTATCACAATTAAATTAATTAGACAATATTTAATTAATTTAAAATTAATCATTTATCATATTATTCACAAATAAAATAATTTAAATCTTAAATTACACCTCATGAGTTAACTATCCAATAAAAAATAGTTTGCAAAATAATCAATTTAGTTAATTGACCAATCAAAATACTTAACTAAATAATCAATTTGGCTAACTCAAGACAACAAATTAATTAAAAGATCAAATAAGTATCAACTTACCAATCAAATTATTTGACTACCTAGTTATCTCCATCCACTTTACAAATTGATTGTTCGCATCTTCCCATCACACCCAACAATCATGGATTAAATTCATTATCCAAGATTGAATCTCCACCTTTCAATTTCCTCTCAAAAAAATTATAATTTGGAGCTTATTCCTTTATTTTCATCCAAACCTCAATCAAACAAGTAGATGTTGCAACATTGAGCAACAAACATTCAAGTATTAAATCAATAGCATACCCACTCCATGCTTTATCAAAGGGTTGCATGTGGTGTTGGAAGAATGAGTTTAAATATTATTATTTTATTTTTTCTTTTATTTTGATTCTCTTACTTATATATTGGTACACTTGGTGGGACTCAAATGCATAATCTCCTAATTTTTTAATGTTTAAATCTATCCAAACAACTATTGTCTAGGGTTTTTCTCATAGGTACCACAATCGTCTTATTTATGTATATTATCCTCCACCAAAGGAGGTGATAAGAACACACAATATTCAAATATTTTTCTCATTTATTGTTCTTTCTTTTTATAGTCATTTTTCTTTAATCTTAAACATCTAATTAATTATTTTGAACTTGTTTCCTTTAATAAATTTGTTTGGAAATTTGCAAATCTTAATATTTATAAAATGACATTGATTCTATATGTTGCACACAACACACATAATAGTCTCTATTACCTCCTCTAATTAAAGATGTATTTTTAGTGATAATAATCTTTGGTAATTTTCCAATCAATCACAAAATGTATTTGAGTAGAACTTTATTTTGAAGAGATCAAAGTCTATATTTGCAAACTTGGAAGGGATGGTGCCTACAAGGGACTTTCTATTCATGTATAGCTCTACCATGGAGGAGATATTTCTATTTATTTGGGAAAAGTACTAGTGAAATGAATTTAGAGAGATCAAGCTTATATAGTTTTGAGCAATTGTCAATATTGAGATCATCCCAGAGGCAATAATAATGGTGGTCACTATATATAGTAAGGAAAAAATGAAGAGATCGAATCAAAAGAAGGGCCCTCTCATACTATTTTGTAGTTAATGGTAGAGATCGTGTAGTTCCCATTTGTCCAATCACATTGTGCAAGAAGGTTTATTTGGAGTCAATGAAAAAATTCCTAACCAATAAAGTGAGGCAAGGGATTTATGTACTCAAGAGTAGGATGGAATAGGCCAAGTGGGAGTTATATTTGTTGTGAAGTTATGTAGAGTCAAGTTGTATGGATGTTCATACTAGATTTTGGAAAGCAAGCAATTTTGGCCATGCAGACCTTTCCCCTTGAAGGAATCCATCCTTATGAGTGTAAGCTTTTCCTTGTTATTAGCCATTAATCCTACTCCACCATTGTTACTTGAATTTTTAATTTATCATCTTTTATGGAGGGTGTCTCATAGAATGCAACACAAAGCATCTTTGAGCATGAGGTAAAAATTAGACTAGTGAATTAGTAGCCATCAATATATTTTAGTTTGTTTAGATTTTTTTGTTTGTGTTCAAAAATAAAAGAACAAACAGAACCCAATTAAAAATAAATAAATAAAACTAAAAATATATTTTAAAATTTCTTAAATGTTTCTAAGCCCATTGGATTCTATGTAGGTCATTTTTCTAATTATTCTTGTAGGACAACATTTTAATACCATTTTTTAAGACTGTTAACTGGCATTCATGTAGGTTCAATGGACGAAATTTTAAAACCAACCTCACACTTCATTTTGGATAAATTAAAATCAGTCTTTTACACTTTGCAATGGTGTTCAATAATTAAACATGTTTATCATTATTTTTAGATTATTTGTGAATTTTAGTGATTGGATTCACTTATGCTCTCCTCTCACACCTTTTAAGCAATATTGAGTATCAAAAGTGATCCAATTCACTCTTCTTCCTTTTTAATGTTTAATAGCCCTTCTTAAGGATTTTATCACTTTAGGGGATGACCTAAACCATGCATTTTTGTGAGGTATATAAAGGGAGGAGAGTGAAATTTGTACCTCAAAGGACTACCATCATGTCTAGCATGGCCTTGGTGTCCCTTTTCCTATGGAGACAAGATGAAGTAAAATTGGACTTGTCCATGAACATATCCTTATATATGGACTCTCATTCATAAATTTATGCTTTATGTACCTTCAAGGATATTGAGGATGCCCCTAGTTAACCTTATAAACCCTAGTTAGGAATCCACTTGTTCATCTTTTATTGTAATGTGCATCAATAAGATTTTAACCCCAAACACAATACTCATAGGAAGTGATGATCGTAAGTCATGGGCACAAGCATTTGTAGTCATCCCATGTGCTAGGTTGTAGGAAAATCCTTGGTCCCTACAACCTAAGGTCCTAAATAAATGGGCAAGGCTACTCATGTCCTCAAAGGTGGTATATTTGTGGGCCTACAATGATTGATACATTTACTTGATTATATAGGCTTGTTCATGTATGTTGCATATCTTTTAATGTTTGGATCAATCATCCCCACTTCAAACCAATATAAAGAGGAAGCTTATCCATTTTAATTGTTAGGATTTCTCTTTTTTCCTTTTCTTTGTATGAGTCGCAACTTGGTCAACAATCACAACCTTAATTCAAAGTCAAAAACCATAGTCACAAACTTGATCCAACTTAAACCATAAGTTAACCCATGTCCAAGTCATAAGTCTAACCCTTCACCATAACTACACATCCCATATGCATGACTTCTATAACGATTCATAGCCCATCCATAGCCATAGCACACATTTTTTATAAATTTTTGAGTCTTTATCTTTGGTTGATCAAGTTTTGAGTTCAAATTTTATCATGGTATATCATGTCATATCTAAGCAATTATTTCATCCATGCAACACAAGAGTCAAATCTTTGCATGTACCTAGTTGTTACACATAACCAAGGAAAATCCCACAAAATTGATATCCAAGATCACTCTCGTGTACCACCTCAAGACCATGATGATGATAATGATAATCTCCATAGACATAGTGAATATGGAGATGATATAGTTGAGTTTTTCAAAACAACACAAGTCCAAACTTACATTGAAACATATCGAGATCACATACTTCAAGAACTAATAAAATTAGGAAATTGCTTACCAAATAATATCAAATATTAAACAATTTAGAACACAAGAACTCCCTCCTACAAACAATGATGAATTTCATGAAGCATGTGAAAATGACACTACTCATGAGAATGCTAGAACTAAAGAAAAGAATAGCATGATAGAATTTGGTGAAAATTCTCATCATGATTCTCATGAAAAGGCTTCTAAATATACCAACCATCCTTTTGATGGACTCCTTGGCTCATCTAAATGACGTCAATCATCTAATACTTCAGTTGATCAAGAATTAAAGGATGTAAAGGATACCCTTAAAAGTCTTCAATTGGGTTCACCTTTAACTAAAGGATATAAGTTCAAAGAACTATGTCCCTATCCCTTTGAAATTTCAATTACACAAACACCTTTTCCTCTACACTTTGAAATAATCAACTTTGACAAATACAAGGGAAAAGACGATCCAAAGAGCCATACCCATGAGTTTTATATTGCTTGCCATGATGTGTCCTAGAATGATGATTATCTACATTGTCTCTTCCCTCATAGTCTAGACGACAAGCTTTATATTGGTTTACTCATCTACCTAAAGGGACAACAAACAAATTCCTGAACTCGAAGCATTTTGTAAAACACTTTTCATATAATGTTGAATATGAATTGACAATGCTTGATCTTTGTGCTATAAAACAAAAACATGATGGGAGCTTTTTCGCTTTCCTTCAATGATGACAAAGTCTAGCTAGTAGGTTTCTATGGCATATATCTAAAAGATTACTTGTATATATTTTTATTACAAATATTAATGTTGAAATAGTCTTCCACTTACAAATACATTGTGTATTCACCTTCAACAAGATCATTGAAAAAAATGTCCAAATCAAAAAGACATTAATCATCAAAGAAATTAGTCCAAAAATTTAACAAAAATCAAGACGACGACAATAATTAAAATTACTTTGTGAAAAATAAAAACATTTAATCAATAACAACAACACTTGCCTACATGACAAACTAAAAGACCACAAATAGTGTGAATATCACTAAGTCAAAGGACATAAACTAATAAAAATACATGAAACTTAAAGGTGACATTGAATTTAAAGGTGAGCCGTCATATTTACCTCAGCCTAACCTTATAAATATCTCCATTCGCCTATTAATATAAAGAACATCACTTTCTTTTTCTTACAATTATTTAATTTGCGTGGCCTGAAAAGGCAACCCCAGATAATTATTATGTATTAGTATCCCCCAACAACGCGTATCGCTCAAGGCTATAAAGCTACCTACCCTACATAAAATATCTAGTGTTTTCTTAGATGCCTTTGCACTTTTGTCCTTTATTTGAGTTCTTTGCTTATCATACTTTTAAAGATGTATAAGTAGTATGATATGTATTAAGAGTTAGGTATATATTATGAATTATATTTATTTTTAGATGTGTTTTATTAATTTAAATTTTCAATTGTTTAAGCGATTTAGGTTGGTTGTGTGATTTATAGAAATGAATTTTAAATTATTAGTTTTTTTTCAAATTTGAATTTTGAATCGATTTAATTCATTTGGTTAATTGTTATGTATCGATTCAAAGCACAAAAAAAATATTTTTATTCTTTGGAGTTGTATTTAAGAATTAATCTCAATTCATTTTGATGATCCTAGAAACCATCTCACAAGAGCATTCAAGATACATTTATTATCATAATTGGAGCATTTATTATTACATCACCTGCTTGTGTCAACTTTTAAGACATATGTGGTATGTTTGTTTGCTATCTTAGATCACTTGCAAAAGTCATTGACTTAGTATCTGGGGATTTAACCAAGTGGAGACATATTCCCCGTCATTGGAAAACTCAACCATAAAACCAAATTTTATGCAAGAACAAACATGGGGATTTTGGACAAGTTAAAGACAAATAGTCTATGATTCAAAGAGATCAAATCTACACATATAGATTAGATATACACTTTCATAGTTTAGATCCATAGATGTACAATTAATCCTATAATTAATGAAGTGAGCCATTGTGACAAATAATGAATTTATAAACTCCAAGGCACTTGTCTAATAATTCTTGATTTTCTTACATAATAAAAAATCAATTACAACCATCTATAACAATATTTATTTTATTTAATTAATCTATACATTTAATTATCACTTTGCTCTAAGTAGTCCATTTATTAATGTATGCATGCAAGTTAGAATGAAAATGAACAATAATTAAAAATAAATAAAAATATTAAATCGTTCAAAACACACACAAACTTCACGATAGGGCATTGATGGTTTAGATCTATAATGATATGCTTGTTGCTCATTGTGACAACATTTACCTACTCAAATCGAATTCATGATTTTTATGATTGAAAATGGAGAATCAATCTCAATTTATAGATTTTGTGGATGTGGATGAAGATCAATGGAGTGGATGAGGATTATATTATTATTAGTTAGTTACCCTAATTTACCTTTGAGAAGAAACACTCGCTTAAATCCTTACATATCTTATCAATCTAATAATTAATAAATCCGCATTAAGGCTAGTCATAATGAGCAATCTAATTTTGATCATGATGCACATGTAGATAAGAAAAATCTCTCACTAAACAATTATATTTCTAAGAGTTTGCTAATTCTACTACTTACTCGTATTTAGCTACATCTCTTTATAATTTATTGATTGGGGCACCCTTTGTCCCAAAGATTCTACATTGCATTGGTACTATGATGGCCTCTTCTAACTCTTTCAATGTTGCATATTTCCCTTACCCATCCATGCTTCCTCTTCCATTGATCCTTCCTCCTCTCATCCTAAGGTAGATCCCCCTCATTATGCCTACTCCCAATGTTACCCCCACTTCTCAAGTTCCTTCTTCTAGTACAACTCACTACCTTTCATTTGACTAGTGTTTTATTTTCCTCTACTCCCACTAGTTATATCCCTTTTGTTTCACCCAATAGTGTTATTCCCTCATCTCGACTTATGCTATCAACCCTTCCTCATTACCTTTTAGTGTTTACCTTGCATCCTTATATTTCCATATCCTTACATATTGTTTACATACCCTTTATACTCCCTCTATCACTACCACCACTATCCTTGCCTCCACCATTGATGCACTATTGGAAAAGTGATCAAGTTGAGAAGTTGATTCCATCACTAGTGAGCAAGACGTTATTACTTATTCTTTGGCACATTACATGAACTTGCATTTGAAATAGTGGTGTATCCACTACCCATTTTTTACCACCTCAGTTTGACTTGTGTCATGTCAAAGGTGGTCCCAGTATCATTTACAATCATTTAATGCAACATGCTTAGACTATGCTTATGATGACATAATCTTGGATAAGTTACTTCCTCACACTCTTAGAGATTGTTATTCAATTGTTCTATCTTATGATGATAAAATCTTGGATAAGCCACTTCCTAGCACTCTTAGAGACTATGTTGTCTGATTATTCTATCTTTCATTCCTAGCTCCATCTATTCTTTAGATTAGTTAATTGCTACTTATCTTAACTATTTTTAAATGTATATTTTATTTGAGTTCCCTCAAGGTTTTAATGTATGCATCAATGAATATGGCATTTGATCTCAATCTCTTTATGCTAATGAAACAAATCCCCAATGATGAATTACAAAGTATTTTTGTTAAGGGATTAATATCTTCTATCCAAGATAATATAATTGAATAGTTATGTTTCCCTCATGTAGCTTTACACTCATTTTATAAATGTTAGACTCAAATTACTTTCTTTCAATGGTTTAAAATATGGATCCTCATTGCATCCTTCACAACATCTTACCATTCAAATTTCAATAGATACTTTTCAAAAGGATAATGACAATAAAGAGAATTGACTTAATACTAATCATGTGGCTAATACTTTTGATGCTCTTTCCTTCAAGCATCAAACTACTAATAATTTTATATGATTGAGTGAATCTCTATACAATATCCTTCAAGGTTTATTGAATGATAATTTCATAACACTCCCTCTCATTCATCCATTGGATTTATCTAGAGGGTTCCCTAAAAGACATAATGAAAATGATTTTTGAAACTATCAAAAGGTTCATAACCATCACACATAGATTTATATAGATCTCAAATATAAGGTCTAGGATCTAACTAATAATGTCATACATGTAGATGACATTAATGATGGAGGAAATCATTTAGTTACCCCACCTAATCAAAATTTATACATTTATAAAAATATGTTTACTTCACATTCTCAATATAACTATATTGATTTTCAATAAGTGCCTAAGAATCATGCTATTCTATAGCTCCTACACATATAATTATAGATTCTATAGATATATAGCACATTGGTTCATAATCCTATGCTCATACAAATAATTTTGTTTAGATGACTCATGCTAGGTCTTCTTCTCATATAATACCTTCTCTTATTTCATTTGATAATGAGAAGATCGCTTAAAAAACAATTATGGACCACTGTGTGTTCATGGTACTATCCATGATTATCTATGTGAGGGTATATCCATAGATCTAGCAAACTAATTTAGCACTTGAATTGAAGAATCATTTGTAACATGATATTTATGCACATTTAGACATCTCTTTGAAGATAACTAATGGTGTCCTTGATTCTACTTTAGGGTGCATATCTTACCTTTCCAAGTGGGGCTTAAGGAGGTTAACATTTTATTTCATGTTATTTCATCTTTTGATAGATTGTACATTTCACTTGGAAGGATTTTTTAGAATGGTTATATATATAGTTCCTCCTATGGCCCTTCAAATTTTGAAATAATTCAAGGAGATAGAATTGTGAAAGTAAAAAGATATTCATGTATACGGATTTCTAACACTAGTAGTTTTACACTTGATAATGATATATAAACTCTAACACTAGATCTTTATGAACATAAGTAGAGGGAACATCACATGAAAGATCTTAATGAAGTTCCTATGTGTTCCAAGATAACTAAGAGCAACTTAAAAAGAAAGTTGAGGAGAAAATTATGTCACCTTTAGTGCTTCCTAAGTTCTTTGAAGAATAGAAAAAAACTTAAAATTATTTTTCTCTACCAAGTGAAGCAAGCACAAGTCACTTCTCAATTTCAATGTCTACTAATTCAAGAAAATATTTACACCCATCCTCCAAGGAAGAATGAGAAATTAAAATTTTTCAATTCCACTACCAATTCTTCTAAAATAACTTCCTCTATACGATTTGTAGTGCCCCGACTCAATACACCAAAATATATGCAAAAGACTTGAATTTTAGAGAGATTTTTAGAAGTTATTATAATAAAATATGAAACACACCTCACACAATAACTAGAATGTAATTACCAAAAAATAGCTTGTATAGTGTATGAAATAGAGAGATCTAGGCTATGAGAGTGGAACCCACTTCTAAATAATTCTTGTTCTTCTAAAGTTGAGTTTTTTAGTAATTTCTTCTTCTTACTTGTTTGTTTGCACACCCAAAAGGATGATATTTTAGCTCTAGATTATTTGGTATATGACTCACATGACTAGTAATGCACTTATTGCATATAGTGGTGCAATATTTTCCCATCAATTCATTGTATAGGAGGAAATTTTAAATAAAGTTCTCTTGAAAAGAATTTTTCCAAAATTGATTACAAAAATGAAAAGAGGGTAAAAAGAACCTAGTGCCAAATGGAGGAAGTCATTATCTAGGATGCAAGGACATTGTATGGGCATATGCACATCGTGTTGTCATACACATACCCAGAATACTAGAGAACTTCCAAATATTGAATCTATCTTGAAAAATGAACCTAGCCTACGCAAAAACAAAACAAGAAAATACCAAGTAGATTCTAAATAATAATAGGAGTTAAAATATAAAGATTTAAATAATTTATTTAATGAGAATGAAAAAATGAAAAAGAAAGAGAGAGGGAACATATCACCAAGCTCTCAAGTAGTTGGATAAACTCAACCAAAGAAACTTGTATCTACAAAGAATAAGAAAAATATTGAGCTAGTTTGGGTTTTGCTTTCAATTCGAACCCCTACTTTGGTATTTTTGCCTCCATAGTAGCTAAGATAGAGAAATTAAAATATTATGTGTGAGATTACTCCTATCCCAAGTGTCTTTAGGAATGGCAAGAGTTGTGATTGTGCAATATGAGGTTCTAGGTCTAGTATGGATGATGGTTTTGTGCTATTAGAAATACCCATTTTTCTAGAAATCAGTTCAAACCAATTAGTATGACTCCTTGGTACAACAAGCATATAATATTATAATTTATCTCTAGATCAATTATTTGTTTAGCCTTCATTTAGTTGTAATCTTCTCATTGGCTTCTTTGAATAGGTGTGCAATATTATGTACTATTTTTTTTGTTTAGATACATAAATGGATTTGTTATGCTACCTATTTGATGACTTTATCATTCAAAACCCTTTTATTTGTACATGGTCCTTATGATGGTCCTACTTGTGTATCATCATGTATGCAAAATTCACTTCATGTGAGGATGGGGAAAGGTCTATCTAGCTTTGTCATATGTCTTACATTTTAGTTTCCTACATACATCACATGTTTGGGCTTTCTGTGTGACCCAAAAGTATTTGTTAGGGTAGGGAATTTTTTTTTTTGATGTGGTGCATCATTGAATCCATAGTTCAAAAAATTATACACTTACATAGAGCATGTGCATTCTCTCTAAACTTAAATCATGAGAGTTCTCAAACATCATTATTATTTATTCCTCCTTTGTTCCCTTTTTGATCTCCTCATTTTCCTTTCCATCTAGGAATAGATTATTATTTAAAGGTTCATATGAAAAACATGGTGCATATTGTGGCTAAGGTGTGTATTTTGGTTGTGCAATGGGATATTATACACATATTTAGGAATTGATTTCTCCTAGCCTGACTCAAATTTTTGACCACCTAGAAAGTATTGGTGTATTGATTTGTGCTTTCATATACTTTGCACCAATAGCTGACAACTATACCTTTTATTTTTTAGAGTAAGGCACAATATGCAATTTCATGATGCTCATGGCATATTACATAGTATAGAATGGATAGAGGAATTTGAGCAATAGTAAAGTTCTATCTAATCTCTCACTATTACACCCTGTTGTGTATTTACCTATTTATTATTACCATGTTGGATAAAATACTTGAATATATGAATGTGTTTGTAATCTCGTTGAAAATATATGTGTTTGTACTTTTCTTAAATGAATCATCAAAAATGTGGTGAATAAATGATTGATTCAATTTGATATTAATATTGAATTATAACTATGAAATGTATGATGCAAATGTTTGTTTTGTGAGTGGCTAACTACGTTTGCAATGTGCTAAGTTGAATGCAGGCACATATTCGAGCCTCCGGAAGAGAGGGGAAGTATCACTCAGGCGAAGAACTTGGTCTAGTAACCTTTAATAAGATCTAACTAATCTTACACACACTCACTTCTAGTTGGTCAAGTTGAGGTAGTGGTTTCAGGAAATGGTAAGTTGCCTTAGTCTTGTTTGTGTGTGAATTATAAGAGTTTATGGATTAAATTGTGAACATTCTTGATTTGGGTTAAGTGTTTGAGTCTCTTTGATATGTGTGAGTTCTTCCTTGTATGTTATACTTAATTGATGAGATATATACATAAAATGTATATATATGTACATATGTACATGACAACAATAAACTCATACACATGAGTAAATATGTACATGAGTATACGTAGATAGACATATCTACGCATGCTCATGGATGGATTACCCATATGTGTGGGGATATCGAATGGACAGGATGGTATACACACACACTTCGAGTAAATATTCCAATTGATGTAATTGTGAATATGTGTTTGATTATGAGGTCATGAAATATATATAGTATATGCATATATATATTAATATATACATATGTATTGACGTAATGGAGATGTCCATACGGATATATTAATAGATGTATACATTGTGTATATATATATACATATGCAATATTATTTTGTGGAATATAAAATATGACTATATACATTCAAATATCGAATGATGTATTTAATAAACTTATGAGTTGATGGGTATATACATATATATACATACAAACATATATATATAGATATATTATGTTATATATATATATATATATAATATATATATATATATATATATTATATATATAATATATATAATATAAGATAGTGCATAATATGCACATAACTTATATTGAACAGCATAAACCGTATAATGCACAGCATATACATATAGTATATGGCATTGATAATGAAAGATTTGTGCACCAATATGGGTAGCACATAAGTATTTAACATTGTGTCAAAACCAACGAGCATTAGAGTCTGCCAAAGACAGTCAAAACACAAAAGGCAAGTGAATAAGAACGAATAAGAAACATTGACCCGGTCATAAGCAATAGTGACCAAAGTAATAGGGGCACGTGATGTTTTGGTGTCACCAAACTGAGAACAGTGTGAATCAAATAGAAGTCTAAACCTACAATACAAATCCTAGCTTATGAAGCAATGGAAATGAGAGAATTAGTCAAGCATTAAGCTGGCCAAAATAGGTCGATCTGTAGAAACATTTACCTTGCATTACTGATCAAATCACTTTGTTGTCATGAGGAAACAACAACTAGCTGTGTATGAGCAATTAGTCATTATTTTTAGTCTGCCACCTTGAATTTCATAGCTGAGTTGAACCTTTTGGTTTGAGAAGTGTCACCTTTGATAGCTTTTCTTTAGGCTACAGTGGCTCACAATTGTGTATAAATAGAGGTGCCTTCTACCTCAAATGGGATGCATACTTGCTCTTTTGTTGCTAATTTTTGAGCTGCTATTATATTTTTTTGAGTTTAGACAGAATTTTGTGAGAGATTTGTGAGAGAATTGTGAGGAAATTTTCATAGATTTGTGAGGGGAATTTTGAGAGAGGAAGTGATAGTTGCTGAGTTACAAGCTAACTTTGAAGGAGGCTAAGCTAGGAATTCATTTTGTTCAATTGGAGTTGCATAAACAGGCATGTTGATTCCTACTCTTTTATGTTTTTATGTTTTTGGAAAAGATTGGGTGTCTTTGTTTTCTTTATATGGAAAATATGCTTCAGTACCATGAAATGGTAGTTATCTTTCTTTGGTTCTATGAGGTGGATTCATGATGAATCTAGTTTAGGGAATTCATTCAATTGATTGTTTTTTATATATTCCATATTAAGGAATGGGTGTTTATATAGTATTAGATACTATGTCAAAGGTAGAACTTATATGGTCAATGCTTAGTTTGGAAAAGTGAATTGTTGAAATTTCTTGAGTACTTTGATAGATATGTCATAGTAAATGAAAGAGGTAATAGGTTATTCCTAGGGTTAGAATAATCCATGGGAAAGGGGATAACCTAGGCTTAGGATATGAATGGTCAATACAAATTGAGCTAGGAAGGTGGGTGAGTGTGTGACATCCATCCTAAATTGGTGGTGATGAATACTTTGGCCAAAGTAGTGTAAATTGCCACTATTTACACTATCAGTTCACTGTGATTTGACTTACATACTAGGTAGGTAGTGTCATATGGTAGGTTTTAGCCACTATACGATAGATCTAGATATGTAGGACACAACACCAAGCTCAGAGAAGGTCATTTTATTATGAGGTTACCAAACCAATCTCTTCGTTGAATGGAGGGCCATCTTACCATATGTGGTAGATGTGCGAGGGATCGCAGTAAGTGCTTGAGTGACACTTCTCCTCATCATTTGGTGACCAAGATTTGGATGAGGAATTTCTTAGACTATTTGTATACCTAATGCCAGAAAGCTTGATGGATCCATGTGTTCTTATATGTATCCATCTTATGGAAAAGTTGTAAACATGAAATGATATCAATATGAAAGTTGTAATACTTTGTTATTATGCAATGGAAAATTTTAGGATGTTATATATTTCAAATGTGCATGTTATTCTTGGTTATGAAAAGAAAAAAATTATTTTTGGTATTTTAATCATAATTTACTTGAGGTTAAAAACATAGTAAAAATTTTGGGTAGAAAAATTGGCATGCTACACGTGGTATCAGAGAAACTAGGTTCAACTTTGGAACCTATGTGCGTACTATGTTTTTCTTCCAACATTACATGAGTCTAATGTTTGTAAATTCTTGTGCCAGGATGGTGCATCTTAGGTTAACTGCAAGAAATTCAATAATCGCGAATGAGCGCTACCTAAAGTCGAAGAAGGAAAAAGAGGCCATTGTTCAAAAAATAGAGGGAACCAACCATGAAAATTCCATCTGGTTGAGTGATACTGAGACGATCAGTCACGCTCTTTCACAGATCAATCAACAGAGGAGAAGGATGAACTATGAAGTTAACTTTAACCATCTACCTCCCATTTCTTTGGCTAAGTCAGACTCTTTGGTACTTTCCAGGGAAATGCTCTTAGAATGTAGTGTCAGTCCTACTTTAATTTCTAGGGATCCTCAAGTTATTCCTATGTCAATATTCATTATTATAGCCTCAAGTGAGGAATCAGAGGGATATGTTCCCTAAAATTATGTATCAAAAGATAAATCTGAAGGTTACTATCCTTTTTGGGATAGAGAAGAGAAGATGAGAGATAAGAAAAATTATGAGGGGTACACCCCATTGAGTTATGTGTCTGAGAGTGAATATGATGGATACTCTCCTCTTGACTATTTGAATATTCATTCAATGTAAAAAAAAAGGATATTGAGATCTTTATGAATAAATGAAAAGTTATGTTTATATCAAAACTTGGGTGCAAAACATTCAATGAAATCTCTTATATGTGAATGTGTTCTTTTGAAATGTTATATGGTGTAAAGTAAATCATGTTAGGATCTAATTAAGATGAACCTCCAGGTATAACCATTACTCGAAATGATGGTTAGGACAAGAACTAATCTTGGAGGGAGTCAAGAAGTTGGACAAGGTCCAGAAAATGTTGAATCCAAATTGGACTAAATTCTAGCTATCATGGATGAGACCAGAGCAAGGATAGGAAACCTTAAATAAGAAGTGAGAGGAAAAGAAAGAGAAGAACAAGAAGTCCCAAACAATGAAGAAGAGTAAGTTCCCAACAATGAAGATGGAGGGGAGAATTCTCATGAGAACTCACGAACCCATGAGCATGAGAATGAGAATTCAGAACCTCGTACTAAGGGAACTAGTAGGAATCGTTTGGAAACTGAATTATCTAGGGACATGAGAAAGATTACCCCTCCAAAATTTGAAGGAAGCACTAGTGGAAAAGAGACTGAGGCTTGGTTAATTCAAATGGAGAAATTATTTGAAATTAGAAACTATTCTGAGATCACCAAAGTTGTTTGGGGAGCCTACTAGTTAGCAAGAGAAGCTTCTAATTGGTGGATGAATAAGAAGATGGAACTTGGTCTTAGTTACTTAAAGCTAACCTAGAAAGAGTTTGTAGAGATTTTTCAAAAAAATTGGTTGCCCCAACTCTTCTTCGATCAAAAGCTTACTGATTTCCAGAATCTAAAGCAAGGGGATATGTCAGTAAATGAATAATGGGAGAAGTTTACTCATCTTCTAAGATACATACCAATGTACCAGAAAGAAGTGATTTCATATCAAAAAGATCATCATGGGTCTAAATGGCCAAATAGGTGGTGAGGTGGATGTCCATGGTTCGACCACTATGGATCTAGTATATGAGAAGGAAATCAAGTAGGAGAAGAAGCTCAAAGCTATCTCGATCTACCAAGAGAATAGGAATTTAAAGATGTTTGGAGGACCTCAATCCAATCAAGCTCCAAAGAAGTTTAATGAGGGGCAGGAATTCAAAAAGCAAAGGGACAAGGGATTTTACAATAATTGGAATGAGCCACAGAGGGATCACCATGAAAATAATTTTAATAACAAAAATAATGGTAACTATAGCAAAGTTGGAAAGAATGTCGGTAAATCTGAAATACTAGTGAAAAGGAGGGGACCAATAAAGGATGTTATACATGTGGTGGGGATCATTTTACTAATCAATGTCCCAATAGACCATCAGGATCACAATCACAAGGTAACTCACTTCCACCTCAGCAGACTGTATTTCAACAGAGGATCCATGCAATAATGGATAATCGACAAGCATATTACTAAATCAATCAGGTAGAAACTATAGGTATTTTTTTTACATAACTATTTCTATTCTTATTGATACTAGAGCCATAGAAAATTTTGTTTCACCTAGAGTAGTTAATCAAATTTCAAGAAAGTTTAGATTTATAGAAAATTCCTGGGTTGTAGAATATGCAAACCAGACAAGAGCAACAGTGGAACAATGTCTATTTGAGGCAAAGGTTGAACTTCCAAGTTTCTCAACGAAAGTGAACTTATATGTAGCACCCTTAGGTTCTTATGATGTCATTCTAGGAATGAATTGGCTATGGAAGCATAGATCCAAAGTAGATTGTCATGCTAAAATAGTAGAATTTTTAGACAATCTAGGTAACTGGGTGACATTACAAGGAACACCTAGGGAAATCAAGTTGCGGTAGATCTCTGCTATGCAAATGCATAGGGAAAATAAGAAAGGTTGTAAACTCTTTGCAGTCAAAATGGAAGAGCTTGAGGAATGCAAGGAATACATTTCTCAAGGTGATGTTGTCTATTATGGACCACGAGACAACCAAGATGTCGAGGAAGGGGAAATGATGGAATCTAGAGAAATGGATATGGAGAAATATCCCATCTTACTAAAATTTGTGGATGTATTTCTAGAAGAAATACCTGGATTTCCTCCCAAGAGAGTGTTTGATTTCTCCATTGATATAGTACCAGGGTTGAAACTTGTATCCAAAGTGCCTTATAGAATGACTACAACAAATTTAATGGAGCTCAAGGAAAATTTGGAGGAATTTTTTTCTAAGGGGTTCATACGACCTAGTGTTTCACCCTAGGGAGTTCCAATGATCTTCGTAAAGAAGAAGGATGGTACACTATGCTTGTGTATAGATTATTGAATGCTTAACAAAGCTACGATAAAGAATAAGTACCCATTTCCATGTATCGATGATCTTTTCGATCAGATGCAGGGAGCGGTTGTGTTTTCGAAGATTCATCTACGATAAAGATACTATCAACTAAGGATCAAAGATGGAGACATTTTCAAAATAGCCTTCAGAGCTAGATACGAGTATTATGAGTTCATAGTCCTACCCTTCGGACTTATGAATGCACCATCAATGTTCA
Source organism: Sequoia sempervirens (assembly GCA_007258455.2). Classification (NCBI taxonomy): domain Eukaryota; kingdom Viridiplantae; phylum Streptophyta; class Pinopsida; order Cupressales; family Cupressaceae; genus Sequoia; species Sequoia sempervirens. The sequence continues at coordinate 1,192,418,567 of VDFB02271358.1, forward strand.
TGAACCTAATGAACAATGTATTTAGGGATTTCCTAGGTAAGTTTGTTTTGGTTTTCTTAGATGAAATTTTAATTTATTCCAAGAATGAAGAAGAGCATTGTAAACATTTAGAGATAGTTCTCCAGTGGTTAATATAGCACAAGTTATATGGAAAACTCTCTAAGTGTACCTTCTTCTAGAAGAAAGTGCAATACTTAGGTCACGTAATTTCAACTGATGGAATTTTAGTTGATCCAGCTAAAATAAAGGCAATGTTAGAATGGCCAATACCTAAGAGTGTACCAGAGGTAAGAAGTTTTATGGGTCTAGCGGGATACTATCAGAAGTTTGTCACAAACTTTTCTAGGATGGCTTTTCCTATTACTTCATTGCAAAGGAAAGGGAAGAGGTTTGAGTGGTCAAAAAAATGTCAAGCAACATTTGACCTTCTCAAGGAGAAGTTGACGATGGCTCCAATATTGAAGGTACTTGATCCAAAGGGTAACTTCATAGTCATCATGGATGCATCAGGTGAAGGTTTAGGAGGAGTCTTGATGCAAGATGGGCAAGTCATAGATTATGAATCAAGGAAGTTGAATCCCTATGAACAAAATTATGCATTGCATAATTTAGAGTTGGCAACAGTTATTCATGCATTACAGATGTGGAGACACTATCTATTAGGAAAGCCATTTGAACTAAAGACTGATCACCACTATTTGAAATATCTCTTCATCCAACCCAATCAAAATGCACAGAAAAGGAGATGGTTGCAGTTGATATATGATTATGACTTCAATATCAACTACATCAAAGGAAAAGAGAATCAGGTTGTTGATGCCCTAAGTTGTAAGAGGCATGTCTCCTCAATGGTGTCAATTCAAACTAACTTTAAGGGTCGGGTGTTGCAAAAATCTACAGGTGACGAATATTATGAGCAAGTTAAACAGTCACTCTTAGATAATATGCAAGATGCAAGGTATGAAGTATTTCAATTTGAACCTAATGGATTGCTAAGGTTTAAAGGAAGAATCTATGTGCCTAATTTTGATGAATTAAGGAACCTAGTGTGGAAAGAATTTCACAACGCACCATATTTTAGATATCCTGGTGTGACTAAGCAGTTAGCTGATGTGAATCCCTTGTATTTTTAGAAGGGAATGAAGGGGGATGTTGCAAGATTTGTAGCAAGATGCTTGGAATTTCAAAGGGTAAAAGTGGGACATCATCACCCTGCAGGTCTTTTGTATCCTCGTGATATTCATGAGAGCAAGTGGTAAGTTATAAGTATGGACTTTGTACAAGGTATTCCTTTGTCGAGGAATAAGCATAATGCCATTCTAGCAGTAGTGGATAATCTTACCAAGGTAGCACATTTTATTCCTGGTAATTTAGCTAATGGAGCTCCTATCATAGCTTGAGAATGTATACAAGAGGTGTTTAGATTACATGGGATTCCTGAGAAGATTGTCTCAGATAGGGATGCTCGTGTGACATCTAGGTTTTGGAAAACCTTGTTCTCTTAACTTGGAACTCAGTTGAACATAAGTTTAGCATATCATTTGAAAATGGACTGACAAAATGAAAGGGTAAACCAAGTGCTAGAAGACCTACTAAGGATGTATTGCATGGATCAGTAGTACAAGTGGGAAGATTACCTACCATTAGTTCAATTTTCATATAACAATTCTTATCATTCTGCAATAAAGATGACTCCTTTCAAAGCATTGTATGGTTGGAAATGTCAAACTCCTATAAGTTGGGATAAGCTAGAGGATAGGGTAAGTCTTGGGTCGGAGATGTTATCGAAAATGGAGGAGAAAGTTAGGATTATTAAGCAGAGGATAGCAAAAGCCAATTATAGGCAGAAAAGCTATGTAGATTCCAAATGGGTACCCAAAAAATTTGTAGTAGGGGAAAAGGTGTTGTTGAGAGTCAAACCTCATAAGAGTTCCATCAAGTTTGGAAATTCGTCCAAACCAGCTCTGAGCTACATAGGCCCTTTTGAAGTACTTGAGGAAGTAAATCTTGTTGTGTATCGAATAGCGTTGCCACCAACTCTTTCCTAGATGCATAATGTCTTTCATGTCTCATACCTAAAGAAGTATATACCAAGGGATAATCATGTTATTGATTGGAATGCTTTATAGGTACAGGACCCAAGAGTGGTAACAATCGAGCCCATCAAGGTGCTCGAAACATGTAAGCTTCACTTTCAAAATAGAGAGGTTTTGCAATGCAAAGTCCAATGGGACCAGTATGCAGAAGATTCTACCACTTGGGAAGACTATGCTGAGATAGAGTAGAAGTTTCCACATGTTTTATATGCTTTTGAGAGTTCTTGAAAACAATATAGTTGTGTATGATTTATGGTTTATGTTTGTTACCTAAAATCATCGGGGATGATGATTCACAAGGGGGGATATGTTACACCCTATTGTGTATTTACCTATTTATTATTACCATGTTGGATAAAATAATTGAATATATGAATGTGTTTGTAATCTTGTTGAAAACATATGTGTTTGTACTTTTCTTAAATGTATCATTGGAAATGTGATGAATAAATGATTGAATCAATTTGATATTTTTATAATGAATTCTGACTATGAAATGTCTGATGCAAATGATTGTTTTGTGAATGGCTAACTACATTTGCAATGTGCTAAGTTGAATGCAAGCACATACTCGAGCCTCCGGAAGAGAGGGGAATTATCACTCAGGAGAAGAACTTGGTCTGGTAACCTTTAATGAGATCTAACTGAGCTTACACACACTCACTTTTAGTTGGTCAAGTCGAGTCAGTGGTTTCAAGAAATGGTAAGTTTCCTTAATCTTGCTTGTGTGTGAATTAGAAGAGTTGATGGATTAAATTGTGAATGTTCTTGATTTGGGTTGTGTTTGAGACTCTTTGATATGTGTGAGTTCTTCCTTGTATGTTATACTTAATCGATGAGATATATACATAAAATGTATATATATATATATATATATATGTACATGACAGCGATAAACTCATACACATGAGTAAATACTTACATGAGTATACATAGATAGACATATCTACACATGCTCATGGATGGATTACCCATATGTGTGGGGATATCGAATGGACAAGATGGCGCATATATATACTTTGTGTATATATGTCAGTCAATGTAATTGTGAATATATGTGTTTTATTATGAGGCCATGATATATATCTAATATATATATATATATATGTATGTATGTATATATATATATATGTATGTATGTATATATATATATATATGTATATGTATATATATATATATATATGTATGTATATATATATATATATATATATGTATGTATATATATATATATATATGTATGTATATATATATATATATGTATATATATATGTATGTATGTATGTATTGACATAATGGAGACATCCATACAAATATATTAATATATGTATACATATGTGTATATGTATATATACACATGCAATATTATTTTGTGGAATATAAAATATGACTTTATACATTCGAATATCAAATGATGTATTTAATAAACTTATGAGTTGATGGGTATATATTTATATGTGTGTGTGTATATGTATATATATATATATATATATATGTATATATGTATATGTATATATGTATATGTATACATGCATACATACATACATACATATATTATGGATTTATATATATATGTCTGTGTGTGTATTATATATTATATATATACAATATAATGATAGCGCATAATATTTTTAAAGCGCATGGTATGCATATATTGTTAAGAGAATAACTTATATTGAACAACATAAACCATATAATGTGTAGCATATACTATATGTATAATGTGCAACATATACATATAGTATATGGCGCTGATAATGAAAGAGTTGTGCACCAATATGGGCAGTGCATAAGTATTTAACATTGTGGCAAAACCAACGAGTATTATAATCTGCAAAGGACTAAGTCAAAACGTAAAAGGAAAGTGAATAAGCATGCATAAGAAACATTGACCTGGTCATAAGCAACAACAACCAAATTAATAGGGGCGTGTGATGTTTTGGTGGTGCCAAATTGAGAACAATGTGAATCAAATAGAAGTCTAAACCTACAATACATATTCTAGCTTATGAGGCAATGGAAATGTGAGAATTAGTCAAGCATTAAGTTGGCCAAAATAGGTCAATCTGTAGAAACATTTACCTTGCATTACTGATCAAATCCCTCTGTTGTCATGAGGAAATAGTGATTGGTTGTGTATGAGCAATTAGTCATTAATTTTAGTCTGCCACCTTGAATTTCATAGTTGATTCAAACCTTTTGGTTTGAGAAGTGTCACCTTCGATAGCTTGTTTTTAGGCTATAGTTGCTCACAATTGTGTATAAATAGAGGTTCCTTCTACCTTGAATGGGACGCATACTTGCTCTTTTGTTGCTAATTTTTTAGTTTCTATTATATTTTTTTGAGTTTAGAGAGAATTTTGTGAGAGATTTGTGAGAGAATTGTGAGGATTTTGTGATAGATTTGTGAGGGGAATTTTGAGAGAGGAAGTGATAGTTGTTGAGTTACAAGCTGACTTTGAAGGAGGCTAAGCTAGGAATTCAATTTGTTCAATTGGAGTTGCATAAATAGGCATGTTGATTCCTACTCTTTTATGTTTTTATGTTTTTGGAAAAGATTGAGTTTCTTTGTTTGCTTTGTATGGAAAATGTGCTTGAGTAGCATGAAATGGTAGATGTCTTTCTTTGGTTATATGAGGTGGATTCATGATGAATCTAATTTAGGGAATTTTTTCAATTGATTGCTATTTATATATTTCATATTAAGGAATGGGTGTTTATATAGTATTAAATACTATGTTGAAGATAGAACTTATATGGTCAATGCTTAGTTTGGAAAAGTGAATTGTTGAAATTGCTTGAGTACTTTGATAGATGTGTCATAGTAAATGAAAGAGGTAATAGGTTATTCTTGGGGTTAGAATAATCCATGGGAAAGGGGATAGCCTAGGCTTAGGATATGAACGGTCAATACAAATTGAGCTAGGAAGGTAGGTGAGCATGTGACGTCCATCCTAAATTGGGGGTGATGAATACTTTGGCCAAAGTAGTGTAAGTTGCCATTGTTTACACTATCAATTCACTATGATCCATCTTACATACTAGGCAGGTAGTGTCATATGGTAGGTTGTGGCCACTATGTGACAGATCTAGATATGTAGGACACAACACCAAGCTCAGAGGTGGTCATTTTATTATGAGGTTACCAAACCAATCTCTTCATCGAAGGGAGGGCCATCTTACCATATGTGGTAGATGTGTGTGGGACTGTAGCAAGTCCATGGTTGGTGGAAAAATGCTTTAGTGATGCTTCTCCTCAGCAGTTGGCGACCAAGATTTGGATGGGGGATTTCTTGGACTATTTGTATACCTAATGCCAAAAAGATCGATGGAGCCATGTGTGCTTGTATGTGTCCATCTTATGGAAAAAATTTAAACATAAAATGATATCAATATGAAAGTTGAAATACTTTATTATTATGCAATGAAATTTTTTGGAATGTTATATATTTCAAATGTGCATATTATTCTTGGTTATGAAAAGAAAAATTTTATTGTTGGTATCGTAATCATAATTCACTCGAGGTTAAAAACATAGTAAAACTTTTGGGTAGAAAAATTGGCATGTTACACTCACCATTGAAAAATAATTTTCCATATTTCCCTTTGAAAGACATTCTAGGCACCATTTAATGTGTTTGGTATAATGCATACCTAATAATTATTCCATGTGTGTGGCCATGGTACTCATTTTCTTCTAACTACATAGCAATGATAACTTTAAGAAACTCCCCTCAAAAAAAGATATAAAATCATGGGGAATCTTTCATTTTCTTAGGAAAAAATATTAATTTCTATTGGCGAATCTTTCATTTTTTTCAAAAAAAAAAATTAATTTTATTGGCGATTTTTTTAACATCACTATATTTTTTAGAAAATTTTGGCGAATCTTGAAAAATAATAGGAAAATGCATTAATCATGATGGTGAATCCATCCAATCTAAAAAATAATTCTCATAGAAAAGTAGGGGCTTGAGGGTGGAAATTATCAATGGATTTAAGGGGTAGACTATAATATTTGCTTGCCACTATTGTTTTAAAATATAATCTAATGGTCCTCATTGTATTCTACAAGGTAAAATATACCCATGATCTGTAATTCTCATGGAGCCTGAAATTGCTTTTAGATTATTGATCTAATGTCCCTAGTTGTATTATGTGAGGTAAAATGTACCCACGATCTATAATTCTCATGAGACCCTAAATTATGGGCTCCATGAGCATTATAGATCATGGGTACATTTTATCTTGTGGAATACAACAAGGGCCATCAAATTATATTGTAAATAAATGGTGGAAACTAAAGATTTGAAATACGGCTCTAAAGAAACTAATAATTATGATATACTATTAGCGAATTAATGTAGATTTCTACTATAATTTATAAAATTTAGCCGAATCTGATCTAATCATGTATCGAATATTGTGGCAAATTTTTGAGTCAATTTTTTTAATAAATTAAATTCTTTGGCAATTTGAATAAAACTCTAATAATTTTTTCTAAAAATGTGGCGATTTAAGTCAGGTTATAGCTCGAAGTATTAGCCAATTTTGGATTCCCAAATTTCAAATATTAGCCAATTGGCGAATATTAGCCACTAAAAAAATCACTGCTACATAGTTGCCTCATATTCCTACAATTTACCAATAGATTTGAGGCATAATGCATCCTCCAACACTTCTTTTTGGGTTTTGAAAGTCCTTTAAATCAATTCACATTATACATGTGTAGTAAAGCCTCTAATAAACCATTCTCATTTAAGATTAGGATTGATAGTTTACATAATCTTGTCTATGATACTCTCAAACTATTAATCATACTTTTGAAAAAATTATCCCAGCTATTGCCTCAACTCTTTGATCATAGCTTTGTGTTCGTGTTTGAACTCCAAGTATTTTAACTCCTATAAAACTATCTTGACTTTATGTAAATTGGTCTTTGTGCCATTTGATTCAAAATTGGTGTACAAATCCTACACACAACCTCTTAAAGTGATTACAAATAAATTGATTTTGCACATAACATGTTCTTTTCTCACCAAGATATCTCACAAGCCTTCCAATGACAAGGGGAATCTTCCTCCCCCATAAAGTTATAACTATAGTTAAAATTGGAGTGACAACTTTAATATGAGCCATAGTATACTTGTATCTAGGTACATATTTGTAGGAGTTATGGTGAACTCCTCAAATACCCTAGAATCACCTGCAAGACAAAATAACTTCCACAAGAGAGAAATGGCAGAAATATTATGTTGTCATTAAGATGCAAGAATGTCAAATTGAATATGAAAAAGTACATATGAATCCTTGTTTATATAGGCAAGGGTGAGATGTATTATGTAATATGATGTTGACATGTGTCATAATCTCATGACATGTGACAACTAACTAACTACCTAGTAAATGGTGCTAGATAAGATAAGACTTCTAGAAAAGACAACTCATCCTTCTAGAATGAATCTTGTATCCTAAGCAAACATGTGAACCTATCACCTAGTAAATGATATCTAGGAATATAATTAAATGCCTAAGTAAACTTATGTAAGTGTAATTAAATAATTAATTACACCAACACCCCCCATAAGTGCAACTTAGGAAGGAAATTATTATGCAAATGATGCAAAGATGCAATGATGGGTCCCAACTACAAGGCCATGTTACGTACCCATGTACAAATACAATGCAAACTCTCACAAACAGAGAAAAGGAGAAACCCAGTGGGACAAAAATCCTCTCCAAAAGAGAGATGAAATACAATAATGATATCCATCACAAATCCAATCAATCTCCATCCACACAAAGGATGAAAAGAGAGACCATTTAGTCCCCCCATAATGAGATAACTTGCTGCAAGAGAAGCACTGGAAGTACACTATGGAGTAACACTAGAATCCTTAACTCGGAAAGTAAGGAAATATACTTATGTTTGCTAGAAACCATATTAGAGTCACTCAAGGACTCAATTCGGAATCATGACAAGCAACAACAGACCCGATGCCAAGGAGCACTGGAAAACTACTATAAATTGGTACCATCCTTTTTCTTCACCAATACTACTATAAAGATGGATGGACTAGAACTTGGCTTAATGTGGCCTATATCTAGTAGCTCCTTTATTTCCTTCTTTATCTCTTCATGTGGATCCTAGGGTGATGGTAGGGAGTATTTATCACTCCTTTACACTTATTTCAAGCTCAATAATGGTTTGTAACCCTCAATCTAGTAGCAATCCTAGGGGAATATCCCAAAAACCTTTTATATACTTATTCAAAACAACTTTTACATTAATATAAGCATCCTTGTTTATGGATAATTGTTTTTGGTTTTATCAAGCAGTTGATCACCGAAGCTACTTGTCCTCTCCTAAAATATCTTTCCATCATTTTAGTAGTAATTACTTGGGTTGCTTCATTTCAAATTCCCTTGAGAACTACTTCCTTTCCTTCACTTCTAAATATCAATTCCATCAATTGGTAGTTTTGTGAGAATTCTCCTTTAGATTGTAGTAGTTGTACTCCAAGCACCATGTCAATATCTCCTAATCTAACCAAATAGAAATCCTCACATATTGTATCATCTCCAAGAGTCATTTTCACCTTCTACATTCTTTATGCACATGGTATGGTAAACCCATCAACCATAGTCACATTGAATCCCTTAAAATTCTTAGCTACTAAGCCCCTTCTTACCACCAGATCCTTGTCTATAAAATTATGGGTTGCACCATTATTGATTGTGACAATGACCCTTTGTCCCACTAGCACCCTATGAATCCTAAATGGATTGTACCTTTGAGTTCCAAAAAGAATGACAAGTGTTCCTTCAACAATTCATATCATTCATCAAATTCTTGGTTTGTCTTCTTAGCCTCAACTTCCTTTATTTCCTCATTTGACCTAACTTCAATATAGTGCACATGACATTTTCCAAGGAGCTTGTGTCCTTGATCCTAGGGTTCTTTGTAATAGAAACAAATCTTCTTTCTCATGAGTTCATTTATGTTTTCTTCATTTATTTTTAGTGGTGGTGGAATATTTTATGTGCTTGATTCTCCCTTTTGGAACTATTTTATAGGTGGAGCATTAATATAGGATTTACTCTGAGGTAAGGAAGACTCCAAAGTGAGAGCCCTTTTGATTGCCTCTTGAAGAGTGGAAGGCTCCAATTTCTTGACCAATCCCTCCAACGACTCTACCAATCTTTCTATGAATAGAACCATGATCCTTTTTACAAATAATTCAAGAACTTTGACAATTACTTTCTAAAAATTACCTATGGTTTTAGCTATGCCAAATCTCAAAAGTAAATTTTTGGATCAACCCTATAAAATCCTTTGATCAAATTTTAGCTAAACTCTTAAAAATTAGTGATGGAACTATGTCCTTGTGTCACTATTCCATGTTACCAACATTCATGGGCTACCCCTGAAGATGGAGGGAGGAAAATTTGATGGCTTCTTCTTTGTACATTAGATTTAGGGATATATAGGTGTCAGTTTTTTGAATCCAAAGCATGGGTTGAACACATTTTTGTCCCATCAAACATAGGTACAAGAACCTTTCCCAAACATTGTTGCAATTCCTTGTTAGCTTAATTATAAACTAGTTTCCCCTCAATTTGAGGGTGATTTTGGAATTTCATGTTGCATTTAGAAAATGGCATATAATCACAAATTTCTTTCTCTAGGACTTTGTATTCAATGCATAGGATTGAAAAGCCATTAATCAACTCAATTTCCTCTTCTTCTATTTGATCTTCGCTTCTTTGCAAGAAAGTAAATTGGAAGGGATTGGGTGAAGAACCAACCATTTTATTAACCCCTTATACACTTATCCTTCTAATATGTGATTTAAGAATTCTGAGAGTTTTTTGACATTCCACAAATTGCACCAACATTGCCATCATTTCTTTGAGTGCTTGGGTCATTTTTATTTTCCTTGCATACAAATTGATCATTTCTCAAGCATGGCCTAATTTTTTTCTTACTCAATCAAATTACACCTCCTTCCATTTACCATCTTGTTTCCCCCTAATCACATCAACTCTTAATCCACATGCTGGCAGGATCAAGGCTCTAATATCACTATAATATCCTTGATTGGGGATATTAAATATTTCTATTGATTTAACTCCATAGAACACTAATGCTAAAGCTTAATTCAAATTATATCTCCTATTGTAGCATCGAAAATTGTCACCCTTGAAAATTTCACACTACCTCGACACCCTATTTTTCTTATAACATTAATTCTTATGACAATTTACTTGTTTCGGGGCCAAATAAATAAAATATACTTTAATCCCTGTCATCTTGACAATTTTATGCCAAAAAACATCAATCACGAGTGCAAGGCGCCCTAAACGAAAAAGTAATTTTGTGAATGTTTGAAATCTTGATTGGCGAGCTTTTATGATTTGAAAATGACCGTAGGTCAACCCCTACCCAAAAGGTATAATTAAAATGCATATACAAACATGTTTTCCTCTCATTTTGAACATTAAGGAAGCAATTTATGAAGGAAATCAATTAGAAGGCAATTATGGAGAAGTATTGAGGTATCCTCTACATGTTATGCTACAACTACAATCCATTATGTATGTGAGCTAACCTTTTGCAATTCTATCAAGCAATCAAGGCATCCATCAATCAGCTTGTGTGGGCATCTCTTCTTCAAGGGCTTTCACATCAAGGTAATACTATCATTTAGAATTTATCAATTTCAACCAATCATTGTTGCCTTAGCCTCTACCTGACCCAGGGTATGCTCTCTTGATCATCATCGAAATCATTGTAAGTGGAGGTAGAAATACCAAAGTTGGGGTCTGACTTAGTCAAGCCCCTATACAACAAATTTTCCCCTATTTTCATGTGTAGAAGTCAGATTCGAGAGTTTCAGTAGAAGATAGTTTGAGAAAACAAAGAGTAGATAGTGATTGATATCTCGAAATTTTTAGATCCGAAGAAAGAACAACTCATCCTAGGGCACTACACACCTAGACCAGCCAATTTTGGCTCAGATTTCAATCACAAGTTCTTCTCTATCATCATTTTTTATATTTGGGTCTATACTGTTACTTTTTGTTATCATTTCGACTAGAAATTACATTTTCAAATCTAGGATTACATGTCAAATAGGCTTGTCAAATCATACATCAAAAATAAACATAAACACTAGGGGATTGACTCTCCATTGTGGAACCAAGTTAATCATCAAATCCTAGTTCATTTATGTTTAATGTTGAGTCAAGTGAAAAGGAAATAATCATGGTTATCTTAATTGGATCTAGGATCACTTTTCCTACACAACATTTTGGGGAACCCAACATATCTTACATTTGCAACAACAACAACAAAAAAATCATTGCATAAAATTTGAAAATTGAATTTAAAACCTAGGTGTTTTGAAGATATAATGTTCATTTGCATTCATTTAAAAAAAAACTATCCATTTTCATTAGTTGTTCATCATAAAAATTGAAAAATAATTTGAATTAAATTGCATAAACTTTTAGATTTAATTTTCCTTATTTAGGGCTTAGATCTGAGTTATTTTCATTGAGAAAATTAATTGAAAAATTATTCTATCAGTTATGCATGAATATTTTAGTGAAAAACATTGAAAAAGTGAAGGAATTGCATAGTATTTTCATTTCAAAAGATCAAAAAGCATTTTTTTTCTATATTTCTTGGAAAAAATCATTCAATTCTAGTGTTCAATTTCTGAAACTTATCATTAGAATATATTCAATTTCCCTAAAAATATCCAAAATTGCATGTATGTGATTCATATAACAAAAATTAGGTTTTGGTGCATTTCCTAAAATCTGTTCACTTCCAAACACGAGACCCTTAGACATTGTTAATGATTTTTTAGATTTTAAATTTTTCAAAATTACATGTCTAGTCTAGGGTGCCATACACCCTAGACCAACTAGTTCATGGTGAAATTTGTTGTGCACATCCCTATGGGTGGTCTCTGTTCAAATTCGGTTCCTATTTTGGAATTCTATTTTCAAACCTGTCTGATTTGTTGTACATCACTATTTTGATCCATAGGGAAAATAACACCATGTTTCCTTTTCAAATATGCGGTTTTGATATGGTAAATCATGGCTTGTCTACCTATAATTTTTTTTCCTATGAGAATATTATGAAGAAACAAACTAAAATCATCAACACATTTATTAACACCACTTCACTTAATCTTCATTCTTTTTCCAACATCTCCCCTGCTTATGAGAGTGTTTTGATGCAAAAGGATGTAATCAATCATGATAATCATGTTTGTTCTTCTCTCGATATCTCACATACTTGTGAAGAAGGTATCTTAGTGCAAGAAGATCCAATCATTGAGATTCATGAGAATCATCTTTGTTTCCCTCCCAATACATCTCCTACTTTGGAAGATATTGTGGCACAAGAGGATTAAATCATTAATACATTTCTTTCAAAAGACAATAAGATGGATGGTATAGATGAAGATGCTAAATTGACATTATCTATCCCCATCGATAGAAGATCACCAACAAGTAGTTAATTCAGTTGAGGTTATGAATGCACAATTGAAAATTGGATCTCCTTTAATTATTAGACCTCCTAAAACTCCTCTAATTATTGGACCTCCTAAATCACCTCTCATTATAGGACCTCCAAAACCTCATGGCCACATCCTAAAATTTGCAAAACAACTCACTAGTAATCATACACAACAAGATGTGTTGCGGCAACCAAGTTATCACATAGTTGCTCACACACATAAAACTAGAAGTAATAAGAAACCAAAACAAACAACATCCATTCCATTACCTCAACCATATCTTCCACCCCCACCTAGTATTTCTCAATGATCTTGTTGAGCAACTTAATAATACTCCAACCAAGATCTCCCTTTGGGATTTGATTCAAATATCACCTACATACCATGAGATGCTCCAAGAGGCTTTGTAGAATATTGATGTCTCACCTTCTTTCAAACCAAATGTTGTCGTAGTCTTGTTTGAGTGTGTACAAAGTTGGATATTACATTCCCTCAACATGAATTGACCTCACTTGAGATCCAAAACAAACATGAAGCTTTAATGATAACGGTGGTCACTGATAAATTTGGGGTTAGATGTACTCTTATAGATAATGGATCGGATCTTAATGTTTGTATCATTTATATCCTAGATAAAATTGCTTATAGAACCTAATGATCTCTTTATTAGTGGTTTTGAAAATGTCAGTAGGCAACCATTAGGGACAGTCATACTACACATCAAGATAGGACCCATGGTTTTGCCTACCCCTATCTATATCATGTCAGGACCTCTTTCATATAATCTTCTCCTAGGTATATTGTGGATTCATGCCATCAAGAGAGTCCTATATACTCTTCACCATGAGATGAAGTATGAATATAATAAAACGATATATAAGGTTAAAGCATATGAAAAAAATTATAGTTCACAAGTCTAAGATGAACATAACACTTCCCAACACTCTTAATAATTTGATCCCAACTTAAAAAGTGGAACATATACATGTTGAAGGTTGTATGTCACCTATAACAAAACTCTTAGATGATGATTGGGGTTCATTAGATTTTACACCCTCCTTTGTAGGAGAGTACAAAATCTCACAATCTACTCCTAAGGAGTCTTGTGTTTTATTTGCTCAATCTTCTTCCATGTCAACAAATCCAAAAAAATCACCCCATGATGGTGATGGGGGATCTTCATCTTTTTTCCCTTGTGTATTGGCGATGCCCAACTTTAAAAATATTTAAAAGGATTTACATTCTTGTGAAAGAATCAATTCTTCTCATGAGCATTTAAATAATACTTATTCATCTGAGTTGGAAAAGTTTTATGGACTTGGATATAAAATTCATTCTAAAAGTGGATATAATTAAAACATGGAACAAGGAGTTAAGGATAATGTTAGGTCTACATCGTATCTTTCTAAAAAGGGTTTAGGTTTCTAACCTTTGTCTCCATCTTCATCTCATGCTCCATCTTCTACTGTATTTATGACTTCGTGTGGTAAGCAAGAAAGCTTTTCTTCACAAAAGTAATGAATGACTCCTACTACTTATCCTTTATTAGAGCAAGAGCATATTTTGTCAAGTCTCCTAAAAGACTAATTGATTACTCTTCCTCCTCCAACACGTAAGAAATTTTATAGTAATAATTCTTTTGTGCATATCATAGAGTACATGCACGGTCATTCCACAAATGAATGTCAGACCTTGAGTAATAAAATACAATAACTTATTGATTGTGGTGTTATTCCATGTGTTGATGCATCTAATTATTCAAAATGATTTTTTTCTATTGTTTTGCTCCTCATCATGTGGCATTTGTAGCTTCATGTATTTTCTCATTGTCATTCATGGAGATACAATTTTATGTGCAACCATATCTCTTTCTATGGAAGCAACAAGATAGTCTTTTGTGTGGTTGTCCTTGTCTCTACACTTGGGGACAAGGATAACTAGTTTTGGGAGGTGTGTATTCTTTTAAAGGATCCCCTCTTCCCCTTTTTTTCCTTAAAATACCAACATAGCAAGTATGTTGACATTTTAAGGGGGGCATATCACCCTAGCCATTCCATAGACATCTTGTGAGATTTGAATTATTGACATACCCCTTTAGTGGTGGTGTTGTTTATAACACCCCCTGAGGCATGGTTATCAATTTGTCCCACGTGACATTAAACTTTGTACACCCTCTAAGGTGATTTTCATCTCTTGTGACGTTAATACGCTCCCTGAAATGTGATTGGAAAAACAATCCATGGATTTGGCATAACAGAACTTGTTGATTCATGAACTTGGCATTTCAACATGGCCGCCTAGCATAACACGCATTGCTTGCCAATGGAGCCATCTATCTCATGAGTAATTTAACATCCTTATAAGAGTAACTTTTTTTTAAACAACACAATTGATGGATGTGTTTGGTATTTGAGACAAATTTAAGACTAGGGTTTTTTTACCTTACTGACTTTGGCATAACAGAACTTGTTGATTAATGGAAAAACAATCCATGGATTTGGCATAACAAAACTTGTTGATTAATGGAAAAACAATCCATGGATTTGGCATAACAGAACTTGTTGATTCATGAACTTGGCATTTCAACATGGCCGCCTAGCATAACACATGTTGCTTGCAAATGGAGCCATCTATCTCATGAGTAATTTAGCATCCTTATGAGAGTAACTTTTTTTTTAAACAACACAATTGATGGATGTGTTTGGTATTTGAGACAAATTTAAGACTAGGGTTTTTTACCTTACTGACTTGACTCCTTTTTAGTACTAACCCTTGTGTTTTGTTTTATTGTGTTTGTATTGTTTGATTTATGTCTTTCATGTATTTACTTTGTGTTTTTGGTGTGTCTACTTCATGTATTTCATGTGTTTGCTTTGTGTATTATGTGTGTTTTCTTTGTGCATTTATAGTATACATGTTTTCTTTGTGTGTTCTTTGTGTATATGCTCCATTGATTGTTCATTAAGTGTTTTATGTGTGAGTGAAGCTTTCCTTGTCTTGTGTGCATGTTTGTTTGTTCATTATGGGTTGATGAGATCCTAAGTTGGGGGCTTGTGCACCCCTCAACTTAATGGCATCCTATCTCTTCAATGTTTTGATGTGGATTTTTATTCCTTTAGTGTGAGTATGAATGCCAGATCATACTCTCACTAAATTGGGGGCTAAATATAGCGTTGAAGATTGTCACCCTTGAAAATTTCACACTACCTTGACACCCTATTTTGCTTATAACATTAAGTAAAATGATAATTTACTTAATTTAGGGCAAAAAAAATAAAATATATTCAAATCTTTATCATCTTGACAATTTTTGGCCAAAAAGTATTAGTTACGGGCATAGGGCGCCCTAGACCAGAAAGAAAATTTTTGAATGTTTGAAATCTTAATTGGCGGGCTTTTATGATTTGAAAATGACCCTAGGTTGGTCCCTACCCAAAAGGATTAATTAAAATTCATATATAAACATGTTTTCCTCAAATTTTGAACATTAAGGAGGCAATTTATGAATGGGAGATCAATTAGAAGACAATTATGGAGAAGTATTGAGGTATCCTCTACATGCTATGTTATAGCAATTCATTGTCTGTGTGAGCTACCTTTTGCAGGTCTATCAAGCAATCAAGGCATCCATCAATCAACTTGTGTGTGGCATCTCTTCTTCAAGGGATTGCACATCAAGGTAATACTATCATTTATCATTTATCAATTTCAGTCAATCATTGTTGTTTTAGCCTCTACTTGACCCAAGGTATGTTCTCTTGATCATCATCAATTGTTATAAGTGGAGGTAGAAATACCAAAGATGGGGTTTGACTTAGGAAAGCCCCTATACAACACAACTTTTCCCCTATTTTCATGTGTGCAAGTCAAATCCAAGGGTTTCAACAAAAGACAATCTAGAAAAACACAAAGCAGACAATTATTTGCATCTCAAAATTTCCAAATCCAAATAAAGAACTCAGTCTAGGGCGCCACACACTCTAGACCAGCCAATTTTGGCTTAGATTTTAGTCACGGGTTCCTCTCTATACTATACTTTTTGTTGTCGTTTTTGCAATAAATTACATTTTTCAAATCTAGGGTTATATGTCAAATAGGTTTGTCAAATCATACATCAAATTTATCATCCTCATAACACAAAAATAAACATAAACACTATGGGATTGACTCTCCATTGTGGAAGAAAGCTAATCATCAAACCCTAGTTCATTTATGTTTAATGTTGAGTCAAGTGAAAATAAGATAATCTTTGTTATCCTAATTGGATCTAGGATCACTTTTCCTACACAACACCTACAATAGGTAATATACTTAGCAGGATATGCAAAAATGAATTATATTTTTTTGCAAAATGAACAATCAACATAGCAACTTGCAATAACTAATTATTCCTCTTATTATAATAAAATTGCACTTACAATTAATTTAGTCTACCAAACTTTCAGAACCAACAATACTATTATAAAAAAATATGTTGAATCTACTACAACCAATGGTGCTATAGGAGCCACCTCATAATTATAAACCATAGGCACTAAGAAAGCCACCTAAAACCAAGAGAAATGGGCATTGTAGGAGCCACTTGAATAGCAATTCAATGAGGCTTAATTACAATCCTTGTGTAGAATTTCCCATGACTAGTTCTGGGTTTTCATCCACTAACCATGGAAATCAAGGGATTTCCATCCTCCAATCTCTAGTGATAGATGAACAAAGTGTCCAATCTAATTGAGTAAAATTAATGGATAAACAAGCATGCTTTATGTTGACCATTGTCTTGATTAGATATGTAATTTTTCAAATTATTTTCCTTTCCATCCAAAATACACCTATACACAATCCTTGGTTAATAACATTCTTTTAAAATGATCAACTTGTTACATAACACCCACAACTACATAATTTGGGCATCCAATTTAACACTTAGATTTCCCTATGATACTTTCTCTAAGCCCACAAGAAATAAAAATAGGTTTATGAGTCAATTTGGAATCTTAGGGGAAAAGGGGACATAACTTCTTCTTTGGTTTGGGTAACAAAGAGGAGGTATTTCCCCCAATATGTCAAATAATGATATTTATACCAAGATTCAACTACATAGTTTTTTTTAGTCAAATTCATTGACCCATATTTTTAATTCAATGAATCTAAATTACTTAACCTATTAAGATGACAGTGTTATATTTGTGAAAAACACACACAAAGCAATATCAAATAGCAAACAAGAACACCTTCCACGAACGGGAGTTGCAAATAATGATTTGTTATTTCCTCAAAAAGAAAGTACTTATAGAATGAACCTCGGAAGTGATAATATAATAAAGGAGAGTGCTTATAAGAGCAAATTCTAAATGATAAAGGGATTGGATCATGACAAATGTACACATCACATGTGATGAGACAAAATGTTCTAATAAGAGCTCAAACTAATAAAAGAAAAAAACACTCCTAAGTTTAGCTTAAATGCATGAAGTGAAATTAGCCTAATAATCAATTAAAAATTAATTAATTAATGGCTAATGAATGATTACTTTAACACCCTCCTAAGTGAAAACTTAGGGGAGTAGCTAAAAACCCTAAAAAAATGCATAAAAAGTAAATGATGCATGAGTGGATCTCGACAAACAAGGCTTGATGAGGTACCCATGGACAAACAATCTAATCTCTCACAACTTGAGAAAAGAAGAATACCTCATGGGAAAAACTCCTCTCCAAAAGAAATAAAAATGAATGGAAGACTAAGAAGCCTTCAAAACAATGTCCCAAAAAGAATAGGAACATGAACATTGTTGAAGCATGAAAAAGTTGTAGACAACTATCAAATGATGATTGTTATAGTGTTAAAATGAAAAACCTCCTCTAAAACAAATGATGATCAGGATCAAGAAGACAAGAATTTGTATGGGTGCCCCCAATGACACTACTCAAACAATGATCAAATGGAAAACAAAAGAAAACATCTCACAATCAAAGATATAAATGGCACATGAATCTACACAGGTGACTCCAATGACACTACTCAACCATGCAAGATGCAAGTCGAAAATACAGGTAACAATATTTTGAAGAAAATTGATCAAATAAAAATAGAAGGTTGCCTCTAGAAATAGGAATCCAAGAGTGTCCATATGGTAACTATTTCATCTCATTGAAACGCATGGGTAACAAACCGTTGCATCCACCTAGTACATAGGAACAAAAACTAGATACATCACTCCAAAACGAAACCAAGGAAGCATTAGCACTAACAATAGAAACCTCCCTCCATCCCACCACCCCCGCCATAATACTGACAAGGGAGAGCTATGACAAGTCCACTTAAACTGTCATCAAGAAGTACATGAAGGAGAACCAAGAACATTTGAACATGCACAAAAGAGTACCTACAATTGAAAAAGGATGTGCAAACAAGGCACACACACATGTGGCAAGAATCATTAAGATTCGATGTTGTCGTGGAAGGAACACTCAACAAAAGTGTGATGGAAAAACAAAGGCACACACAACCTGCCATGACACTTCATAACATAGTGTGAGTACAAATGGTACAACAAAATATGCAAAATTCCCAAAAAGTTATACATTAGAGTGACTTTATCTCAATGTGTCTACAAAAAAAAAGTGCATACAAAAAATGTCTTCAATGCCTAAATAGAACATAATGCTAGAAATACATGTAGAACAACCTAAAACAAGTCACCATGTAAACAAAAAAATTATAGGAGTTAAAATATCCAAGTAATTCCCCAGAATGTGAAAACACAAAAAACTGAATAAAATGTACTTGGAGAAAAATCTAGGAAAAAATGTATGAATAGTTGTGAAGAGCTCTAAAAAAACCTTTCCAACATCATAAAAATCACAAAAAACGGAAAAACTGGTCAAAAATTGTGAGCTCGAGAGTGAAAACACATCTAACTTTCACACGTAAAATGCACCACCAACAAAATATGGTGATGAAACCCACACTACTAGAACGTACGCGGAACCAACTTTTCGACAATATCTCATTTACCCAATTTTGATACTCAAGCAAAAAGTTATGCCCCAAAAAAAAAATTGCCCAATTAGGACATCAAAGACAAAAAGCCCCTTAGGGGTTGGGTGTTGGTTGCCCATATGACCTTGGCCATTGGCAAGTGTTTATAAAAAACACCCCTGTCAACCTGTCACCGACAAAGCGACGAGCGAGTGGTGAGGTCAATAGAGCCGCCAATGGCTTTACAACCACTAATGGTTAGCTTCTTAGTCGTTGCTGCATAACGACTAGCAGGTTGTGGTGAGCTGCAAGATGCTAATCACACACACGCAGGCACTAATATAGCACTAGTCGCTATATATAGTTGTAGCACTATATTAAGCACTTGCTTTTTTTTTGAAAAAAACATATGGTTTGACCATACAAACCCCTATACAAAAAAATGGCTCAAAAACTTCTATCAAAAAAATTGGACAAATTTAGTCAAATTTAATCTGTTCAACCTCCTAAACACAATGGTGAAGTCCTTTTAGCTTCAAAACACACCAAAAATTTGTTCAAACCCAAACCTACAAAAAAAATATGAAAGTTTTATATTTGAAATCCATGTAACCCTAGTTGAAGAAACCCTAAAAAATCAAAAAGCTTGTTGAATCCAAGTTTTGATACCATATTAGATTTGTTAAAAACAAACACAAAACAAGATCAATCAACAAACGAAAACACCTTCCACACACAAGAGTTGCAAATAATGATTTGTTATTTCCCAAAAAAATTACTTACAACATGAACCTCAAGAGTGATAATACAATGAAGGAGACTGTTTATAAGAGCAAGCCCTAAATGAGAAAAGGATTAGATCATGACAAATATTAATATCACATGTGAAGAAACAAAATGATCTAATAATAGCTCAAACTAATAAAAGAAAAAAACACTTTTAAAGTTTAGCTTAGAAGTGAAATTAACGTAACAGTCAATTAAAAATTAATTAATTATTAGCTAATGAATGATGTGTTGATTAATTAATAATAGATAGATGGTAGACTACTATGGGATCCATAAGAGATAATACCATTGATTAGTTGCATATATGATGTGTTGCTTGTCTCATTGATGCTTTTGTTTTTTTGTTTTTTTTCAATTATCTAATCCCATCTTGGGTAAATGCATGGGCACTCAATTTTGTACACACCTCAAACGAGTGCACACCTTATTAAACGGGTGATGTGCCAATATAAGTAGTCCTTTTTTGGCCATGTCTATCTGCACAAGACATAAAACAAAAAATGATCCACCTGGTCTACCCCCACAATAAGTGAAAACCTAACTCCAATGTACATGGTGCATATCAATGATTAAGTTGATAAAAACCACTAGATGTCAATTAATATATCTACTACTAGCCTACAATTTCTAATCCAAGAGTTAGCTTGGTAGAAGATATTGCCAATATCATATGTTCCAATAAGCTATATTTATAATATTGGAGTTGTCACGCCAAACTCTCTAAGGTCGTTGTGTTTCCCAACCACACTCAAACTACAATTGGTTACTAAACATAAGAATAATGTGACTGAAAGTCAAAATGATTTTGAGAAGTTCTATAACCAAAAAAGACAATAAAACAAACAAAACAATATCCGAAGGCTATGAATGTTCACAACAATAGTGTCAAACATAAACCTCCTTACATGTATATACTAACATGCCATCATATATACTTGGTAGTTTCTCCTTCCTACTTGATTTTCCAATTTTTGACATCTTGATATGGAGGTGTATTGATCAAATTTGCGCATTTAATTACAATGATTGAAGTCCAAACTTTCAGAATTGCTGCAGATCTGTTAATAAGAAATTGCATACACTGCTGGGTTTCAAATTTCATCCGACTACAAAATAACTGCATGATCTATTGCCTGCACACATCTAAAGGCATCTTGTAAAAATGTTTAGTTCCTCTAAAATTCCTAACACAGTTTATGTACATTCCATTACCATTGGCAGCATATAAGAGAATACATGCACAAATTTTCCTGTCATTTGTTATCACTCTCGAACAAAAAAGACATTCCTCATTAATTTCTTGAGACACAATGAAGTATGAAATATAATACTCTCAAATCCAGCCATGTGCTTTCTTTAAGACAAAGGGCGTTTATCATTAATTATCATAACATAGAGAGGAAAGATACTAAATACTTCCAAATCCAACCAAATTTTCATTTTTCGTGTATACAGATATCTTCATAGGTACTACCAATTTTCTAGCAACTAGCATTACATGACCATATGACAAACAATACTTGTAAATAGGGTGCACTATTTTCTTGTATAGCTCATACGACAGGTTTTATGATTCAATTAACTAAAGATAACAAAAGGCGAATTAAGAAGAAAACATGTAGTTAACTTATAACTTTTTGGGGCTAGGGGTAACAGAAGACATCAGCAGGCTACTTATTTATATATTACTCTCTCTCTCTCTCTCTCTCTCTCTCTCTCTGTTTACTCTTGGCAGTTTGTCCTTCACACTTGATTTTCAAATTTTCAGACATTTTGATATGGAGGGAATTTTTATCAAGTTTGCACATTTAATAACAGTGACAGAAGTGCAGACACTCAGCGTTGCTGCAAATCTGTTAAGAAGAAATTGCATACACTGCTGGATTTCAGATTTTATCCAACTACAAAGTCACTGCACTATTTCTTGCCTGCACACATTTAAAAGCATCGTTTGGAAGTATTTCGTTCATCTAAGAATACCCAACAGAACCATCTAAGAGAATATGTGTATACATTTTCCTATTGTTTGTTATTAGTCTCTCATGAAAAAGGGCATTTTTCATTAATAATTGCGACTCAAAGACACAAGATACATAATACTCTCAAATCCAACTATATTATCTTCAAGAAAAAAGGAAATTTATCATTAATTCTTGCAACACAAAGAATACTCCCAAAGCCAACTATATTTATCATTTTCTTTCCATACATAGAGCTACATAAGTAAACTACAATTTTTCTAGCAACTCACATTACATGACTTGTAAATAGGGTGCAATATTTTCTTGTATAGCTCATACAACAGGTTTTGTGATTCAATGCATGTCAAGTTGAAGGTTGCTTTATTGTAATATGGGGATTTGAATTTGAAATCACTCTCTTTGCAAATGAATCACTTCACCATTACACCTCAACCCCTCGGACATAGTTGACTTACAATCATTCATACTTGAATTTTGAATTATAATTCTAATGAGTTGTTTTTACTTAAATACTAGTGAACAAGAGGTAATATATGAGCCTGTTCCCTGAGATTCAATTAAGAGTAGTTGTGATAATAAATCACAATTGATAATTAATATATACGCAACACAAGAATTTCTACCACCTAGTGATTTGGCAGTTTTCTTTGCTCTGCCTAGAACCGTACCAAAACAAATTATAAATAGCTGAAACATTTACAAAAGCAAGTTTCAACCCTATACAACACACATCATATAAAAAATTACAGGAAGACATCTTCAAAATCAAGCCTTCCTGCAAACCATAAATTTTATGTATTTCTAGTGAAGACCATATAGAAATTGCATGAACAATTTGTGAACATGTCCTATTCTTAATTTAAGTACCAAATGGACTGGATTAAAGAAAAATGATGCAATCAACATCAACCTCCACGTGCTTCTCTCCTTGTTGCGTCATGCAAAATGTCAACATCCACACCATCAGGTGGCAGTTGAACATATCGGACCACCGACCCCCTGATAAAACAGTTTCTCACTGAAAGCTGCAAAATCCAGAATGAAGATCAAATTCAGCTTATCCACACACTCATATAATTCAGAGGACAAGTGACTCAAAGAGTTTGAATCTATTAATTAGCTGCCATAAAGTTATGTGCAAAAGACATGCAATGACAAAACATTGTCATACCAACAACAGCTGTTCAAAAAGACCAAATTGAAACAATAAAATTTCTGAAATGAAAGCAGTTAAAATTCCATAAAAAGCAATCCCTTAAGAATTTTTTTTGGAAATCAAAGATCTTTGATGCCAATGTGTTCAAAATTAAATCTCACCAATCTAGAAAAATACACACGATATTGTTTGACCTTGGATATTGACTGTAATTAACAGTCATTCAGGATGACACAAAAGGATTCCAACTTAAGCAATACCATGCTATAAACACACCAACTACAACTACATTGTAAGTAGATGTCTGACAAAATGTACACGATAGTCAAGATCATGGGCCTGAATAAAATATCCATTGTTGTCGTGTCCAGTTAAAGAAGAGGACTACATAATGACCAACAAATTTAAACCACGACCAACTTCATCATCCTGATAAATTGGATTGAAATAAATCTCAAACCTTAAGTCTATCCAAAGAAAGCAATATTATCACTTGTGTATCTTGCTTTCTTACTACTTTGCTCTTACATTCTTGGTAAAGACACCTGAATGACAAGTTTTCTTGTTATACTTGCAAGATTATCATCCCTTTTTGCTAGGAATCTTTTGTAACACTTGAGGAGTCCTGCATTTTACAACCTATCTCTACTAGCAATCTTTCTGGATCCTAGTCTATTTGGTCATCTAGGTGGAGATCAACACATCAAGGCTTTGTCTCTCTGTCTTTGTCTCTGTCTCTCTCTGTTTTGCAAGTTCTCAAGCAGCAGCAGGACAATCTCGACATCAAGCAATACTACTGAGTACATACAGTATGCAGTTTTTTACCTTTTGTATCAATATTGTAATTGTACACCTTGTATAAATCTAGTTACTTGGAGACTCGTACTTTGAACCTTGGCACTTGTTTCTGTATTAGAACAAGTCCCCCATATCAGAAATGCATTCCCGGTATCAAAGACATATGGGGATGTCTCCAAATGTCAAGACTTCCAATGAAGTTTCTTCGTGTCTCTATATGTCCCCTGAAATATCCCTTAAAAATTAGGAAACTTCCTATAGAAGTTTCTTAGATATATCATATAAATTACATTGGTTATTTTGCTCAAGCTCAACTGCTGGTAAGTGGTTGAAAAGAGCTAAAAGAATAAAAGAAATACACTAGGACTTGTAATTTTCAAATTTTACAGAAAAACGTAAGATTCTTATCAAAGTGTAGACACTAAAAATTGTCCTAGGCCTGCGAACTCTATTTGCTTCGTCGATTCCCCTTTCGGCCTTGATAATTAAATAACTATTTAATTATTTTCTATTGTCATAAGTCTTCTATTAATTAAATAATTTTAATTATTTAATTAATTCATTTCTATCTTTTTATTTCTTCCTTGATTAATTAAATATTTATTTAATTATTTTATCATTTTCTATTATAATTAAATAGTTGTTCTAATTATTTAATTATTCATTAGCATTTTCTATCACTAAATTAAATAAATTTTATTTATTTAATTGTCTACTAATTTGTCATTTCCTTCCCACTTTTGAATTAAATTGTTATTCAATTTAAAAGTCAACCTGGCACATGTCCTCTATAATTAAATAATGCTTTTATTATTTAATTATTCATTTCCTTCTCAATTTAAATAATTTTATAATTATTTGAATCTCTCCTACAACCTCTTTTTTTGTGCCAACGTCATTATCCGTGCCAATCTTATCTTGACATCTCATTTAATTTCAGCTCTTGATTGAATAATTTTATAATTCATTCTTAGCCATTAATTTCTTGTCATTGTCCTAATTTTGTCCGAACCTTATTTCATACTACAATTTTTATTCTTGGCCATTGATTGACATATCTTATTGACATTTAATGTCAGCCCTTCATTGACATTTGTCTTTCTATAAAAGACACCTATCATTGTCATTTCAACCTACCTAGGCTATTGCTATCAAAGGAGACAACTACTATCTTCAATATTTTGCTATCATAGACATTAGGCTACTGTTGCATACTCAAATCTGAGGGCATCAAGCACATTCAAGCAAAATGGAGAAGGGCAATGGAGGTCAAGCAACCATGGCATAGGTAATATTTACTTCATGTTCATGTTTCTTATGTTGGATTGTGCTCTATTGTTGGTTTAGGGCTTTGTAGGTTTAGTTTTGATGCTATTTTACCTTAAACTGAATTTTACCCTAGATTACATTGGTGAACCCGACGTGAAGCTAACTAGATCTTGCAGAAATTTTGAAGTTTTCAGGTCTGCACCACAATCGCAAGCTCAAACAACGCAATCACTATCCGAAAAGCTGCAACTGTTCAGAATTTGGGAACATCATTTGGTTGCTTTTATTTTCGGATTTTTCTGTTATTCTCGGTTTTTGGTTTTTGTTTTTATCATCTAACATCATTATTGCATCATACTAGCCTCTGGTTTTGTCGAAATCAGTCGTATTTTTGGTGTTTTTGGCAGCTTCAGGTTCGTGCGACGCAACTGATTAGGGAAACACCACAACTGTTCAGAACTCAAGAACATCATTCGGTTGCCTCTATTTTCGGATTTTCCTTTGTTTTTGGTTACTAGTTTCGGTTTTTGTCATCTAACATCATTTTGTGTCATATTAGTTTCTAGTTTTGTCAAAATTGGTTTATTTTTTGCGTTTTTGCAGCTTTAGGTCCATTTGCCACAACTGTTGAGGGCTTCACCACAATTGCTGACAACTTCACCGCATCTACCAAACGCAATCGACATTCTAGAAACCACAGTCACCAGCTCCTGCACCGCAACTGTCAAAAGCCAGTGAACCGCATCTATCAGTTACAACACCGCAATTGCCTATTTTTCAAAATCTTGCATTTTATTAGAAATTTTCAAATTAGGTCTTTTGCATTCAGTAGTTTAGGAGTTTTTCTAGTACTGATATCTGATTTGCAGCGTGTGGCACAAGTGGAAAGGAGGCATTTACATTTAGGATTTGCTAACTTGTTTATCTTGTCTCATTTTGCAATTTCATTTGGTTCATTCACACTCATTTGGTTAAAATTAACTTGCATTATACACTCATTTGGTTTAAAATTTACCACAACCTGCATTATCTCACTCATGGGTTTAAAATGAACACTACTTGCATATTCACTCATTTGGCTTAAATTTTACAACTAGCTTATCACATTCATTTGGCTTCAAATTAACCTTGCATTTCCACTCATTGGCTTTAAAATTGACAGCAATTTTGCATCAAGTGTATTTTCTCACATTTTGATTTGGGGACCTAAAATAAACCATCGTCTTCATTGTCTTGTGGTTTTGCATTTTGTTTTGAGGTGTGTATGCTCGTCTCTCGCACCATTTGGTGATCTTAAGAATCAAAAACATCTCTTGACATTTGCACTATCACCCACACATTTGGTTTTATTAAGGTTAATGAGCACCATGCTAGTGTGAGTCAAGTATAATGTATATGCTCTCTCCTCGCACCTTGTGTGATCTTGGAGATCAAAAACATTGTGCATGACTTGCTTTTGTTTTACCCTTAGAGGGGCCTACTAATGTGAGACACATCCGTACAGAGAACTCCTTGGTGACTCTAATTGGTTTTTCCCTTGAGCCAGTATATAAAAGGATAGGGGAAATCTCGATTCCGAACAGCCTTGTCGCCCAGTCGTTCCGCTTGCTAGAAGGTATATCCCCGAGTTACGACCAATAACCAAACTAGTTAGAGACCACCCTTTTGATTGAGTTTTGGTGGCATTCTTAGTGCAAGGGTGTAGCATCGCACCCCCAAGATTTTTACGCCCAACATTTGGCTCTCTTAAGTGAGACGGGAATCCTTGGCTTAGCATAAGTTACTTGTTCATACTTGTAACTTTCCAAGGGTGATTGGATCATCCTTCCATTCCAAGAGGCCCCTATCCGTTCACTTTCATAGACAAAAGGTGATACATAACCCTAAAGGGTGTCCCTCCCTTGCATCGATGGAGATTCCTAGAGTGGGCTAAGAGTGTTGCCATTGGACATTGACCTTAGGGATAGACAAGTGTTTTATGTGTGTGATTTGTATTCGATTTGTGCTAGACCCATGGAAATTTGAGGTGAAAAACCTCCGAACATACACATTGCGAACACACTTCTTGGTATTCAGACCAGCCCAATTGTCTTCAAACTATTTACAATGTTTGCCATTCAGACTTGACAAAAATCAGATCAAAATTTAGTCAAAATCAGTCAACTTAGGACAAAAACAAGTTGTTCACCGCAACTGTCTCTGTTAACCGCATTTGCTACCCAAAACGCTGCAACTGCTAAAACCAAAACGCCGCAACTGCTTCCTAGAACACTGCATCTAACACTCAGAACGACGCAATTGCTAGTAGTTGAAATCTTTAGGCAAATCTGGAATAGTCCACTTTCTGATCAATTCTTGAGTACAATCTTGTCATCTGATCATAGACTTGCAATCACCAGACCTGTCATTTTCATTCCATCCATTGCCTCACCTTTGCATTAGTCACATTTGCCATAAGTCAAACTTTAGGTCATCTCTTATCTTGCATACACCTTGTTGCAGATTTTGGCTTTGGAAATTCATCAGACTTTAGAGCAATCCATAGTTACCAAATCAGATTTATCTTGAGCTTATCTTTCAATCAATTTAGTCCTTTGTCATTTAGGTTGGATCTTTAAACTCACAAGGCTAGTCTTGATAAATCAGATTTGTCACCTTGGCTATCTTAGTTTGGTTAGTGACCTTCCCTTAGGTTTACCATAAGGTGCTTAGTTGTCATAACCTTGGTCATCATTTTAGGTCATATTAATATTACCATTACACTTCATCATCATTTCATATTTGGACCATAGTGACACTACCACATCATTGCCTCATCACCATGTCTTCAATTTACCTCAATATGCTCCATCGTCAAGTTGAATACCAATTGCTCCACAATGGTCAATTCCAACAAGCCATAGAACTTAGAGGACAATTCACTCATCCTCCACATCAACCAAGCACAACCCATAGTTAACCACCCACACACCCCTCTTGCCAACAACACACAAGCCCTAGTCATTCATCCACCTATCCTTGATATCAAGAGTCACTTGTTATTAATCCACAACAAACGTCCATTACTCATCCTTATCCTAACCTTGAGAAGGGGAAACCACCATCCACTAATCCATTTTAAGCCTCCACATCCTATCTTACTGCAACGTCCACTAATCCATTCCAATCCACTCCATCCCAATCTAAAACTCCATCCAATAAAAATACATTTAGTTATGGTCTCCAAAATCACATTCCATTGCCTAAACCATGGGATACACATCAAAAGGAAAGTCCAAATCATGATAACATAGATCCCCATTTATGTCAAGGTCAAAGTACTCCTTTTTGTGATCCTATCCTTAAGTCCATCCAACAAGTCCTTCTAGATGATCATGGCCTCCAAAATACACCTATCCTTGATCAAGATTCTATTCTCAATCATGTCGTCCAAGATACACCTATTTTTTACCAAGATCCTACCCTTGAACATGAAGTCCAAAACAATCCTCTCATCAACCTTTATACCATTCATGATCAAACATTTGAAATTAATTCTATCCAAACTCCAAACACATCCATTTCCCAAAATGAGACACTTGCCTCCTTTGGACACATAGATAATCAAATAAATGACATGGATGGCATTCAAGAAGAACATGAAAAGGCTACTATGGATCAAGAAGAACATAAAGAAACTACTATTGATCAAGTCAAAGAAGAAGACACAGAAGCTACCATGGACATCCCAAATAACCAAGAAGACATGAGCATGATAAATGATAAAGCCAAAATATCCTATCAACTAGGACCATCTACTTTTATCAATCAAGCTTTCTTACAGAAGAGAATATTCTGAGCAACAGTTTCCACAATGATGGGTTTGCATCTTGCTTCCAAAATGACAAATACCCCATCACAAAGAGAATATGTCAAAACATGTAGTATCAAGGAAGAGGACTAGGTCTACATGAGCAAGGCATTCGAGAACAAATACAATTTTATGAAAATCCTAGGCATCAAGGTCTTGGCTATTCTCCAATCAGAAAATCAAACGATGTTAATGATACTTCCATGATACTAGGGGACACTTTATCCAATACAAGCATCAAAATGGGGGCCATGAGTAGTCCTTTTCATAAGGTTGTTGCCAACACCCCTTCCATCCATCCCATAAACCATCATTCCATCATAATTAAACCCATCAATTGGAACCAACAAAAACAAGTCTTACAAATCCAAAGCCCAAAATCAAATATCAAAGGCCATTGAATACAAATATCCAAATGGACAAATGAAGTTAAAATGGATTCCAAAGAAAGATGGATCAAGTAAAGACAAGAATTCAATTCCAAAGTCCAATAAAAATGTGGAGCTACAAGAAAAGAGGTCTACCACATATAACAAATGTCCACCTCCTTCAAAATGGTCATCACACAAGGCATATAAAAGTCATGGTTCCAAACGACATCCCAATCGAAATTCTAAAATCCATCATCCACCATCCCAAGTCTAGAAAATAAAAATTGCTACATCCAAATGTCTAAATAATTCTTCCACAGCTACCATCATCCATCATAATCCAAAATCTCGTCTACATTCCAAAACTCCTACTTCACAAACCCGTCACATCTTGGCAACAACTCTCTATCATAAGGACTCTCATGGAACTCTATCACGATGGGCGTATTTTGATAAGGCTAACCCGAATATCAGAAAGGATCACAATGACATCGATCAGTTGTATACAAGTGATATGATCCTAACAAGACAACTACTCCGTAAAGGTCACTATTGGCATATCATGATACCAGCATCTAAAACACCATCAAAGGATTCTGAACGCTTAGTGATCGTCTAGACAATACAAAAACAAAACAAAAAAATTGAAAAATCAAAAAATCAAAAATCAAAAATCAAAGAAAATAGTAAAGAGAAAAATTTCGTCCAATAGTGAAAACCATTCTTATGGTGCTTTGGATAAGTACCATGATGAAAACCTGGCAAACAAGCGTCATGTGTAAGAGCAATTATCTATGTGGACCACTACACTTGGGGGCAAGTCATCTCATCTCCCATGCCTTCCTCATCACATTTCCATCTATCCATTTAATCCATATCATTCCCATCCATTTTCCCACCTACTTTGATCTTGATAAGGACTAGGGTACAAACATAAATCATGCTTTGGAAAAACTCTTGACATGTCTATCCTTTGGTCATACACTATCCATGAAATATCATGTCATTGCCTTCATAGCATTATCCAAACCCATACCTTAGAGAAAACAATTATTCCTATGTGGCATAGTCCTTGGAGATCATATGATAATTCTTCCAGCCAATAATCCTCATGTCTCCTATCTTTTACCAAAGCCACCCATCATCCTTTCATACCTATCGCCTGTCTTGGTTTTCCCTTGTCAATGGTCTAAGGATTCTCCATCATCCCATCTAGTCCTAAAGAAGTCATACCAAATGCAATAAGTCTAATCCATACAATTTTGCTATGCATCCTAGCGCATCACCCAAAATGTTCCTTGGTTTCATTTCTAAACTTGTTGCAAACCTTGATCCTTTGTTCACATTATCATCATTCTCGTGTTGTTTTGGGATGTTTCCTTCCCACGTCAAACAACGTCATCATCACCTGTCAATTGGTTTTCAGCTTGACTAGGAGCAAGATCATGGTTGTCCTTGGATGTGTAGACTTGCTCACATGCTTGTAGGCATCATTCACATGCATTTGTCACGATCCTTATAGTCACCCTTCATTCATAATAAATCCATCCTCCATCATCTTCGTGTCTTCCATAATAACCCTTGACATTATGCATCTTTTCGCCTTCCATATCCACTCACCATAACGACTATCTCATTCCACCCCTAATAAATTGGTCTTATACCCAATTGGGGACAAATACTTGACCTATGTCTTCATTGGATTCTATGGTTACTGTTGGAGGTCACTATTTCAAAAAGACAAAAAAATAAAATATTCTCAAAAAACAAAAACAAAATCATAAAACATCAAAAATCCAAAAAAATAAACCATGTCAAAATCTAAAAACATCCAAATAACTTTCAAAAATCCCAAAAACAGAGTCAGAGTCAATCATGTCAATCCAAGTCCAGTCGAACTACGTTGCCTCTGCGACTTCATGTAGGCAAGGCCATCTGTCGATGAGCCCCCAAAGCATTAGGTCGGTCCTTTCGGATTTGTCGAATAAAAGTCAAATCATGATTATGTCCTTTGTCAATAAAACAAAGTCAAGTCATGTCGAACTATGAGGTCTCTGCGCATTGTTACATAGGCAAGGCCATTTCTTGATGAGCCCCTGAGGCCTTACGTCAGTCCTTTAGGGTTTGTCGAGTTAGTCATAATAAGTCGGACATTGTCACCAAACACAAACAGTCGTCAAAACCTCAAACAAGTCACAAATCAACAAGACAAACAAGCCATTTGGTCCTCAAGTTAAATTAGTCAATTGTCAAAACAGACAAGCATCAAATCAACCTCAAACAACAAACCAGTCAAAACTTTGTCTTATACAAGATGTGTCATTCCTGCAAATCAGACATTATCATTATATCAAACTTTGTCATTCGCCTTATACAGGTGGTTACATGATCGAAACCAGACTTGACGTCTTATACGACATGCTTCCTCTCCTGAAACCAAGCCTTGCCAAACAATCAACCCGTCAATCACCTAGTCAATTAAACATCGGCAAACACTTTGAATGGCTATTGACGTTGTTGGTTTATTTGTCTTATTTTTTTTACTTGTCTATGGGTCACGTTACTAGCTACCTCGAGGATGTCCCATGAAGGATTTAGAGAAGCGATGATGTCTCATGACTCGTCTTTTCTTTAATTGCTATCTGTGGATTGTCTTGGCAAAAAGACTGGGGCAACTTTGCCCTTGGTATGAGTCGGAACATTCCTTGTCTATGACTGTTTATTTTCACAAGTGCATAACTTTGCACACCTTTGTCATATTTTACCGTCCTATGATGATTAATGCAAAGCCTTGCATAGCAAAATATTCATCTTTATGTTGTCTTCACTAACGCCATGCTAACATCCATATCTTCCACGTTAACATTTCTTTTATTCCGCTTATCTATTTTCCTCTTGTCCATTTCGAAAGCACACTCGTGTTCTTTGAACCCGCATGTTCGCTCGAGGGGGCATACTATTACCTCCTCGTCATCCTTCCTCATCCTGTTCACACTAAGGAATATTTTTAACTAAATTTCTTTGACACAATGCGATAAACTGCGTTGTATCAAAGAGGGGCAAAATGTAGACACTAACAATTGTCCTAGGCCTGCGAACTCTATTTGCTTCATTGATTCCCCTTTGGGCCTTGATAATTAAATAATTATTTAATTATTTTCTAATGTCATAAGTCTTCTATTAATTAAATAATTTTAATTATTTAATTAATTTATTTCTATCTTTTTATTTCTTCCTTGATTAATTAAATATTTTTTATTTATTTAATTACGTCACTAATGTCCTTGTCTTCTATAATTAAATAAATTTTATTTATTTAATTATTTCACTTTCTACTATAATTAAATAGTTGTTTTAATTATTTAATTATTCATTAGCCTTTTTTATCATTAAATTAAATAAATTTTATTTATTTAATTGTCTACTAATTTGTCATTTTCTTCCCACTTTTGAATTAAATTGTGATTTAATTTAAAAGTCAACCTGTCACATGTCCTCTATAATTAAATAATACTTTTATTATTTAATTATTCATTTCCCTCTCAATTTAAATAATTTTATAATTATTTGAATCTCTCCTACAACCTCTTTTTCAATGCCAACCTCATTATCCGTGCCAATCTTATGTCTTGACATCTCATTTAATTTCAGCCCTTGATTGAATTATTTTAATTCAATCTTAGCCATTCATTTCTTGTCATTGCCCTAATTTTGCCCTAACCCTATTTCATACTACAACTTTTATTCTTGCCATTGATTGACATATCTTATTGACATTTAATGTCAACCCTTCATTGACATTTGTCTTTCTATAAAAGACACCTAGCATTGTCATTTCAACCTACCTAGGCTATTGCTATCAAAGGAGACAACTACTATCTTCAATATTTTGCTATCATAGACATTAGGCTACTACTGCATACTCAAATCTTAGGGCATCAAACACATTCAAGCAAAATGGAGAAGGGAAATGGAGGTCAAGCAACCATGGCATAGGTAATATATACTTCATGTTTATGTTTCTTATGTTGGATTGTGCTCCATTGTTGGTTTAGGGCTTTGTAGGTTTAGTTTTGAACAAAGCACAAAGAGGTCCATGTATAATGAAGTTTAATCATTTTATTGAAAATATAGTCATTTTGAGAACCATGTACGATGTTTTTAGATAATGGCATTTCCATCCTAGTTCCCGTCTGCTGCCTCTAGGTGATAAAGTTGTTCTGGTTTAATATTAACTATTTATGTCAAGATGATGATTATCAAATATCAATGTAATTAATAGTTTCTTTTGTTGACATTTTTTATGTACTTTAAAATGTTAGCTTTTAAATTTTTAAGCAAATTACTTTCATCATTTGTTTTTTTCATCATAGCATGATGTCCCTTATTTTCTAGGGTATTCTAAAAACCTTTGAATGTGAAAGTGCTAGAAGACTTATCTAGATCTGTAGCTGCAATAACTGTATGATTCTTATCAACATCCTTTAAAACAAATTAGTTTTGCCAACATTTTACTTTCTTGTATTGATGAGTCACTTGATGAAAAAAAAATGGTTGCATGACAATTGAGGGGCATTATGTGCATCATTGATAATTGCTTTTACTTAAAGTTGAATTGTTTGCAATGTATATTTTTTTCACCGTTTGATTTTTCAAGTAATGTAAACAAACTTTTATCATTGGTCATGTGATGGGTGCAACCTGAATGAAAATTCTATTTTATATCACCATTATGAGCAATTAAAGCCTTACAACAAACAATAGAGACTTTCTTGCCCCTTCTTCCTGAATTTCCCGATGTCCTTGTGCCACTTCATGCATTTATGCTTCTGATTATTAAATATTAAATGTAATATTAACGGTCATCTTAGCTTAATTTAGTCTTTAGTTAGTCGTAAGTTAACTTGTAGTTAACTTAGTCTGCTTTTTGCATCTTTCCGCTTTTTATGCTTTAGTTTGCTTTAGCTAACTGTTTGTCTATTATTCAGTTAACTAATGCTTCTCCCTAATTTCTAGGGTTTGTAAGTTCTATAAGAGCAAGGTTCTTCTGCTAATAAAATGTATCTCATTATTCAGTAATATATCATTTTGAGATTTTATCAACATGGTATCAGAGCACATGTTCAAGCCTAGTTAGCCGAGTTTCATCTGCTGAAATTTTTGGAGGGTTTTTTCCTATTTTTCGCGTCTTTGTTCTAGACGCATTTTTTCGTGAAGTTTCTATTGCAGATTCGAAGGATTTCTGAGTGAAAAAATCTCGCGATATTTTTTTGGGCGTCACGTGAGGGTTTCTTTTCTAAAATTGCATCTGAGTGAATGTGTTTTCTAGGCGTCAATTGTTTCTTTTTCTGAAAGTCGCGAGCAAATTCTCTCTTTGTCCCGTGTCTGTTCTTCCATCTTTCGCACGTGCGCAACTAGCTTCTTCTGGTCATGTTTTTCTTTTCCGGATTTCGCGTGCATTTTCTGCATTTTCGAGGGTTTCACATGCGTGACCTCCCATTTTTTTGTGCACACACGACCTCGAAAACTTTCAAGGAGGTTTGTTTCTGGCACGCAATTTTCCTATCGAGTTCTATCTGAAACTTTTCACGCACATTTTCAGTCTTCTCTAGTGATTTTCGAAGTTTCTCCTGTGCGTATGGCCGCGATTTTTTGCTAGATCTAGGCACGTTTTCTCTCCTTTTCTGCCGCGTTCTTTTCTACTTGTTTGGGCGACGCAATTTCACGCGTTTCTGGGCGCGGCATCTAATGGTTTTCTCCATTTCTGCAACCTGGTTTTTCTTCATTGGCATGCGATTTGCTATGAAGGGTTTTCTACAATTTATGGCTGCAACTAGGGTTTGCTGCTCTTTTTTTTGGAATTTTTTGTAGTAGATTTGGCAGATTCATGGTGATTTTCTGAGGTTTCATGACTGCTTGAAAAAAAAATTGGAGCCAATTTTGACAATTTTTCTAGGAAAATTAAAAAAAAAATTGCAGAGTTTTTGAAATTTTTTCTTAAAAAAAAATTTACATAGATTTTTGAAAGTTTTTGAGGGTTTTTTCTTAAAAAAAAAAAATCTTATAGATTTTGAGCCTCTTTTTTCACACAATTTTTGAAAAATCGAGAGTTGTGCCAGTTGATTGTCCAATGTTTTGCTAGCTGATCACAGAGTTACCTCATTTTTTGTTCCTTGGAAAACGGGAGGGATGGCGTCTTTGTCCAATATTATGTTGGAAAGTTCGCAAAGGTTCAATGGAAAGAATTACAACACGTGGAAGCATAGGATGCTTACCATCTTTGAGTATCGGTGTCTGGATGAGCTTGTTCTTGGTACAAAAGTTTGTCCCACTGCTATTGGGAAGGATCAGGACAAGTATGATGGAAGTAATAGGGAGGCAATCATGCTTCTTAAATTATCTATCACCGATGACATGTTACCAAAAATACCATCTGGTAAATCTGTTGCGGAGATCTGGAAGCATCTAAAAGATCTTCATGAGACCTCAGACAAGGGAAGGGCTTTCTTTCTGAAGAATATTATCTTTTCTATTATGATGGATGACCAAGTGTCTTTGCAGGAGCACTTGATGAAAATAAAAAATATTCACGATCAATTGGAGGCCATTGGTCGTAAGATGGAAGAGGAGGATATGATGGTGATCACTTTGAAGAGTTTGCCACGTTCCTACGAGCACTTCATCAAAACACTCAACATTACATCCACCAATGTTGACTTGAAGTTTGATGAGATGTGCAACAAGCTTTTGCAGCAGGATCGGTGGAGGAAGCAATTTGGGAGCAGCAGTGAGTCTCCTAGTGTTGAACAAGCATTTACTACCAAGGATGTTGGCAAAGGCAAGTCCACTCAGCAGAAAGGACGAGGCGATTCGGAGGAGGGCTCCAAGAAGTCTTTTACTTGCCACTACTATGGGAAGATTGGTCATATGCAGAGGTATTGCAGAAAGCAGTTGGCTGATGAGAAGTCCAACTAGGAAACATCTCAGCAAAGTGCTCACGTAGCGGAGCAGACTGAGCAGAAGGAGTTTGCACACTATGCATTTTGATGACCAGCACAATATGAGTAGACTTAGTTTTTTGTTTGTACGATGACCATTAAGGGAGGGTATTAAATATTAAATGTAATATTAATGGTCATCTTAGCTTAATTTAGTCTTTAATTAGTCGTAAGTTAACTTGTAGTTAACTTAGTCTGCTTTTTGCATCTTTCCACTTTTTATGCTTTAGTTTGTTTTAGTTAACTGTTTGTCTATTGTTCAATTAACTAATGCTTCTGCCTAATTTCTAGGGTTTGTGAGTTCTATAAGAGCAAGGCTCTTCTGTTAATAAAATGTATCTCATTATTCAGTAATATACCATTATGAGATTTTATCAACACTGATGTCCTGTTTAGTAGCAGTAGTAATAAAGCTTCGTTGGTTTATGTCTCTTTGTTTTATTTCCCTTTGTTTTGGTAGGACCTTTGTTGGTTGTCATCATGATCTTTCTTTGAAGATTCCCCATCAACTTTCTTGTTTCATTTTTCAGTTATCCCTTGCTATGTTGGCTTGGTGTATGGGTTTTGCTATTGTGCCAATTTTTATTATTCTCTTCCTCTTGTAGAAGTAGCGTGCATAACCCTTTCAATTATTCTTTTCGCTTCCTTTCTTTATCGCCTTTGTTGGGTAGAAGGTAGAGAGGAAGATACCTTATGGCTTGTTTAGATGTGAAAGTACATCTTGCATTTCTCCATCATCCACTTTCCCACAATTGGTGATTTGATATTGGAGGTTTTGAATTTTGATCAATTATCCAACTTTGTTCAAAACTTTTTGTATGGCTATTGAACAACTCTTGCCTCAGGGGAATATCTTTCTTTCATCCTTGACATCAAAAGCTTCTAGTGTTTTCTTCAACTGATTTTAATATTGATAGTAGTGTTGCAACTCAAAGGCAACATGACCTGTTAATGTTACTATGGCATTGTCTTCACAGACATGAACATTACAAGTTTTTCGTCTTTATTGGGAGTTCCTTTGGCATCATTTTTGAACCACTAAACACCTTTTTTCATGAAAATGAGTTCTGTTCCAATCGCCCATTCCTTATTATTGTGGCAAGCAATACAGGTTCATTAATAGAGTACATTTTGGTTAGCCCCTTTTTAAGAAGGTTCTGAACCCTCACCATCTCTATACCATTGTATAGAGCTCAAAACAAGCTTTACATTGCTTGAAAAATAGATTCAAATGGAGTGCATATGCCTAAGATATGACCATTTGAAGTTTAACTAACAAGTCTGCTCAAAGGGGAAAAAATAATGAGAAGTTTAAAAGTTTTTAAAACATGTTTTGGCAGGAAGTAACCATTTTTGCCAATAGTCACCTTTTGTTTTACTTTATCTCCTTGCTACTTGGTAGGATTTGATTTACTTATTTTTTGCTAATGCAGCAATTGTATAAATAGTCAAAACTGTGGTCCAATGACACTCAGGCATGTTAGCCACCTGCACAACCAAAAAATCATCTGCCACGTGTCAGTTGTATTGCTCACAATATCATCGAGGAACTGTACAGAGAAATCAAGCTTTGCCATATGGTATTCTTTGAGTGCCAATTCAGCTGCCACGTAATATCCTAAGTCACCTGCTACAAATTGCCTCATGTTCACCGTAGGCATAAAGAAGGGCAAGAATAGACTCGAATTCATGACCTCTACTTGTCAAGGAAAATGACATTGATCAGGTGTATAAGTCTTCCGCCTGTCTTTCCTTTGGCAGCATGGATCTTGTTGAGCACTGGCCTCAAATTGGAGAGGGGTGCTTCCTCTCTCTGTAACTGGTGACATATTGTCACTCTGCTCTACTCCAGCTCTGGCAGTGATGGATCCTTGCTGCCTAATACAATCTACACCATTCTTTGCCAATTGGGCAGTGGTTCTGTCTCCGTTGCTCCACTTTTTTATTTCAGGTTTCCTGTCATATCCCTGCCCTAGCTGGGTTGGCCCAGCAGTAAAAATAAATACATAGTAATATTTTTTATCTTGAATTTTGGCCAACCTATATCTTATTTAGGGTGCCAAGTTTAATGATTTAATATTAATTTAAAAAAACAATAATATTTCTCTTTGGGGCCGACTTAGTTGCTTTTTGGGCACCAACTTCAAATCAAATAGGTATAAATATATCTCTGCCGGCTGTTGGTATGATTTTTGAGATTATTTCCTAAAGTGGCGCTAGCTGGGACGAAAACCCTAGCTGCACCTCAAGGTTGGACGAAACACTAACCTCGTTGTGCCAAATTCCTCCTAGATATTGCAATTTCACTCAGCATAACCAATTCTGCACTTAACCTAGTAACTGTCATTTTCAGGCTGATCTCCATGATTGCAATTTAAAGGGAGTTTGTCGATCTTTTTCTGAAGATTGTGAAGGACAGTGATTTAGGTCTGCCCGGCCAGCGAGCAAACAGTGAACCAGGAGATGGAGCAGCAAGTAAGACATCAGATCTGCAGTTCACTCACCCAGAGAAACATCCAACTTCCAACAACCCTCACAGGCTGGTCTGGCATCAGGTCTCACATCAAATCAGACACTAATCAGGTTAGCAGTCATCACAAGGTGCAAGGAAATAATTGCAGATCTAAGGCGAAAATCACACTCAGTCACTAGGGCAGCACAGGGAACTAAGACACAACACCTTGACCTGAAGATCCAAACCTCCCTTATCACATAAATTTGGTGCAAACCAGATCTGTGCATAAGAAAGACTGATGCACTGTTATTGACATTCTGAATTTTGAGGCAGGGTGAAACCCCAGGTCAGCTGTCGATTGTATTGTCTCAAGGCGTATTGGTGTAACAGCAGCCTTGTTTCATGGCCTGTTAAACAGCTTTGTTAGTCTGACCTGATATATTATTCACTGCTGTAGTATTTTTCTTTAATACAAGGAGATGTCAGTATTTATATTTAGCAGAGTAGCCGGATACGCCCCCGCCCCTCCCCAGGCGCGCATATCCCCGTATCTGTATGGATATGGATATGATACAGCACAAATACACGTTGGATACTGTACCCACACATGACCAAAAAACTCTGATTTTCCAGCCGTGCCGGATACTATGTGATTTGATTTTCAAAATATTTGATGTGAATCCTCCTAAACTTAATCTTAAAAAACTTCAATTGTGCAATATATTTTTTTGTTTTGTATAAACAAAACCTACACCAAATGACGAAGACAAATGAAACGTTCTTCTATTTCAACAAACCATTTTTTTTGGGGTTTTAATTTTTATAGATTTAAGAAAGTTAATTCTTTATAACTTCATATTTATATTTAATATCTATATTATGTTGTTTAAATGTTAGATATTTTTAAAAAATTAAAATTTATACTTTAAATATAAATAGAATTTATACATATATATTTAATTGTTTATTCTTTACTAAATTATTAATATATTGAATTTTAATATTGTTTTAATTTATGTTTACTTATTTGCTTTTAAAGTAATGAAAATCTCCTCTAATAACTTAAAAAATTGTGTTAAATATGTGTGTGTGGTTTTTATGAATGTCGTATCTAGCCGTATCCATATTGGGGGTCTTAAAAAATAGCCGTATCCATATCCGATAACGTATCCATATCTGTATCCGTGTCCATGCAACTTTGTTATTTAGTCTAGTTTGCTCAGAAAATTTCAGTTAATTGTTTACTATTCATTGTTCCATTGCTATGTGGAATATGGCTATAACTCTTATTCATTCTCCATTGGCTCAATGACTTTTACTGTTACAAATCTGAATTATATTGAGGCAAAGACCCTAACTCAGTGATTTTAAAGTTGGTAAAACCCTAGAGTTATTACATTTCCAATGAAATTCAAAGGAGATACTATTTGTTTGACAAACACTTGGGCTTGGTCCCTTTTTTGGGAGATACCCAAACTCAGATTTAGATTCTTACAGAGGACCTTTAGACATGTTAGGCTCTGAAGACCCAATGTGCATGCAAATAAACAACGTAAATCACCAACACGTCAAACGGATGATTGGTCACATGGTGACAAGTACAAGACCATGGATAGAATTCCAAAGATCAACTTGAAATGATTAAATCCTCTTCATTCTAGGTTCAAAGACCCAATGGGCATTCCATATGACTACAGACCTCTAGCAGATCTGTTATAACTTATAACAGCCAACTGAGAAAGATCTACTACTCAAGCATGTGAATTCACTCCTTATGCAGAAATCTACCCCATTTTCTTTCTGCTAAGCAAGCCATATGTTCTCAGGCAAAGTACTCAAGCATCATTGAAAGGAATAAATTAAAGTATTATGATTCAATTATATCCTATGCTGTACCATTTCCATTGTCCAGATCCATATAAGAGTAACCTATTTGCACATCAGATAAAAAACTATACTGTAACGGCAACATTATAACAAGTAAAAGTTCTCAACTGTCAGAATAAATTTTTTAATGAATATCGATCTCACAAATCATTCTGCACTTTACATTCATTCAATTCATGAGATACCTATTATAATTTTTAAGCCTAACGTTATCTGTCAATAGATTCTCAATCAAGCTCTACTAGCTCATCGAAGATATTCTTTATTTAATGCTGTAGGGTTTATTGCATTTGAAATAAAGTGATGTAAAATTATAAAAGTGATGTAGAATTATAAGTGTGATGTAGTTGCCTTATCTAGTACCTTAATCTATCAAATGGGTGAGCCACTCTGCATTTTAAATGTAACAACTAACAAGGATGAAAGAATTAAGAAGAAATATCATAAATATGAAAAGATAGCAGAAACATAGACATATCTGTGACTTAAAAGAAATAATTAACACAAATGATGAAAGTGACAAT
The DNA here is from genome assembly GCA_007258455.2 of Sequoia sempervirens. Classification (NCBI taxonomy): domain Eukaryota; kingdom Viridiplantae; phylum Streptophyta; class Pinopsida; order Cupressales; family Cupressaceae; genus Sequoia; species Sequoia sempervirens. The sequence continues at coordinate 1,192,460,259 of VDFB02271358.1, forward strand.
TCATGTCACTGACGAGGCTTCCAAATATGCCTTTAAAATAGTTTCTCATATATCAAATGTCAAATAGAGATGCATTACTGCATCAAACCAGGCATTGACAGTCATGCTGCATTCTCAGTAATCACTGTGAGACAACGGACATGTCATATATTTTTCACAGCCCTACATACATGCTGCAGCCATATTTCTACATCCTCGAGGATCAAAATGACATCAAACTATTCTAGGAACCTACCATGTTGACCCTTCACTGTGTTAGCTTCAAGAGTTCAGCTCACAGGCATTTTATTCCTTAGTTTGCCAGTAAGAATCCAGTAATAAGATCAACCTTAAATTATAAGCAAAACGCAAGGAAATTGTGCCATAAGAGAAAGAGAAAATGCAAAGCAAATTACAAACACGTAGATCTCAAGAGAAGACTGAATTGGACAAAACATTTGTCAAGTCTCAAGAGTGTTAAAGTCTGTTTATAATCCATGAGAGAAGAGGCCAACTCACAAGTGTTGATTTCAGCTTTATGCACCTCCAATAAAGAAGCTGATATGAGATTAAATGTTTGCAACCAATTATATGTTGGAGATTGCTAACCATGACATGCTGCCTAAGTGGGCTCCTTCATGTATTCTGACTCATGTTCATGCTTCCAAAAATACAAAAAAGACAAAAATAGGTGCATAGGAAAAATGCAAATGTATGCTGGCAGGTCCACATTTCAACCAAGTCTGCATAAATCTATGATTTCACTCCTGTCATCTTGGTCATAGTAGTTATCAGACAGAGTAGTAAGGGTGGTTATGCCTTTCCGTAAGAATCCATTCTTGCTCTGTGCTCAGCCATGAATGTTCCCAACCTGGTGAACAATGGTAACTAACTTAAAAAGAAATTTTGACTACTTGAGAGGAGGGATTTTGCTCTAACAGAAGATGATATCCTTTTGTTGGAAAATGTTTCATTGTCTGTATAAATCTATGACTTTACTCCTGTCATCTTGGCCATAGTAGTGGTTATCAGAGAGAGCAGTAAAGGTGGTAATGCCTTCCCATGAGAATCCATTCTTGCTCTGTGCTCAGCCATGAATGTTCCCAACTTGGTGAACAATGGTAACTTCCCTAAAACATAAATGTTGACTACTTAAGAGGAGGGATTTTGCTCTAACAGAAGATGGTACTTTTGTTTGAGAATATTTCTTAGTTCATACATCACACCTTTTGCAGGCACCTAGGTATAGTCCTCTCACCATGTTCTAAGGACCATCAACCTTTTAATTCATCATCCATTTTATTTCTGGCTGCTACAATATCATTCCCATATTTTTGTAACAAAATTCTACTCATTAGTTTTCAGATGGAGAATCTCTATAGAAGATATGTCTCATGAGATATCGCCCATTCCTGGGAATCTTCTTGAATGGCTCCCCTTCCCCCTATTGCTAATACTGCATTCTCTATTTTGTCAACACATAGGGCTGTCAACAACAATTTGCCTTCAATCTCTGACCCTAATATCAGAGCCAACAAAATTTGCTGTCCATCACAACATTCTGATCTACACACCCTGCCACCAACCTAACAAATTACATAGCATTCACATGAAACAATCCACTAATCATTTTTTTTAACGTAACAATTTTCATTGCAATTTTAACCAAATTAGCTTGTTATGTTTTTTATTAGGTAAAACTAGCTTGTTATTTTTATCATCTCAAGCTACACTATTATTATGGGCAGAATGAAGAACACAAAGGGTTTCTTTAAAAGCCCAACTAACACGCTATATGTTTAGTAAATCAAAACTCAATTATGATCCTCCTGAAATAGCAACCCTATGGACTTATAAGTACTCAAAGTTGGCCACGGTCAGCAATTACCATAGGCTTAGAGGTCTTGCCACTACTCTACTCCACCTTTACAATTTCATGCATAAATTCCATGCCATCAACAACCATCCAAACATGACATGCTTCCCATCCAGCCATGAGCTCTGTGTAGGGCAGATAAAAAATTGGGAGCCATTAGTATGAGGCCTGCAATTGCCCATGGATAATATTATAGGGCTTGTGTACTTTTAGAGAAGTGGTCTTCAATGAACTTGATGCTGTAGATGGACTCCTTTCTGGTCTTTTGTGGGTGAAATTACTGCCCTTGCATATTAACCCATGGATCACCCTTATCAGATTGGTCAGTTTTTTTGCTAGTTTTGATGGCTTGAAAGTTCTTGGCACTCGTAGGGGTGGTGTTGGTGTATAGCTCAATGATAATTCAACCAACTTTCTTTTCACCAATCTACATGTTGAAGAACAATCTGGGGTTTGCCATGTTGACCATTTGAAACCCTTAAGAAGAATAAATTTGTAGTTGATAGCAAAGTTGAAAGCCTTGGTTTTCCCTAGGTTTGATCACTTTTGTCTCTAATTTAAAAAATTCATTAATCATTTGGTTCCTATCAATGCTTAGCTTGGTGTTGGCATTTCACTTGCTCTGCCTTAGATTTCCCTATTGACAACAACCAATCTTTGGTGTATTACTCTCAATTCCACATCCTTGGAAGACAGTCATCCCTACAATTCTTGTATTTTATTAAGGGCATATTGTTGTTCTTTCTATGTATTAATGTTCTTCGTAACTCCATAAAACATTGCCTTCGTTGTGTTTTGTAATTGCTTCTTATAACCAATGGTGCCCAATTATTAGTGTTAGTGCTTGAGACTCTTTTCCTGTAATTCTAGAAAATTTGCTAAGAAAATAGGCCTAGGGATATATTGGACACCATACCAGGCAACCTTCATCAACATATCACAAACATATTTGGGCAATTAACAAGAGTGGGTACAATTCTCCTATTCTTTAGGCTTTGCTTGCTAAGGAGGTCCCATTGATCCTATATGACAATTAAAGAGAAATGTTTTAAACAAATTGCAGACAAAGGCAAAACCCATTTTGCAAAGAGATAATCCAAGATTTGTCACTAATTATGCTCTATGCTATTCTTTGTGATTCTATGATTCAAGATCCAATTGAAGTAGACGACAACCCAAAACCAATATTTTTTCATTTACAAAGATGCTTTTAATAAGGCTTATATAAATGGCTATTCTTTATAATTCCCCTTGGAATGACTTGTAGACAAGTAAAGATTAATTTAAACTAAAGCTAAAAGAAAGAATGAATGATTGTTGTGATCAAGTGCATCTAAAGACTCACGCCTTTAATCTGATTGGCAACAGAGTCAAATCCGAAACAAAATATGAACACAATTGAAAATCCTTTATCTACCTATTTATTTATTGAAATGCTTTTTACAATGAACTAGAATGTATTGAAAATTTCTACCAGTCTAGTAGTGTTTTCCTTCAAAATACAATTCAAAAATAGTGAGACAGGCACACAAAAAAGAATTCCTTATTTATCCTCTTGTAATCTACATATTTCATATGTTATGTGAGAACACTTTCCATGTAGTTGTAATTAGTTTGAAGACTAATAAGCCATAAGGCTAGAGCAACAAATGTGCCCTCAAAGATGCAACTTATCTCTTGAAATACTACGTTACCTTTGGAAAAATCTTTATAGGTTGCAAAGCATATCCAAGAAGTGCAACAACAAGTAAGGCACCAGCTGCAACTAACAAATTAGCAGATTGAAAAGATTATGGACACTTGCTGCTACAAGATCCAAGAATTATGAGATGTATTTGGTAAAAGGGGTGGGTTACCTGATTCCAAGAACACCTGGATCACTGAAGAAGATCTCATGAAATTTACAAAATCAGACTCTTTTAAACTGGGAGGTTTAGAATCTTTCTAGATGGAGAAGATAATGTAAATGCAATGCAAACACCGATAAATGGCTGGATCCCCACTACCTATCCGTTTCTTGCTTTGTCACTATTCGTGGTTTTTTTGTTTGTAATTGCCATTTCTAGTGGTGTCATTTTGGAGAGGTTTTTTATGCTCTCTTTAGTTAGGAGATTTGGGGATAGCAATGTGGTAGAGGAGAGATGACTGTGTCGCTGTCTTTGGGAAAAAGACTTCTTCTTTTTCCGACTGTAATTTTGGGTTTGGAATTAGGAATAAATAGGCTAATAAAACTTTATTTTTTGTGTTGTTTCGGATTTCCTCAGTTCTTGATTCTACAATCCTGCTTCTATGATGTTTGACCTATATACTGTCTTGAAATGTATGATTTGCAGGAATAGGGCTCACTATGGCAGCTTGCTAACAGGGGGTGAACAGCATTTCTGAGCCTTGAATACAGTGAGCATACTTTGGAACAGGGTATGAAATTCCATTAAAAAATCCTGGAAGTACTTTTCTCTTAAAGGTTGTTCCTGAGTCTGCTCTGCTTTCACAGATTTGATACAAGCTGTGGATACTTATGGATGGCACATTGATTAATGACAATATGGCATGAAGAAATATACTTATTGAAGATAATGAAATAGGATATACACAAAATGTGCTGGTGGAGAAAGCTTTTAATATTTTTCGGAAAATGCAACTGGAAGCTAAAAGCCTTAACTTGACATCCATCATATACACATTCCCATTGTGTGACAAAATGTCGGCTTTGGAAAAGGGTATGGAGCTCAATAAAATTTAAATACAATTGAAAATGGACTTTCATCAATGCTGATGTGAAACATGATTGGATTGTATGCAAAATATGGAAGCATGGAAAAGTGACACGAATCATTCGGCACATGTTGTTAGTTCGTTGCTAGAGGGTATCTGGCAACAAGATGGCTATGCTCATTGCACTTTCCTATCAAAGTTAACATTATTTTTTTTACCACCTATATTTTTGGGCCAAGAAGTTTAGTAGGTTGGGGACCCTGTACTAAAACCACATTAACTGATTAAAAAACATTAAGTGTCTGGCTTTGGTATAATTTATGTCATTTTGCAATCTAAGAAGCTGCAAATATCATATGAAATTGGTATTAGGGTGTTTCCTCTGTAATCCAAAATTAGAGGCAACAGAAACATTATTGTGGAAGAGCGAGAAACTAGTACTAGGGTTTCTTTTCTGTATATGAAAATAAGAGGTAACAGAAAGATTATTGTGGAAGCGCCTCCTACTGAAGGTGACCAATACGAAACATCCTTGCAATGTTTCTAAGACAGAAAATAATCATTTTGATCATGTCCAATCAACATGGGTTTTTTAAGTACAATCAACTATTATAGCTGTAAGAAGAGTTCCCAAGGCATCTTCCACTAACAGGTAGCAATAATCTAAAAGACTTTTTCTTTTAAAGGGCCATACAAAATAACAGTAATAAATACAATCCCTAACGCCGAAGCAGAGAAACTCAAGGCTCTTGTGGACTAAGATGAAACGAAAAATACATTAGCAGGAAAACTTTCTCTTATGGATTTCACTACACTTCTGCCTAATCAAAATAGAAAGCCAAAAACATCAACTTCTGCAAGAATCGACAACCCACTTCAGCGTGGCTGTTAGTGTTATCATGCTAGATTTCTTGTAGACAGTTGTTTTGACAGCATTACAACCAAAGATATATGCTAAAGGAAGAGTTAGCATATTTGCAAAGGGCTATTTTAAAGAAAACGAAGTGCAAACGTTGAAAAAGATTTTCTCGCCCGAAAGGTAACATCTTTATCAAAAGTACACAGGTTGTGTTCTGAGGTTAAGAATAAATACTGTCAAATGTTGAATTTTAGGGCGGAAAAAACCTTACCATTCACTCTCGACCTTGGAGACTTAGGCAGGTGTAGAAGGGTTAAAATTTCATTTTCGGAAGTCGAGTTGAAAGGAAAGAAGCATACCATATGTGGATATTTGTGTTGGTCAACGACTCGTGTGTTCTCCAGTCGGATGTTGAGATACTGATCGACTGAATGCAGAACTCCTCTGATGGCCAAATCATTCTTCAACTCCACTGTTACCTCTTTTCCAACCAATTCCTTGAAATATGAGAAGAATAGCTGCAATATTCACACACTGCCCAATGAATAGGGTTTTACCGAAGCAGTAAAGAAACTGGTTGAAGAAGAGCAACATACCATTTTTAGTCGATTTGCAGTAATAATCTCTGCTTTCCTTTATTGTGATACACCCATTGTTGCCACGCCAAGCTTTACAATGCTATTGACCTTTTCTTGAGTTTCTCTCTTAACCGGCGGAATGATTTGCGAAAGAAAAAAATCGTTCTTTTCAATAATTATTTGTAATTAAAATTTGGGTTGGAGTAAGTAATTAAAGAAGATAAGATAGTGGGGCAGGGGGTTAGCTTGATTGGCTAAAGCAACCTGTTGTTGCAGGCAAGTGGTCACGAGGTCTAGTCTCCCCCCAAACCCGTGGTATCGAAGGGCGTGCCAGCGCCACCGGTCACGTGAAAAAAGCTTATAGGGGGACGGATACCCGACCGATATTCTAACGCCTTAGAACATTCAATGCTCCAAAACCTCTCTCATCTCGCTCATTTTCACCCCTTTCCTACATGCACCTTTTGGAGTCTTTGTTGTCTTAGGCACCAATACATGTTCAGCTCTACTCTTTGCAACAAACCTTTGACACTAATACATGTTCAGCTCTACCTATTCTGCCTAGGATCGCTTGGCAATGGTATGAGGATTACTTGTCTAGTAGTTTCCAGCATCCAACACATCCTCCATTTGACACAAGTGAGGTTTTTAACCCCACTAAAGTTGTACCATTGTCCCACGTTTGTTGGTGCTTCTTTTTTCAAATAATTTGTTTGATTTCTTCGAATAATTGGCATGTAATAAATTTGTGTTTTGTAACTTGAAGGTTATATTAATTTATGGGTGCTTCTAAAATGAATATTTAAAAGTTTTCTCTTTCATAGTGTTAAGGTTATGTTGCTTTTTGGGTGCTTCCACATTTTGTGTTCATAAACACAATTACTTTAACAAGAAAAACATGGTTTGGTCAAGCATCACCATGACTTTTTTTATGGGTTTTCAATCTCCAAATTGGTTTATTGTTTGTTTTAATATTAGGGTTTTGATATTATGATAAAACAACAAGTAGGGTTTCAATGCTTCGGATGTAGTTGAGTATGTCTTACTTGTATAGGCATCTATAAAATATTTAATGTGTAGTTCTTCATTTGTTTTAAAATATTTGTAAATTTCAATATACAATTGTTTTGGGTTGGGGGTAAAATTTATCATCTAAAACACATGGAAATATTGGGTTTTTTGTATAGGCATTTGTAACAAACTTAATCTTGGGTTTTCTTTATTCTGTATGGGCTTTTAGGTATTATGTATAGGCTTTTGGGATGACCTACAAATTAAAAACTTTCAATCCTAAAATGGAATTAATCTAACATGTCTAAATTTATATGACAAATGCATGCAAGTCTAACTTAATTTATTTCATCATTTTCTTAGAATTTGTTCTACATTTCAATCACATATTATGTCTTCAATATCTTTGATCTAATAGTTACCCTAAATATGTCTTGTCTCAATTTTCAAGTCATTTTAGTTGTATGGTGGTATATTCGGTCTGACAATTAGCCTTATTCGGTCTTGTTAAATTTTTTAAGTCATATATATATATATAGTCTCAATTTTCAAGTCATTTTAGTTGTATGGTGGTATATTCAGTCTGACAATTAGCCTTATTCGGTCTTGTTAAATATATATATATATATATATAGAGAGAGAGAGAGATAGACAGACAGACAGACAGACAGACAGACCAATGGACCAAACAAAAATATATATACATAGATACATGTATAGATTCATAGTTCAGAATAGACATGTATTTGATTTTATTTGTTCTTCATTTTAGTCATATATATATGTTGGTATATTTGGTGTACCAATTAGGCAAATTGTGTCTTGTTCAATTTATGAAGTCATATATATCCACATATGGTGTGTGGACAGTGATAGTCGTGTACCATAGTTGGTAGCTAGATATGGATAGGGAGGCATAGAATACATATGGTGGGCTATATCAATAGTCAAAGACCCTAAAATAGCTAGGTTAAGAGTTATTTGAGCATGTCATGAAGCAGTTAAGATCTCATAAAGACCTCTATGCCCTTCTCCTATAAATGGACCTCAATGAACTTCCAAAATTTCCTTGAGTTGTATATATATATATATAGCAAACAAATATATATGCATAGATAATTAGATATATTACAAAAATGGTAATTTGTTTGATTTAATTTGTACTTCATTTTAGTTGTATACATATGTTGGTATATTATGTCTAACACACCCAAAATATGTCTTGTTTAATTTTTTGTCATTTATTTAAATAGATATATGTTGATAAATATATATTAACATATAGATATATACATATATAGTAATCTTTGAGTTTTAATGTTTTCTTTGTTTTAGTCATATAGATATGTTTGTATATTCGATCTTGTTTAATTTTGTCTGGTTTGATTTTTTAAGTCATAAATATATAGATAGATATGTAAATAGATAGATCGAACAAAACATATATACATAGATAGATATAAAGATATGTATTCCTCTCTTTATTTTAATTTCTTCTTCGTCTCAGTCATATACATGTGTTTGTATATTTTGTCTGGCAGTTAGCCAAATTCGGTCTTGTTTCATTTTTTAAGTCATATATTTAAATAGATAAATAGATATATATAGAAATATAGATATATGAGTAATGTAGATACATAGAAATATAGATATATGACTAATGTAGATGCATAGAAATATATAGAGAGATATATAGTCATCTCTATTTTTCACTTGGTTCCTCACTTCACTTGTACACATATGTTGTTATATTTGGTTTGACAGATAGCCAAATTTTGTCTTGTTTAATGCTTAAAGTCATACTTATTTAGAAGTCATGTATATATATAGTCATCTCTTTGTTTAAATTTGTTCTTCATTTCAGTCTCATACATATGTTGGTATATTTTGTCTAACACAGCCAAAATATGTCTTGCTTACTCCACTTGAATGGTGTGCAATTTCAAAGCCTTAGATCATTCAATGATCCAAAACCTTGCATGTCTCGCTCAATTTCACCCTTTTTCTACATGCATCTTCTGGAGCCTTCACCTTAGGCACTAATACATGTTTGGCTTTGCTCTTTACAACAAACCTTTGGCATTGATACATGTTTAGCTCCACCCATTCTTCCTTGGACCACTTGACGATGGTGACTTGCTCTTGTAAGGTATACATTGCTACTTGACTTGCTCTTGTAAGGTAAACATTGCTACCTGACTTGTAAGGTAAACATTGCTACCATTGGATCTTTACTTGACATGCCTCATAGCATACATTAGTGTGAGTTCTTAGTGGAACAACTTTTGATTCTTGCTTTTGATGTTCTCGAGTCTGAGCTCATGTGTGAAATTATTGGTCCTAATTTGCTTTGGTATAAAGACATTTAAAAATACCTTCATGACCAAGCCCTTCCCCTTAACTTTTCCAATAACCAACGCAATAATTTTATACATCAAGCCTCCCAATATGTTATCATCGGTGACACCTTGTACCGACGTGGTCTGGATGATACTCTTCTTAGGTGTCTTGACTCAAAAGAAGCACAAATAGATTTATACGAAGTACACAACGGTATATGTGGAGCTCATTTTAGTGGTCCTACCTTAGTCAAAAATCTTATCAAAATTGGATATTATTAGCCCACTATAGAGAAAGATGCATATTAGTTTGTTAAGAAGTGTTGTCAGTGACAAATTCATGGATATCTTGTTCATGCACCAACACAAGACCTTCATCCTATCACATCTCTATGGCCTTTCTGTCAATGGGGACATGACCTTGTAGGGAAGATCCATCCCTCTTCTGCAAATTGCCATAAATTCATCCTTACTGCCACTAAATATTTTACAAAGTGGATTGAAGCTATTCCCATGATCTATATCACTAACAAGCAAATAATAAAGTTTATTCTTAATTACATCATATGTTGGTATGGTGTTCCCCTCTCCATTATCATCGATAACGGTTGCCCTTTTAAGAACCAGGATGTTTGTGATCTATGCAACAGATTCCATATCCAACATCATTTTGCTACTCCTTACTATCTACAAGGTAATAATCAAGTTGAGGCATCAAACAAAACCATAATTAAAATCCTAAAGAAGAATGTTAATAATGTTGGTTGTGACTAGCATCTTTAGCTGAACCCAGCTTTATGGGTATATTGTACAAGAATTCACACTCCTACAGGTGCCACCCCATACTCCCTTGTTTATGGTTTTGAAGCCATCCTTCCTATTGAGGTTGGGTTACCATCCTTGAGGGTATCCATGTAGAGTTTTATTAATGATGAAGACTACATAATATCTAGGTTGTATGAGTTAGAATTACTATATGAGAGATGTCAGACAACACTAGTTCATCTTCAAGCATATCAAAATCGTCTCTATCACAATTATAACAAGAGAGTCTGAGCTAGACATTTTGACATTGATGATTTCGTCTTGAAATAAAATCAAAGGAATCAATTGGATAGAGAGAAACCAAGTAAGTTTGAGCCTAATTGGTTGGGTCCTTACATCATTACTACTACATATGGATCTGGTGTGTACCAACTTGCCACTCCTAAAGGTAATCTGCTTCCAGATTCCATTAATAGCTTATAACTTCAAAAAATTTACACATGACTTTCAAAGAATCCCTCTTTTCAAAAATACAAAAAAATGCAAAAAATTAAAAAAAATGGAAAAAAGAGAAAAGTAAAGAGAAATAATTCACCCTATAGTGAAAACCACTTCGGTGGCACTTTGGGTAAGTACCATGGTGAAAACATGGAAAATAGGCACTATGTGTAGTAGGCTATTACTCTTCCATCTACCATTATTCTACCTAGTTTTCCACTCCATCCATAATAATCAGAGCATAAACTCCTTCACCATAAAAATCCCACTTTCTTCCATACAACCATAATAAAGCTTGTCATACCTCTCATGACCTGAGATTGGTTGATGTTTAGCATCACTTGCTTTCCATACCCATTCATAATAAAGTCAATCCACCTAAGTTTTTCTACAATAATTGGTTCTATACCTGATTGGGGGCAATCTTTGACCTAGGTTTTTCAAATGGGATCTTTGACGTAATATCAAAAGATACATTATAACATTCATCTCACCATCACGATTGCTCATTACAATTTGCCTTCCATAATAAGCTATCCACAACCTATAATAAACTTCACACCCATCACAACTCACATTCCATAATAAATTATCCCTGACCAAGACTGACACTTTGATCAAACACAAATAAAACGTCTTGCAAAAATTGAACTCAAATCATGGCATAGCAGGAAAACTATTAAATTGGCCTTCAAGCCTAACCAATCAACTACCTAATCAACATCATCTATCCTTACTAGCTATCATTTTTCTTATATAGGGTGTCACATCATCAAAACTAGGCTAGATGTCTTATACAAGATGTTTCATTCTTGAAACTAGACATGATTCTTCAAATCCTATCAAGAAACACCCATCTTTGGCAAGAAGATCTAAATGGTTGTTGACTCGTTTGGTCTGGTGAGTCTTATCTTTTATCTAATTTATTTCATGTCATATTCCTATGCTACTTAAGGATATCCAGAAGTGATTAGAGGAGCAATGATGGATCATGATTTTTCTTTTTGATTTTTGTTTGCAGTTTGTCTTGACAATATTGTTGGGGCAACTAATTTCCTGGTATATGATTAAGGTTCCATTTGGAATAATATAAATATCCTATGCAAGTTAAAGGTCGTCTAATGATTTCTTGCATCAATATCAACATGCTTTGTGGTTACTCTCTCACATATTTTGACAAGGTTCTATTGTCGCTAGTATGAGTCATGGCTCTCCTTGTCTGTAATGTGTTTGTCTATGCAAAATGCTCTATGTCATCCTCCTCTGTGATAACTGGTAATGGTACCAATGGGATCACTGAGACACCCTTGCCTCCACCTCCTCTATCATCACCACCTCCACCTATCCCTCTCCCTTGACCTTTCAATCTCCCTCTCCATCCTCAAGCATGCCTATCTCTAGGAATTAGTACTCCAAGATCTATTAAAGGTACAATCCTATGTTGAGAAAACCAAGCATCATACTTAGGAGTAGTCCCTACATTTGCTACCTCTGGTCCAACTCCCCACTACCTTGGCACTAATGCATCAAACTCTTGAAAAGCAACCTAGGAGCTGATAATAGCTCCCCACTATCTTACCTCCCTAGATGATCTGTCAAATTGGCCTCTCCAACCAATACATCTTGTCTCTCACCAAACTTCTGAGTCACCCTCTCTGAAAGTTGTTGCTCAATAATATGTTGTGACTATACTATCTCTCTGATCAGGTACTAGGTCTGTCAACAATAAGGTAGATCATCATCATCATCCTTCCAAGGTTGGCATTATCTATATGGTCTTCATGTAAATCTAGCTAGCAGATCTAGTTCATGCCTCCAATACATCACATCACCCATGTGCCTCTATGTAACTACTTTTCCATATCTATATCAGTCCACTAATGTGCCCAATCAGATCTCATAGTCCTCAATCCCTAGGTCATCTATCTCGAATACTTTGACGAAGGCTACTATTCTAAAATATGGCTCATACACGACCCTCTCTCCATGTATTGGGTTCTAAAGAATCTATCAAACATCCTCAAGCGTCACTATCACCTCTCCCATCGATAAGTGAAAGGAGATGGTCTCTGAGTACCATATCTTTCCTAAAGAAGTAATCAAGCCTTGGTTAGCCCTGATCTCGGGCATAAATATGATGTAGTAAAGTCTTAAGGCATGCCGCTCATCCATATCTATATGGTGCTACAAAGCTAGAGATATAGGTCGAGTCTCACAAGTATACAAGGGCAACAATATCTCTTGTGTTCAATCAACAAACTAGGTCAATCATAAACCTTATCTAAACCTAATTGACCAATTAGACCCTAAAATTTTTGACACTAGGTATAATTTTCAAATTTCATAGGTAGTTACATCACATAATTAGGACATTGTGTCACGCAAATCAATTACATCTCTACAACAGTCAATTACATCACCATGGAACATATGCATCACAAAAAATACTTGCATTGCACAAATCACTTACATCGCATAAAATCAAATGCGTTGCTAGAAAAAATGTGTTGCATGAAAATAATTACATCACACAATCTTGCAAATACGTCGTTCGATACAACAATTACGACACAAAATTCTACATCACAATTGTTACTCTCTTTTTGATCCCTAATCTACGTAAAATTGAAAAATTCACAAAGCAACGATACAGGTACATATTGGGGAGCCTGCTCCTACTGGTTGTCCATATGTCTGTACTTTCTCTGCTCGATGTCTGCCCTCTAGAATCTTGGCCATAGCTCCATTGAAGGTCTCAAAAAGCTCACTCCTCTCCTCTAAAATTTCTAAATCAAATGAACACATTGAATGAGGAATTTTTTCCCCAAATGGGCTATATATAGGGCTTGGGTGCCCTAACGGGACTCACCTTTTGCACTATTTGCACTAGCCATGTTGATTTATCACTACCGATGTTGACCTAGTTTGACTTGCAAACCTAATTTTCTCGTCGTATGTGCACCTAAATGCATTCAATTAGCTTATCGACAAATTTGGCTCAATTTCTAGATTTTTCGCAAATTTCCCAAGGGGGACCATATTATCCCGCTATTGCCGAAGCACGTTGGGGAAAGACCGAATCAAAAAAATTCTTTATTTTCTTTGAGACAATGCTAAAAATTACATTGTCTCAAAGAGGGGCAAAATGTATACACTAAAAATTGTCCCGAGCCTGCAATGACATTTTCCTACTAATATTCCTCTAACCTAATTAAATAATGTTATTATTTAACTAGGCTAAGCCCTTCCTTCTAACCCTAATTTTGTCTTTTCTTATAATTAAATATATTTTTTATTTAATTATTTTAATTTTCCTCTACAATTGATTAAATATTTTAATTAATCATTTTCTTTCCTATTTTTCTATTTCTTCTATGACTAAATAATTATTTTAATTATTTAATCCCTAACATAGCCTACAATTAAATAAATATATTTATTTATTTAATTGACCCTAATCCCTAAATTCTTCTATAATTAAATGAAGATTTTATTTAATTATTATTCACATGTATGGGTGAACATAAATAAATTTTATTTTTTTATTTTAATTAACTCACCCTATTTCACTCTCCACTTAACTCTTCCATCTCTCACGATTCTCTACACTTAACTCTTCCATCTCCCACAATTTTCTCCACTTAAATCTTCCTTCCCTCAACGATTCTCACCACTTAACTCTTACACTTTTCTATTTTTCTCTCCAATTCTTCTATTTCCTTCTTCACTTGATTCTTCCATTTTCCATTTTCGAAATGAGCAACTTTCCCATGCACATCCTCTCATTTGATCTCAACCGTCGATCTTCTATTCAATCCTAACCATCAATTGAGCCAACATATTTATAAATTCGACTATCATTTCTTCACAATTCAACCACAAACTTCAAAATCTCACCATCATTATCGTCGTAAGCTTATCAAATTTGTGCATATAAAAATTTGAGAGCTACATTTCTAACTTGAAAAGTGAGATGGAGAAGAACAATGGCAGGAAATCAATGGTGATATGAGAAGGTATTGCATTATTTTAGTTTACATTTCTTATGCCATATTTGTGCTCCATTGATAGATTAGTTTGGTTTTCTTAAATCTAACGGATTTGTGTGGTTGAAGTTCAGGATTTGAGCCTCTAACTTGATTTCTCGTCTTATAGGAGGCTATAGGTTTAAAATGTATAGATGTATGTTAGTACTTCAAAGTTAGTTTATATATATGTGTGTATGTAATATTTTGCACCTAAGTTGTAGGGAAAACTTTGCATCAATTCTACAACATAAACTAACAATGAATAACAATCAAAATATCATAGAATGATTATCTAATTTTGATGAATTAATTTATAATCTAAGTGTTGATGGTGATGTTAATCACACATCAAACCAGATAGATTTTGAACAATTAAACCTATCTTTCTTGAAATACTACTAACTTGATTAGGAATTTTGTTGTTTTTACTATTTTCACAAAGGGACTTATGAATTAGGATATCTACTTGTTGGCTATGAAGAACCTCTGATCATGCACTTTATAGATAATAGCAATTGAGTGCAATCCTTTATTATTCTTGCTTAAAGGAAATGCAAAAGATCAAAGCAAGGGAGAGAAATTTCCTAAGAAAGCTATGTTTTCAGATATTGCACACATACACATTGAAAGAAATACAAATTGAAGGAGGAACTGTTGTTACTTCACCAAATTTGTTCACAACTACATACTTGTAACTTAGAAAAAGGGAACCCTAAGTTTAGTGTATAAACCTATGATTAATTTTGCTCCTTTTTCAAAGGTAAGTTAGGATGCAAATAAACAAGGTGTTTAGATTGACTTTCAACCATGAAGGTGAGTCAATCAATCTTGGATTTTATCCTTTTGAGCCTTAAAAATAGATTGGAATTGATTTGATTTGTTTAACCTAGTTAGACTATATGCCCTAATATGAAAATTATAAGATCCTGACTACTGAAAGATTGAAATAGAGATTTGCAGGTAGATCTAGGAAGGGTAGAGTGTTGTGTACATGTCCTAAAAATTTGGATTCAATCACTATAGGAGGACATAGGCGCCCAAGGGCATCTTTGTCCTTGTAGGGGTGTCCTGCTTTCTTTTGGAAATCTTCTGACGTCAAATCTGAGACTCTCATTTCTACATGTAAACTAATTGAATCACTATTGGATAATTCTGTAGGTGAGTTTTCGTGAGTTGGCAAGGTATAGGGCTTTGAATACAAAAATAGATAAATAATCTTCAAACTTCTTTTAATCCTCTTCAAACCTAAAACTTGCACATTCAAAGAGAGAAGAAATTTTGTGCCATTTAGGGGTTTTCCTTAGTCAAACCCCATGTTAGTGTTTCCACTTCCACAATGGCAATGTCAATTATAGGAAAGATAAATGAGAGGAAGGATTAATGAATCAACAAAGTGTGGCAACTCACCACCCTTCAATGGCTTCCTTGAAGGACTGGAGTCACACACATCACTTCAAGGTCTTGGATCTTGCTTGTTTGATTTATTGAATTGCTTGGGGACCTACACCAAGGGTTAGCCTTCACAAACAATGATAACATAAACATATATAAACTCGCATAGGATTTGACATGTTGTTTGGATCTTGAATTGTTGCAATAAATCACTGAAATGTTGCTCTTGACTTGCTTTTAACAATAGTTCTTGCTCTTGATTCTGTTGTTGGATTTCAAATGATGCAATAACTAGGTATTTATATGTTATTATTCTAATTTCCCAAAAATTAAATCTTGATAGTTGAAATTTACAACTTGAATATCAAATGTTAAAATGCCAACACCAACATATTAAAATTTGGATCATGACAAAATAGGGGCACTCACAAGACACCCAAGGGTGCCCTAGTCCTGGCTCTTTTATTTTTAGGATTTTAGGTGTCGAGGAAAAAACATTAAATAAATGCATTTGTTTTATGCTTGCAATTTCTTGGAAGATGGTGAAAATAGGCCTCAAAATGCATAATTTAAGAAATTAGAGGGTCAATTAGGCTCAAAAATTTAGGGGAGAAAAACATAATGTGAAATTGTCAAGGGTGACAATTTACAACACTACATTTAGCCCCCACTTTAGTGAGAATATGAACTTACACTCAAAATCATACTAAAGTTGAAAATATATGTCAAGAGGGATCTAATTTTCCAAATGTTGAAGAGATAGGATGACAAAGGATCAAGGGGGAGTGTGCAAGCCCCAAAGATACAATATCCCATGGCAAGACAACATAAGCACAAAGGAACACACACATGTATGAAATGTAGCAAGACAACATACACAAACATACATAATGTCAAAATAAAATGCAAAAGGAGGGTATGGATAATTATGGGCTAGCAAGTTGTGTTGTGCTAGGATCCACACCAAAGGTATTCATGACTCACACAATAGAAAAGTCTGTTATTTTGTAGGTGAACCACAAACAAAAGGCACCATGGGCTAGTGAAGTTTGATATTCACTAGGTGAGCCCCCAAGACAAGGTAGAAAAATGAGAAACAAACTAGGTCTAGTGAAGTTTGATATTCACTAGGTGTGGACCCATTGACAACCATACCAAGAGTTATACTCCCTGATAACTTTGATAAGGTTCTACAAAATTATCAAGATGTTATACCAATGGAACACTAAGTTCAACACATGTGAAAAAAGTGAAGCAAAAATACCAATGTCAATGCACCACTAAGGCCAATGTGTGTGAACATAGTGAAGCAAATAATACTAATTTATTCCCTCCTTAAAATGTCAACATACTTGCTATGCTGGTATTTTAAGGAGAAAGAGGGGAAGAGAGGATCCTTGAAAAGAATGCATGCCTCCCAAAACTAGTTATCCTTGTCCCCCAAGTGTAGAGACAAGGACAACCACACCAAGGACTATCATGTTGTTGTCATGAAAAAAATAGTTGCACTTAAGATTGTACCACCATGAATGACAATGATCAAAACACATAAAGCTACAAATGCCACATAGTGATGAGCATCACGATAGGATGAAGATCATTATTGATTAGAGAAATTAGGTTTACCAACACAAGGAAGAGCACCACAATCCTTAAGATGTTGTATTTTATTACTCAAGTCATGACATTCATTGGTAGAATGACCATGCACTCAATGATATGCACAAAATGATTTTTTGTTGTAGAATTTCTTTCATGTTCTTGGAGGAAAAGTAATCAGGTAGGCTTTAAGAAGCCTCGACAAGATATTCTCTTGATCAATAGTAGGGGACATTTCTTTCCCGTGTGAAGAAAATCTTGCTTTCTTATCACAAGATATCATACATACAATAGATGATAAATCATTAAATGAAGACGGGGAGGAATTTTGGAAAGCTAGACCCTACTTGGAAAAGTATGGTATAGACTTCTCTTGATCCTTATTTTGTTTCATGTTTTTATTACATCCATGTTTAGTAAGAATTTTGTATCCAAGATTATAACATACTTCCAACTCAGATGAAGAGATTCTATCTACATGCTTCTAAGAAAGATTGGCTTCTTCCCAAGAACACAAATCCTTTTTAAGTTTTTAAAAGTTAAGCATATTCCACTCACGAGGGATGAGAGTTGAAGAGCCCCCATCACCACCATGGGGTGATATTGTTGATGTAGAACTAGGTTGAGCAAATGAAACACAAGACTATTTTGGTTTAGATTGTGAGGTTTTGTACTCTCCCATAAAGGAGGGTGTAAAATCTAATGAATGCCAATCATCCCCAAAACATGTGTTTGAAGATGAATTGTTAGCATGATCATTATTTGTATTTGACTCTTTGGAATTTGATGATGAGATTATAGACTCCTTTGAAATACGGTGTAAAATCTAACATCCCCCAATCATCGTCTAAGAGTTTTGTTGTAGGTGAAAGACAATTAGGATTACCATAAAATTGTATAGGTTTCACCTTTGAAGTTGGAATCAAAGTATTAAGATAGTTTGAAGTGTTACAATCAGGTTGAACATGTGAATTATAACTTTGTTCATCTTCTTTAACCATGCATATCTTGTTATTATATTCATACTTCATCTCATGGTGAAGAGTAGACAAGACTCGCTTCATGGAATGAATCCATGGTCTACCTAGGAGAAGGTTGTATGAAAGAGGTCTTGGCATGATATGGACAGGGGTAGGCAAAACCATTGGCCCAACCTCAATGGGTAGTGTGACCATCTCTAATAATTGCTTATTAACATTGTCAAAGCCACAAATATTAAAATCATTGGGTTCTATAAGATTCTTGTCCACACCAATTTTATCTAGGAGGTTAGGCTACAAACATTAAGACCCTCTCCATTTTCTATGAGAGTACGACTAACTCTAGTTTCATTAATGATAACTGTATCTATGGGTTAATTTTCAGGTTAGTAAATCAATAAAGACTATTACCCAAAGAACTATGAAGTACAAAGGAAATTAAATAAAAGAACGATTATACCTGTCATTCCTTGAATCTTCCATGATTACCTTCATAACACCTCCTAGCTTGCAGCATATGATTGATGCCCTCAGATTGAGTGTGTGAGCATTTCGACTATGACATTGTCCTCTGCAAGTTTTGAAGGATTTAAAATAAATGCCTATGCCTATGCCTATGACAAAATGATTCTCCAATACTAAATAACTCTAATATTAATGCGCCAGAATAATAAAATCTAAGTGTGTAATCTAAAAATGAGAGCAAAATAACTTTTTATAGAAAATGCCATTTTGAATGGACGGATGAGATTGACTTTCGGCAGAGACCTAAAATTAGAGGACGAGATTAAATCTAATAATCCCTAATCAGGGTTAGGGAAAAATCCTTAAACGAGTGGTCGAGATGCCATCTAAGAAGATCGAATCGGTGGTGGAGAATAAATGAGATAATTAATTAGAAAATAAAGATTTTCAAAAATCAAGAAGATAAAGACTGCCTGATTTGTGAGATTCGAAAAATCAAGAAGATAAGGGCTGAACTGAAGATCAGATTTGGAAAATCAAGAATCTGCCCGATTACTTGATTTTTTGGAGGAATATTACCATTTTGAATTAAATTAATTCAAAATATGGATTTTGTGAGATAATAAATAATCGATTTTCATATTATTTACTAAAATGAACTGTCAGTTAAGAATGTGAAATCATTTTAAATAATTAATTTATTTAAAATGAGAGAAATGTTAAATTTAGCAATTAAATAATTAAAGATAATTATTTATTTTAGAAGATATGATTAATGATTAAATAAATTAATAAACTTATTTAATCATGAGAATTAGTGACATATTAAATAAATAAATGAAATTCATTTATTTAATAATCAGGAAGAATAAATGAATAAAGATAATTAAATAAATTAAGAAATTTATTTAATTAAGAGAAGACTTAGACAATTAATGACGTATTGAATAAATAAATATAATTTATTTATTTAATAATCATGAAGAATACAAGAGACGTGAATTAATTAAATGTATTATTTAATTAATAGTTGAATGTGGACCAAGGACATAATTAAATGTCATAATTATGCTAGGATGAAAGTGGTAAAAATAGAGCTTGCAGGCCTAGGTCATTTTTAAGTGTCTACATTTTGCCCCTCTTTGTCATAACGTAGCATGTCGCATTGTGACAAAGAAAATAAGCTAAAGTCATGCCCTAGTGCAAATAAGATGAGGAAAAATGACGAGGAGGGTTACAGTATGCCCCCTCGAGAGGACAGATGGGTTCCAAGAACACGGGTGTGCTCTCAAAATGGATGAGAAGACTAGAATATGAAGAGATAAAGAAATGTTAGTGCAAAAGATATGGATGATGATATGGATGCAATGCCTATATGAGATGAGTGAGAGAAGATGACAAGACAAAAGGAGATGCATGTTAGTTCCTAGACCAAATCCTTCAAAACTTTAGCATAGGACTTTAATTATTATTGCTCTTAATCATCATTGGGCAGACTGTTGTAATGGCCAACAAACACCATGATATGACATAGATCAAGGTGTACAAGGTCGTACCATCACATAAGAAAAGAATTCACAGACAAGGATGATCATGACTCATACGAAGAGCGCAATTGCCCCAGTCTTTTTGTCATAATCAACCACAAGCAGAAAAAGACAAGAAGGACAATTCATGAAACGTCATTGCTTCTCTAAATCATGTTTCTAGGACATCCTTGAGAAACTAGCAACATGATTGCCAAAATACAAAATAGAGCCATTATCATGATATGTCGTTTTTCTAAATCCCAAAATCAAGATCTCGCTGAGAAAGTAGTAATCATGCGTGTCAAAAGTCAAGACAAACGTCATGATACGTCGCTGCTTCTCTAAATCCTATTGTTGGGATCTCGCCGAAAAACTAGTAACATGATAAAAAGCCAAAAGACAAGTGTCAAGTGTGTCTGGATACCCATTGTTCTAATGTCAAGATGTCAGGTTTGATGACAATGAGATACCGGGGTGCCAAAGTTTTGACGATGCCAAGATGACGAATGTCAAAGATTGCCAAATTTAGGAAGGACACATCCTGAATAATGTTAATGTCGAGAGGATTGATCCCTAAATGTCGAAAGGGGTCCCTCGAAATGATGACGATGCCTAGGAAGGACACATCCTAAGGCATGAATGACAGAGGTTATCTTTAAGGACACATCTGAAAGCTAACCAAGAGTTGATAGTTTGACAGGTTATGATCATTTGACTTGTTTTGATTGAGTTTGACTTGTGTTGACCATATGTCGATTTTCTTTGACACATGCTGATGTGTGTCATTTCAAATAAATAATTGCCATACTTTGTTTTAATGAGTTGTTTTGTTTGGAAAATGATTTGTCTTGACTTGAAGACTTTTGATGTGTGTGCCAGTGTAATGCCATGCACCCTAATGGACTGACCTAGTGTGGCCTCAGGGGCTCATCGATAGATGGCCTTGCCTACGTCATACACTCATAAACCTCGTAGTTCGACACAACCAATGAATTTGTCTTGATGACCAAAGATTATGTCATGATTTTATTTTGACAAACCTAAAAGGACTGACCTAATGTCTTAGGGACTCAAAAATGAGTCTTGCCTACATAGCAAATGCGCAGAGACAACGTAGTTCAGAAAAATGACAAAGACTGATTGATTTGATGGACTTGACAAGAAATTACTCTAGTTTTTGTGATTTTGAGACAGTTTGACGGTTCGTTGTGGTTCCTTCAGGACGTTTTTCAGTTTTTAGATCTTTCTTTAGGACATTTTGCGATATTTTTGGTCTATTTTTAGGGACATTTTGCAATGTTTGACTTTTTGTGATGTTTTTGTCTTTTTTCAAGACTTTTTATGATTTTTTGTCTTTTTTGAATGGTGTAAGAGGATCATGACAAATGCATGTGATTGATTCATACACATGAGAATCCAAGGACAAACATGATTGTGCCCCTAGTCAAGCTGAATACCAATTGACAGCTGATGACAACATTGTTTGACGTGGGGAGAACACATCCCGAAACAACGTGAGGATGACAATAATGTGATGAAAGTATCGAGGTCTACAGTCGGGCCAGGAACAAAGGTAAGTAATGTTTTGGATAATTTGCTTGTATAGATTAGACTTGTTGCATTTGGAATGACTTGGTTAGGACTAAAAGGGATGATGGAGTATCCTTAGACTGTTTGACAAGGGAAAGCCAAGATAGGTGACATACATGAAAGGACAAAATGTGGGCTTGGTAAAGGATGGGGGACATGAGACTAAGGGAATTGTCATATGATTTTCAAGGACTATGTCGCATAATGATAATGAGGTTTTGAAAGTAATAACATGACATTTTGTGAATAGTGTATGACCGAAGGATAGACATGTTAAGAGTTTTCCCAAAGCATGATTTATGTGTGCCAGTTTTATGTCAAGACCAAGGTAGATGGGAAAAATGCGCGGAAATGATAGTGCTTAGATGGACGTAAATGTCATGAGGAAGGCATGGGAAATGAGACGACTTGCCCCCAAGTGTAAAAGTCCACATAGATGATTTATTTTACACATGACACCTATTTGCCAGGTTTTCATCATGGTACTTATCTAGGGCGCCTATTTGCCAAGTTTTCACCATTGGATGAAATTTCTTCTCTTTACTATTTTCTTGACTTTTTGAATTTTTTTTTGGTGTCACCAAGACACATGTTTGCCAGGTTTTCATCAGGGTGACAATTTTTTTTAAAATTTTTTTTTTTGTATTTTTGATATTTTAGGATGACCTTGATGCCTTAACTAACCACTGATTGTTTTGAACTTGCTAACGGTGCCGATGTAGAGACTGGTGCCATGATATGCCAATAATGACCTTGCTGAAGGAGTTTTCTTGTCAGGATCATAGCGCTTGCATACAACTGATTGATGTCATTGTGATCCTTTCTGATACTAGGGTTGGCCTTATCAGAATACGCACATCGCGATAGAGTGCCATGAGAGTCCTTGTGGTAAAGAGTTGTTGCCAAGATGTGACGGATGTGTGACGTGGAATTTTTGGACTTTAGGCGAGATGTAGGGTTATGACTTTTGATGGTAGACATGAAAAGATTGTTTGGACGTTTGGATGAATCACTTTTTATTTTCCAAACTTGGGATGTTGGATGACAGATTTTGGAGGGATGGTGTTTGGAACCAACACCTTTAGATGCCTTGCTTGATGACCATTTTGAAGGAGGTGGAAATTTGTTGTATGTGGGAGTCCTCTTGTCTTGTGGCTCCACATTTTGATTGACTTTTGAATTTAGAATATTTTCATTGTTTGATCCATATTTCTTTGGGATCCATTTTAACTTCATATGTCCACTTGTCTTTTTGTTTGATTCAATGGCCTTTGACATTTGATTTTGATCTTTTGATTTGTATGACTTTTGTTTTTGTTGGTTCCAAAGGGAAGGTAAAAACTTATTTATGATGGAATGATGGTTTATGGTGTGGACGAAAGAGGTGTTGACAACAATCTTATGACAAGGATTTCTCATGGACTCCATTTTGATGTTTGTATCTGACAAGGTTTCCCCCAGTATCGAGGAGGTTCCACTGACATCGTTTGATTTTCTAACTGAAGAATAGCCAAGACCTTGATGTCTATAATTTTCCTGAAGTTGTATTGGTTCTTGAATGCCTTGCTCATGTATGACTAGTCCTTTGCCTTGATAATGCATGCTTTGACATATTCTATTTGCGATGTGGTATTTATTGTTTTGAAAGCAAGATGCTAACCCATCATGATGTATGTGGACACTGTTACCTGGAATGTTTTCATTTGCGAGGAAGCCTGCTCTGACAAAGATAGATGACCCTAGTTGATAAAGTGTCTTAGCTTCATTGTCATGTTGGACATATTTCTGACTGATATCTTTGGTCTGCTCTTGTGGCATGTCAGGTTCAGATGATTCTATTGGTGCTTCCAAGTCGATGTCAAAACCGTCTTGATGGTCATTATCATATAGTCCCATGAAGTTAGCTATAGCTTCATCATTTGAAAATACGTCCATAGTGGAATACTCTTTTTTTGGAGGAAGATCATCTATGGGTCCAATGGAGGCAAGTGTCTCATCTTGGAAAGTGTCGATAGTCGAGGCCTGAATAGGGTCGTCAAGTGTTTGATCATAAATGGCGTAAAGGTCAAGGAGTGGATCATTTTGGATTTCTTGGTCAATGGTAGGTTCTTGGTCAAAGATGGGGTTGTCATGGATTTGGACTTCTTGGTCAATGGTAGGGTCTTGGTCAAATATGGGGTTGTCATGGATGATATAATCGGAAATAGAATTGTTGTTAAGGATAGGTGTGTTTTGGATGTCATGATTGTCTTGAAGGACTTCTTGAATGGACTTTAAGATAGGGTCATGGGATGGACTACCTTGTTCTTGACATGAGGGTGACATTATATGGCCATGCTTTGGGCTTTCGTTTTGACATGTATCCTCAAGTTTAGACAATGGGATGTTCCTTTGAGTAATGACAAAATTTCCATGACTAGATGTGGCTTGTGAGGGGGTGACTTGAAAAGGATTAATGAATGAAGGACTAGGATAGGACGTGGAGACTTGGACTGGACTAGTATGTGAAGGACTAGGATATGACATGGAGACTTGGACTGGACTAGTGTGTGAAGGACTGGGATATGACATGGAGACTTGGACTAGACTAGTGTGTGAAGGACTGGGATAGGACATGGAGACTTGGACTGGACTAGTATGTGAAGGACTGGGATAGGACATGGGGACTTGGAATGGACTAGTATGTGAAGGACTAGGATAGGACATGGAGACTTGGATTGGACTAGTTGGTGATGACATAGGATATGACATGGAGACTTGGACTGGATTGGTGTAAGGTTGACTAAAATGGGACGTGGAGACTTGGACCAGATCAATATGGTATGATGTGGGGACATGACATGAGTGGGTAGATGGTTGATAAGGCATGTAGAGTTGGACGAGATTGATAGGTGAAGGACTAGAATATGACATGGAGGTTTGGAATGGACTAGTGGACAATTGGCTTCCCTTGTCAAGATTAGGATGAGGGTGATAAGTGGACATTTGTTATGAATTAATGGCAGGATTTATGTTAAGTGATTGTTGATGGTGAGGGTAGATGGATGGAGGACTTGGACTGATGGGTCGTTGGTACGAAGGACATTGATTTTCAGTTTGGAGGAATTGTCTCCTAAAGTCTAAGGCTTGTTGGTATTGACCTCTACAGAGTAATTGGTATTCAACTTTACTAGCAAGCCTATCAATATTGTGTTGAAGGGAAGACAAGGTGGTGGAAGTCATGATGTTGTTAAATGCAGAGTGATAATGAAATTTATCTAAGGGAAATGACTAATGCAAGATGACGAGGTTGTCAAAGCGAAAGTGTCAAATGAGGACTAAGACGATAATGTTAACGAAGGACTAAAATGATTAATGCAAAGTGTAGGTTCAAAATGAGGACTAAGATGAACAATGCAAAGTCTAAGTTCAAAATGAGGATTGAGATTGTTTTTTGATGTTTTGTTGAAAATTCTGAGTTGTCTAAGGTCGATTGTTTGTGTCTAGATTTGTGAATGTTGTGTATATTGTTTGAAAATCTAGAAAACACTTGACAAGCATGATGTTTTGGTGTATGAAAACGCACATGAGACAAGCACGATCCTAATAGGCCAATAGGCCAAGGGTTTGTATACTTGATATAGCCCACTGATATACCCCGGATTGGTGCTAAACACCTTTCCTTCTCGAGAGTGGATAACTTAGAAGTTTGGTGGCATTGGCTCCCCTCCATAGCTCATTAACGTCATTCGAGCACACCAACTTCAAATTCTTGGGTATCGACTTCCCAAGAACTGCTATCTATACTCAAGGGGATCAGTAGTGAGTGTCTTTGGGCATGATACTGTACCCTGCACTATACCAAGCAATGGTTGAAAAATGGTTGGCCTCTAAAATAGTGGGTGTTTAGTAAGGGCATTTTGTTCGTAAGGCACGATCCATGCGGCGAGAGTCCCCTTTCAGATCCATCTCGTCGGAACCATATGCGTGATTCTTGGTATTTCCCCAAGAATCCACTTTTATATACCGGCTGGAAGTCCCTCGGGTTTAGGGTGCTACCGGTCTGAGTCATCCTGGGGTGAGTACTTTTTCCCACCAGAATAGACCCAAGTTATAGAGTTAGTAACCGTTTCTCTTACAGCCAGGATCACACGGATGCACAAGGGGAGAGGATACTTCGATATACCAAATTATGAGGGTAATAACACAAATATGATTTCGCACCAAACACAATAGACACTTGTTAATTTTAATCCAAGTGAGAGATTTGTTACACTACCGGACAATCTGTTTCAAAAATTTAACTAGGGTCTTCGACATGCGTTCTGTAGAAAGATTCATTAGTAGTTTGATAATGATTTTTGACTATCGATCTACAAAAACAGTTAGATGCGTCATTTTTTTCCACTTGATCCAATGTGTCCTTTGAAGTGTTTATTTTCTGCACATGCACAAAACCAACAACAAAGCCAAAACCCTAACAAGATAATTGATCACTACTATTAGAGGGTTAGCTAGTCAAGACAAATCTGATATTTGGAAATGTTTTTGACAGTAAAATTAAAAATACAGAGAATAGACCCTATTTAAAATTTCAAGACCTTTCCAAAAATGTAAAGAAATAATTTTTTTTTGCTGTTTTGCACCTGAAATTAATTTTTTTATGAAAAATCATAAAAAAATTATGAAAAATACAAACCAGCTCCAAAAATTCTTATTTTTGGACTGGAGGCGTCTGATGTTATCCTAAATCTGCAGAATTTTTTTTGTGAGAAGATCTACAACCGTTTGTGAGATATAAGTAAATATTTTTGAAACCCCAATTTTAAAAGATTTGTTGTTTGACTAATAATTGTGCATCCAAATTTAAAAGATAAAGAACACAACCCTATTAAAATTTAGAGAGATTTCTAGAAATGTAAAAATATCTGACAAAATCAATAATTTTCTCTCAAAATTGATTTTTCATGAAAAACAGCAAAAACATTATAAAAAATTAAAAACAGATCCAAAAAATATGATTTTTGGAGTGAAAGCTCACGATGCTGTCCCAAAACTAAAGAAAAGTTTTTGTGAGGAAATACATAGCCTTTTGAAAGTTATGGTCGAATCTTTGAAGACTAGGGCTTTATCCAAAATGATGCAAAACCTGCAACAAAAAGAAACCAACTCCAAAAATTGCTCTTTATTTGTCCAAATATGTCGGGTTCACCAATGTATCTAAGGCTTCATGTTTAATTTGAATCTCAATTGAGGGTAAAATTCATATTGAGGGAATGTAATATTCAACTTTGTCACTTGCATACAATCAAATAAGGTGGCTACATCATTTAGTACAATAGAAGGTGGGACATTAGTCTTCTGCAAAGTATCTTGAAGCATCCTATGGTATGTAGGTGATGTTTGAATCAAGTCCCAAAGGGAGATTTTTGTCAGAGTACCATGAAGTTTCTCAACAAGATCATACTCCTTACCACTACACTGAGGAATGTTATATGTGTGAGTGATTGTGTGATAACTTAGTTGTTGTGACACATGCTTATTGGTGAGTTGTTTTGCAAAGTTCAAGATATGGCTAGGGGGTTTAGGAGGTCCTATAATGAGAGGTGATCCAATTGTTACTTGTGCATTCATAACCTCAGCTGAGTTATCTACTTCTTGATGATCTTCTATTGTGGGGGGATCTAATGTTAACTTAGCATCTTCATCTATGCCATCCATATTATTGTCTTTTGATAGAAATATATCAATGATTTCATCCTCCCATGCCACAATATCTTCCCAAGTAGGAGAGGTATTGGGAGAGAACCGAACAAGATTCTCATGACTCTCAATGATTGGATACTCTAACACCGAGATATCTTCTTTACAAGTAGGTGAGGTATTAGGAGAAGAACAACTATGATTGTCATGATTATCCATGATGGTATCCTCTTGCACCAAAGTGTTCTCGCAAGTAGGGAAGATGTTGGGAGGTGAATGAAGATTAGGAAAATTGATATTAAGAAATGTGTCAATGATTTCATTTTCTTGTGTTAAGATACTCTCACAATTAGGATGGATAGTATGAGAATAGCCATCGTGGTTATCATGAGTATCAAAGATTACATTTGTTGGAATATTAGAAGCCTTAGTGGATGATCTAGGTGAGATGAAGTCCCCAAGGGAATCATCTAACATGTAAAAGTCATCACAACTAAAGGGATTGGTAGGTATATAATGCACTCATGGAAAGAGATCTAACATGATTAGATGACTATGCTTTCCCAAAGATTAATCATTAAATTTCAATTGCAATCTAGGTTTACACATGTTAAGGAAAACTAGGACTGAAAAATAGACTTACAAACATATGACAGACACAAATCTAGAAATTAGACTCTAGATTTTGAAACTAACAATAGGTATGTTTTTGCACCTAAAATCTAATGTAGGTTTTGGAGGACTAGGATTTCCTAGGGTGTCTAAGTCCTGTTAGTGCTCTTTGTTGAGTTCTTATTTGAAATGTTCAAAAGGGGTTATTGCATGTGAAAGAAAGGTGTCATTTTTCTTAATTTGTTACAAATCTAAAGAAAAATGTTATATTCCATTATTGGAAATATCAGATTTGTTAAGACCAAGACAAGGAAATTATCAATATAAACAATCATCCTATAGATCTAATAATTTCCAATAATGAAATATAACAATTTTCTTTATATTTGTAAAAAATTAAGCAAAATGACACCTTTATTTCACATGCAATAACCCCTTTTAAACATTTCGCAAGAAATAGTTGTCTCAAGATTATTCTTCATTTCCTCTATGTCCTTCTTCCATGAAGTATGTCAAATGTTTATTATTGATATTTGATAATAATGGATGGTTACTTCATCTTTGTGTTTGTCCCTAATAGGTGTAGAAACCTATAATATCTTTGCCCCATCTACATTTTTCTTTATCATATGCCTAACTTTGGGTTTTGCCTTGGGCTTAGGGATTTCTATCTCTTGCATTATATTCTTGAAATGTAAAGGTGCCAACTATACCTACATTGGTGGCTACAATTGTTGTGCCAACCAATAATGTATATCCTCACTTGTTTTTGTTTGCTCTACCTACAACCTAGAAGTTTCTTGTTATTGTCTCATTTATTCTTATAGAGGATTTGCCCCTTCTTGGTTCTCTATATTATTTAGGACTTCTTCCATTGTAACTTCCTTTTGAGGTAGTCTTTCACTTATGACCTCCTCCTCTACATATTTATTTTCTTCTTGTTAACCCTTGCTCAACTCTTCTATTTTCTCTTCAAACACCACCTGCTTAGGAGGTTTTGAAGCTTAAACTTCTTCAATGCTTTTTTATTCTTCATGTGAGGCTATGGTGGGTAAAGAAGAGTCAATTGCAATTATGTCTTCATCTAGTTGGGATTCTTCTAGATGCTCTAGAGGAGTCACATCTTTTGTTGTCTAGTCTTGATATTGGTCTTTGACCATCTCAATAATAATAGGTTCAACTTGAGGCTAATCTTCTACTGCCTCAGAAATAATGGGGTTATCTTCAATCTCAACTTCCTATTCAATGTGAGTGAGGTAGTATCACCCTTCTCTTCTTCTATGGACCCTTCTTCTATTTTTAGAGCATTCTCTCTTTCATCAACCAAATCCTATAATGCCATTTTTGGATCTTCTAAAATGATGCAAGAAGTTTCTTCTCCTCTCTACTCAACTTCCACAATTGGTGGAGGTGGAGGTATTGTATCCTTTTGATTATTCTCTTGATATTCTTGTATCAACTTATCCAACCTCTCTTTCTCCTTTAGAATCTCATCAATTGTAACTTTTCTCTCTCCACCTTTAGCTAGTGGATATATTTCTCCCATGGTTTGTATTATCATTAATGTGCCCACTGAAGTTGGAGAAGCAAACATAACTACTACTGGCTAAGATATGGGTCCTCTCATTGATCTTCATCTATCATATACTTGTTGTTGGCTAGAGGGGTTTATGTATGATACAAGCTCTTCTTGTGGTAAAGTGGATGGCAAGGAAGACCCAATTGATTTTCCTCTTGGTTTCCCAATCAAGTTGATTGGTATTTCCCTAACTTCCCTATTGGGATCCTCTAGTTGTGTCAATATTGAGACCCCTTGAATTGATGCTCCTGTACTTCCTTCTTTACCAGTTTCAATAGCTTTAACTTCTACTGTTTTCCTTTTCTTTCCCATAAATTCATCATAGTTTTGTTCTTCGATGACTTTTTACTTCCTCTTTCTACCCTCCTTTGGGTAAGTAATTGCAATTCCTTTTTCTTTCAATGTTTGGATGTACCTATATACCCATACTTGATTAGAGTCTATAATTGGCTTCATGATATATTTGACTGAAGTTACCTTTGGATCTATCCAATCTAGGTCCTGAATAGGTTGGTAAAAAATGTGCTCAAAATCATATAATGGATTTAGGACATTCTCATCACCGTCCTTGACTTGAGGTGGAACATCATGGGTTCCTAGAGTCTTCATTTGATTCAAAGTTAATATTTGATATGCCCTTTTCCTAACTTCATGGTCATCTTCACAATCATTCAAAAAATCCTCCAAGTGAGCTTCATGAACTATTTTCTTGTTGATACAATTGTGAAGTCTTCCTACTAGGTCATATCTTGGCCTTGCCAACTTGAATGCTTGCAATCCAAGGGATAATAATTCTTCTTTTGCCCCTTTAATATGTTTTAGTGAATTGCATTCATATCGTCCCATATAAATAGGGAACCTTATTTGTCCTCTGCTATGATATTGAAAGAAGGCTTCATAGGATTCAATAACTTACCTTGAAAACTCCAACAACATCACTTTGTCTATTGGGTACATAGGCATCATGTAGGATTTTTTGGTGAATCCTTCAACCCTCATGTAAGTGAACTTTGAAAACTAGATGTACTGACTTCTATAATATCTAATCACACTTTGTGCATCCACAAAGATTCTTTTTCTTTGTCTCCTTCCATGGTTCTCACTAGTTTTATAGAGAATGCATCATTGTCTCTCCTATAATCGTTTAAATAATCTTTAGTTGTTATCTGAGGGTAATGTCGGTACACCAACATTTTACCTAGACCATTTCCTAATACTCCCACCTTTTTCAACCCTTACAAATTTTCTCTTTCTACACATGAGTAAATAACATAGGAGGACATGTATAGAAACCTTGAATTTATAAACATTGTCATTTGATCATGTAGAAAGACACTAATAGCCTTCAACCAATTAATTAGGGTTGTTCCATTCTTCACATTCTTAATTAAATCATACATCCATGGATCAAATGTCCTTGCATTCCATGAACCCACTGTTATATTTAGCATTGTCACAATATCCTATATATCTTGTTGAAAATTATGCCTATAAAGGGTTTTAGGCATCTTTGATATTGCTTTTAGCCTATTATCTTCTCTATACCATGCCAACAACATCATTCTTTTATTATGATTTTTAGAGGTTGCTCCTTAACAAAGTCTA
This sequence comes from Sequoia sempervirens, assembly GCA_007258455.2. Lineage (NCBI taxonomy): Eukaryota > Viridiplantae > Streptophyta > Pinopsida > Cupressales > Cupressaceae > Sequoia > Sequoia sempervirens. Next base: position 1,192,491,940 of record VDFB02271358.1, read on the forward strand.
CAACATTTATTAGGCTCATTATTGGGAAAATGGGGATTTCAAAGGTTCAGGCAATACCTTTTCATGTTAGGTCTACGTAAACCCTTCCTTCTTTCAACACCACTTGCCTCTTCTCATCATAGAAATGTATACATTCCAATACTAATTCTAGGGCATCCATAGCTAGTGGAAAACTTGTCGCCTTATGTAACCCATTTGCCACAATATTTTTCACATAAGTAATCGCGCTTGGTGACATAATTCTAGTCATGAAGGCGTCTATGTTGAAACAAACCAAGTGGGTATCTATTAATATCCCATATGTTGGCCATGGGATTTTGGAAATGCAAATTCTTCCTTGACATTCTTCTTTTGCTTTCTCATGGTTGCTTGTAGAACAATCCCATAATTGCTTCTACATTAATTAGGATTAGCTTTTGATTTTCACTTACTCAATGCTAAACCATCTCAATTATTCTTGAAAATAAATTATATATACCAAATTAGATTAAACATAGGTATCTAATTTCATAAAAATTGCAATTATAAAATTAGGGCTCAATTAGATTGTACCTAAATTTGAAGAAATAATAATTCTTGAGTGAGGGTGATTTAATTTTGGATGCACTTCTCTCAAATCCTCTATCTACAACTCCTTCTCCCTTGTTCACACTCAGCTCTTCAATTCACCCACTTAATTAGGTTGGTCGTAGCTTCTTCATTAGAGCACTTCTTCTTATTTCAAGTTTTCTTTTGTGATTGATAGAATGATGATAAAAATCCTTATAAATTTATAAAAGAAAAAATCAAACTAACATTTAATGAAGAGGATGAGTAGGCATGTATTAATAGCAATAATTTGAAGTTACCTGCATTTTTTTCATTTAAAATATATGAAGTTTAGTTAGGCCATTTTCTTTTGCAAGTCCTTTATGTAATGAACTCAGCCTTTAATGCGCTAAATCCATTCTCCCATGGTCAATATATGCTAGGAATCATTTTTATTGACAAAGGAAACATTGTTGGACCTTGTAGGGATTTTTATTGTTACCAAAATTATATTCATACTTATTGGATGTGGAAGTCATGGATATAGGATATTGGGTTCTGAAAAAGTGAAAATTTTCATACAATAGTCATATTTCGGTTCAGGATAAGTGTACTTGTAATCGGATATGACATCGAGTTCAGTTAGTATCATGACATCAACAATACTACCTTTATTATGTTAAGTGTTCTTTTACAAGCAAAATAATTGGTACCAAATTTGGATCTGGATATGATATCAGGTAAGCTACATCCAATTCAATAAGACTCCTAGTCTTTGATTATTATGAAACAACATCAAGTTCTAGGTCTACATAAAGGAACTATTTTACCTTAGGGAAAACCATATCAGGTTACAACAAGATCACTTTATGTTTTTCATGAAGAAATAATGGTACCTAATTTCTATGGACTAACCTACTGAATATGGAACATCATCTACATGACATCCTGTTCAGTAACACTAAAACTTCTTGCAAATTATAATTTCTTTATTTTAATTTTTAATTGATTTCAAGTTATTTCAAGAGACAACTAATGTTATTTCAAGCTGATTTTCAACTTATTGATCAAAATAACACACTCAAAATACTCAAATTGAGAATATCCACAAGATTATATGGATTTTTTCATTACCACCAAAATACAAGCAAAAGAAAAATTAAAGGGGGGGTCCCCAATTTTCCTTGGTAAAGTGTGTTGTGTTGTGAGACTACACAACACTAAGCAGTTACAAAACATATCATGAAGTAGTGATAATGTAGTAGTTGACTTCATTACAAAGTGATCCAGACCTAATGTTTTGATTATATTGGAAAAGTAGGTTTTGAAGGGACCTAAAACCCTTTACATCACATTAGATCAAAAAGCTGCTAAAATAGATAAAAACCTTAAAGCCTAAGCAACAACCAATAGAACACCAAAAGCCAAAAAACAACGACCCAGCAACAAAAAAACATAAACAAAAAAAATAGTAGAAACACAACAATTATTTCAAGTTTTTCAAGGTGTTAGCCACCTCGATCTCCTAGTTGTAATGCAGATTAACCATGTCCAAGAGCTCTTTCTTTTCATCTTTAAAGGACTTCCTGAGATTCCCCCTTATACAAGTGCACGGTCCTCTAGCCTCATCTTTCACAGCCTTCTTCCCCTTTCCTTTAGAGGTTTGGTCATTCTCAAGCATATCCACAAAATACATCTGATCTTCCCTTAGTTAATTGATCTTATAAAACAAAACCTTCAAGGAATCTGTACTATTTTTAATGGAGCAATGACTAACCTACATTAATTTCCTGATGTCCTCATGTGTTTCCTTTATCTTTCCCCCCATCTCACCAAGGTGGTTCTCACATTGGGTCTTGAAATCAGTGAAGGAACACTCCAAGTCAACCAACTGTTCAATAAGAAGATCAGAAGAGGAGGCCTTCAGCTGGTTCACCATCTTTTCTTTCAAGCCTCTAATCTTGATATTAACCTTGTTAATTTCCTGAAGAACCCATTTAGCTAGCTTAAATGTGCATATGACACCCGATCGCGCCATATCGAGCAATTCAAACATGGAAGTATTATCATCATTTAGTTAAGTAAAATCCTTAGAGAGAGGATTGACCTTCGATGACTCTGACTTCCCAATGTTAGGATTGACCCCAACCTCCTCATTAACAGATTTCTCAACTGAGGCCTCGTCACTGCCAGGGACCCTATCATCCTCCCCACAAGGCTCGAGGGATGACAAAAAGGGGAATATTCAATTACCACATTTTCCATATCCTTTACCTGCTCTGAGGTAGCCATCTTTCCCTTCTTACCACCCTTCGAGCCCTACTTCTTTAAATTAGAAATCCTTCTTGAAGCCATGCGTTGATTCTCCTTTGCCACATTAACCCTAGCCTCCATAGACTGAACCTTCTCCTTACTACCGGACACACCAGAGCCCTCCCCATGAATATCAACATTCTCCTTGGATTGACATCAATGGGAATCACCAGAGCTAATAGTTATATCTTCCCCATTAGAAGGGAACTCGCGTGAATCCAAATTCTACAAAATTAATTTCTTGGCAGGGCCCTTCTTCCTTAAAATCCCCTTCTTTCTCTTTTTAGAGGAAGCAACCATGGGGGAAGAGGATTCCCTAACAATGTTATCCTCCTTCGCAATCCAGTCAACATCACCATCATCGCTCGTTTCCAAGCTCGACGAATCACTCAAAATATTTTCCTTTCCTTTAATGGACTTGGAAGGAGTATGAGCACGCACATGCTCCATGATAAGAAAAATAAGGCCCTCATAGAGAACAAGGGCCCTCAAATTCTTCAAATGAGCATACACATAAACTTCCAAAGATGACAAAAGAAAAAATGAGAAAGAAACAAGCAACCCATGTCTAAAATGATTAAGCAGGGTAAAATGGTGCCCTAAGATTGCAGTGAAATGACCTTCCAAGGTCACATATTGCATTAAAACCTCAATAACATCAACCCATATCCACTTCAAATATCTTCGTTCATACCCCCAAGTAAGCATCTTAATCAGCTTCTCCCACTCATTGTCGTTGAAGAATTGATCCATAGCCTCCTCATTGCTCTTCCTCTCCTTGAAGAACTTGCGGCCATCCGTCGACAACCCAGTGATGAAGGCTATAAAGTCTTCATTAATAACAAATTCGAGTGCTTTCACCTTTAAACAATGATTGTGCCAACAACAAACAAACTCTGCCAAGGATTTAGAGTTCTGGCCATGGATCCTCTCTAGAAAAGGCGTAAAATTCCCATGCATCAGGATTCTCTAAACTTTTCGCTTCTTCTTCCAGTTTCCATAAGAAAGCGGTTCAACTCTACTCCTATCACCTCCCATATCAGCAACCACCATTAACAGAAACCAAAACTCAATTACTCTTGTAGAGTTAAGCACAACCTTAGTCAAAAAAAGACCCACAAAGTGTGTGGCAAAAAGATGGGTGATAATAGCACGATCACCCAAGATCACAAGCATTGATTTAGCTATCATTTCACATTAAATTCTTAGCTTCCCCCGGAAGGAGAGAGTACTCCTCCCATGTCTTAAAATCATTAAGGCTGACAACCTTATTTGCAAACAAATCAACTAGGGAATTACATTCCCTATAGATATGTGTGACATAAATTTCATCAAATGATCTTAGCATCATTGTAGAATCCATTATAAGATGGTCAATAGTCTAGCTTGGCTTTTGATTGCCTAGTAAGCAGTTGATAATATTGAGTGAGTCCCCTCAACCCAAACTTTTGAATAACCCTTATCCAAAGCATATTTTATGCTGATGAATGCGACTTCGGCCTCAGTAGATCCGAACCTAATATTATTATTATTTTTTAAGTTTAGACAAAAGTCTCTAGTTTTGTACCAAAGAGGTCTTAAGAGGATAGCTTCTGATTCATTAGTTTGCAAAAGTCTTGTGGAATTTGATGATTTATAATACTCTATAGAGATGGTGGATAACTATGTAAAAATAAAATGAAAGAATGATGAGTGTTAATATCAATAGAAGTTATTCTACAAGAGAATTCAAGCCCAAAAAACCATGCTAGTATTTTAAATATTTTATTATATGAAAGTCCTATTTAAACACAGTTTGGATATTTTCTATTTTTCATGGTGTATCAGGGATAACACGCCATTAAAAAATATTCTACTAAGGATAATAAAAAATGGTGACATTAAATTGACATTTTTTCCACAAGCGAGGTACACTTTCCTATTGTTTAAGTTGTTTAACCATGTAATTTTTTTGCATAGTTCAAAAATAGCAAAGGTAGAGAAGACACACTCTAGAACATAGTTCATCTAAATCATACTGAATTCTTATAAAATAATACTTCATGTTACCTTTTTTTAGCTAGAGATTTGAGTGGATTTTTTAGCTCCATTTAAAATCAAGAAAAATAATTTTAACATTTGTAATAAGTTGTTTTTTGTTTAATGTCTTACCATTATGTATAGTTCATTATGAAAAATATTTGCTAAAATTGTTGCGAGCTTGTAACTAATTAACTCATTAGATGAATATTATATAATGTTATATTATTGGTTTAGTGATGTTGTATGTAACTACCAAAGAAAATATCTAGCTACATAAAGTGAGAGATATGTGATTTATATGCATAACAATCTTTAATAGAGAACAATAGTCAAAGATTTATATAGAGTAATCTTTATGTGTATACTATTTTAGTCCTTTTATTTGTTTTATCTTCAAAAGGTCTCTAGGAACACCATCTTGAGCTTGGAAGGTCTCAAAGTTTAGAAGAAATCTTCATTCCTCTTATTTGTTGGCATTTTCCAACCTCTGGTTTGAGGGTTTATATATTTCTGATTCGACACAATTTGGTCACCTTGTTTGTATCTTGGTAAGAGCCTTAAGGTTAATTAGGGGTTAAACAAAAAATAACACCAATAGATCTCTTATAATTTTTAAACATGTTATGCTCTGAGACTTAAAATTTGGGACTAAGAAAATTCCATGAGACGAATACACATGAAAACTTGAGGGTTATTAATGATGCTTTAAACAACTCCTAATTGGTGTTTTAAAGAAAAATCTAAGCCTATTTTCATAACATCAAGTAAATTATGGAGCTCTAAAATGATTCAAGTGATTAAGGTGATCAAGCAAGCTATTGTATTAAGATTGAAGATTTTTTTTAAGCTCATAAACTATAGTTTCAATGCAAAGGTTCACAAGTAAATTTATCAATTTGTGGGTAGGGATTCAATGGGATAACTTTTAGTTAAGTTAGAATCAATTGAAGTGTAAACCTTGTAGTTTATGCATCTCTTCTTGAACCCTTTTAAACTAGATAATCAATTATGGATGCTTCCAAGTGCTCCTTAATTAAAAACACCATCTTATATGGCTACTAAGTGCTATACAAATTTGATTGATAAGGATGAAAATCCCATGTAGTTTTTTGAAGATAGTATATGAGATATCTAGGACTCATAAAAATCACATATAGGTTGAGAATTATGTCATGTTGTATGAAAACTAAGTGAATAGAATGTTGCTATGTACAATGTTTATGAGTATGATCTTGGAAAAGCAATTGTACCAATTTTTTCCCTTGATTGTTAATATTATACAATGGAAATCAAATTTTATTATGAAAAAATATAAGAAATTCACACAAAGGTAGGGGAATTAATGGTCAAGATAAATAGGGAAATAGTAAAGAAGGCATTTGGTTTGAGGCCTACTATTGATTTAGATCAATGCACCATTTTTTGGGTTATATGTGCTAGAACTGTAGACACGTCAAATTGACATCATGCATATTTAACTAATTCATATTCGCTCGTCAATTAAATAAACCAAGTTTAATTGATTAATCTCATAAGGTCATCCATTTGAATTGAATAAATTAACTTTATTTAATTTAAGCCTAACAACACCATCTTTGATTAAATAAATCAAATATTTATTTAATCAAGTCTGAAATCACCTTTCATCTCCCTTTGATTTAGTTTAAATCCCTAAATCTAATTCAAATGGGTCAAAGAGCATTTAATCATCATCTAAGTTAATCTAATCCTGATTAAATCTAATCTAATCACCCATCACATCCTCTAGCTTTTCCCACTTGCACAAATAAAGCATTTTAATTCATTTATAAATTCATCATTTTCCATCAACATGGCATCTTTTGGGAATATTCTCCAAGTTTGAATTTGAAAAGAAAGTTGACTTGTCCCTTCCAACATGGCAATAACTCCCCTCTTACATGTCACCCACTTAGCATTTAACTCTCAAATTCAAATTTGAATCTCCCCCTCTTTGGCACATTGACCAAAATGTGCTCATTCCTCAACCTATCACAAGGCGACAAGTGGCTTCATCTCATTGGTCAAATCTTTATCCCACATTGCTCTCTTTTGAACACTCTTTCAACTTGAGAGTCTATAAATGGAATCTTCATTCTTCAACAAATCCTACACAACTCATCATCTTGATCATCAACATATCATCAACATATCATGGAGCTTAGCAAGGATTGGGAAAGGGCTTCTTTCCACATAAGCACCAATCCACTATGGGATAGGGTTGATTCATGTTATTGTGTGTTTTATTTAGTTTCCTTGATTCCTTTCATTGCATGATTAACATGTTTCATTATTTCATAGGGATGTTCTTATTTTGCTTTGTTTTAAATGACAATGCTAATGTTTGTTTTGAGCAAATGTAGAATTTGACATCTACATTATGGCGCTAGAGGGAGGGCCCCCAACAACCCCCATTTGCATCCATTTCATCTTATTAACCTTGCTTTGACTTCTAACAAATATAAAGTTTTTTTTTTCTGTCTAAATATCGATTAGTCCATTTTGGAAGTCAAGCTTGCTAGTATTGGATATTGAGTATCATCGTTGGATATAGATTGGAAGGCATCAATATTAATATTTTTATGTTAATGTATGTATTTACATTATGATCTAATATTCATTCAGTTCATATACTATATCGCCTATTCATGAATGTTGTAACATCTTTGTTTATTTCCATTTAATGGAACGACATGTTTCGAGATTCATTGATCTATTAAGGGCTATGTGACCATTATTCTGGCTATTGAAATCTGTGTCTGGGAATAATCTTTCATCACCTGTTTTATTGCTATGATCTTCATGGCTTTTGTCAGCCAAGATTGTACCCTATCTTGGATGCTCACTTTTGTCAATAACATATCTTTAAGCAGCCACCGACCAACCATTTAGATTTGAATTGGTTGTCGTTGGCACTCAAGTCTTTTGCCATCATTATAGCTATTTATGACCTGTCTATTCATTAGACGCCGCCTAAGCATATGGTCTTTGTTTTTTCCTTGAGATTGAATCTCTAACTTTAGATATATGTCAGGCATCAGAAGTTCATCGCAATGCTCAAAGCTAAGGCAACCATTTTTTTTGAATACATAGGCTTTTGATTAAAATCTACTTAACTTTGTGACTATATTTTTTATGTATTTGAGAATACCAATCACTATGTTTGCAAACAATGCTTAACCATTTTCTTTTATTAAAAATTCCATCTGCATTCCATCTAGCGCAACTCTCAAGCTTTCTGGATCCAGTACATTGCACGCAGGCAGGGAGGATGCTGGAATGATTATTGAGCTTGACCTTACACTTGAGGAATTCTGTCAAAATGTTCATGTGACTTGTTTATGCTTTCACATTTTACATACATAGCATTTGTTGGGACCGTAGTTCTTTGAAACATTCTGTCAAAGAGTTCACGGGCCTTACCTATACCTCCCCATCTCGCATACATGTCTGCTACTCACATATTTCCAACTATTAGCATCTAAAAAAATTCCTACATACTTTATGTTTTGATGGATATCCTTTTCCTTTAGCTAACCTTCACTTGTAGGATGTTGTGCAAAGGTTGGGAACTCAAATTTACACCTGTCAAATGCATTTGATTGAATGTTTTCAAAATACTTTAGTCGCTGTTTATGCATTTCATTGGAAGTTTTTTTGAGAAAAACATTTATTCGTTGTTTCTTTGTAAGCTTTCTAATGGCATTTACTTGAAAGTCTATGCCTTAGCCTACTACGCAGGTCCTGCAGTCAATGCATTCTGGTAGAGAACAGTAGAAAACAACTTTACACCTGCTAATTTCATTGAAGTCTCTTTGTTCACTAGTACATTGTTATTTGTTGTGAGTAATAATGCGATTAAGTCTCCAACAGTCTCTTCTTCCTACACTGGATACATTATAGAGTTAGCTGATATAATCAATGTTGATATGACTGTTGATACAATCGATGCTTTGTTGCATAATATTGATTGAAATCTAATGCTTTAAATTGTTCACTACTTGACCTTTTCTTGTGCCAGCCTACTTTCTTAAGAGATAGAGGCAATCTTTTCTGCATTAAGGCATTCCTCGGTAATTGTCAACAGATCAATCTTATGATAGCAATAATGTTGTCTTTACCATGACATATTTCTTTTTCACTTGCATGTCATGCAATAGTCTAATGCCAGTGACATTTACCAGATTTGAACTGTATACCTATATAGAAAAGCAATATGGCAGGTGTAATAAATGATAGGAAACACAATTAACAATGGGAGAATTTTGATGGCTTTGGAAACTCCTCTAGTCTCTCCACCATTCGATAACAGATAAGGCTCACACTTAGACAAAGTAGAAGGAGTGCTACATAATCAACATTTATTGAACCTGATTCAGTGGAGTTGTTTGTATGTGTGGAGGGCGCGACTTATACGCTTCCATAGCTCCCTTATGTTTTTGGGTGGACAGTTTATTATTCAGTGGAATGACTAGCATAAGGGAAACGTGGGAGGCAGTAGTCATAGCAATTTGAACCAAGGAGGTTGTGAGGTTCCATTTTCAGCACACTTTGAATGATTGGGCATTTTGTGGCGTATGAAATCTGGTCGATTTGTGTCTTATTGACTGGCATCCTCATTGTTTGGCGTCTCTCATTTATGATTTTCTGCATGCATCTTTATTGTAAGGCATCTTTCATTTAATATTTCTTGCAGGCATCTTTGTTGTAAGGCGTCTCTCATTTATGATTCTCTGCAGGCATCTTTATTATATCTAAGATACAATCTTTCTTAAGCATTATTCGTGTGCAGGTCATTGATAGGTGATGACAACCAAATTCGAATTCAGGAACGAAAGGCTAGATATATATTTTTTCCTTTTTTGACTTTGGCTGAAAGCAATAGAAGATATATTCTTTAAATATTCACATATTATTATTGTCATCATTACTGCCTGTCAATATTCTTAATGACTTGTTATTTGGTTTTTTGTGACATTAAGATGATCTTCTTGCTGTTGTTTATTATGTTCTTATGTGGCATAAAAAATATGATGGTGGCTTCTTTCACATTGAAATAAATCTTACTTGGGATAGCTTTGTACTGTTTGCAGGAGGGATTTCGTTTGCACAAGAAACTTGCAACATTAAAGCATTGGGGGCAATCTTTGAAGAATTTTGGAGCCAAAGAAAATGGAGCCTTGAGTTTGAACTTGAAATTGACAAAGCATTTTTAAATGCTTAGGGCGTCCATTTCCCGCTTTTATTTTCTGTTTTAGGACAATTCACTTCATCTTTGGGTTTAAAATCAATCATTGATTTTTTTTCAAAGTTGGGCTAAAATTGAACCTTAGAAACTCATTATAATTTGATTTGGGTTAAAATTGAACAAGCAAAACTTCACATTTCATCTTGGTGCTCTAAAAAGAACTCAATTTTGCTTTGGGATTTAAAACGAACATGTGTCTTTTATGCTTTGTAATCTTTTTTGCAAAATAATCTCATCTAAAAGGGCATATGCACTTCTCTCGCGCTTCACAGCGATCTTGAAAATCAAAATTCTTTTTGATGACATTAAGTTGCATAAAATATTTCCTTCACACTTCATTTTGGGTTTAAAAATTGAACAAAACACTTTGCGAGTGTGAGTAAACTTATTGCATGTGTTCTCCCTTTGTTTCTAAACGAAGGTTGATCGATATATGAATATGTTTACTCGCTTTTGTCTATCTTAGAGGGCCTGCCTTGGGGAAAAATTACTCACCCAAGGGAACGACTCAACCGGTAACACTCTAAAGCCAAGAGTATTTCCAACTGGGATATAAATGTGGGTATTGGAGTAAACGCCAGTATCAAGCGGTTGGCTCTGATGAGATGGATCTGAAAAGGGACTCTCGCCGTATGGGTCAATCTCCATGAATGAAAAGTTCAAACTAAAACCCTTGTTTGTAGTAACCAACCAGTCCATCCAACGAGTTTATCAAAGTGGTGCATTGGAACTTAGATTCCAAGAAGTTACTTGCCATGCCCGATCTTGGTTAAAATATAGAGGTTAAGACTTCATTCTTAACATACCTTTATATTTTTCCTTGGTTGCATGTAAAATCATCTCTTCTACTACGAAGGGCATGAGGCAAGCCCACCAAGAAAAATGTACCAATTGAGCTAGGATGCTATATTGCTTGTGAGTCAAAACACTTGCTTGATTCAAAAACATTGGGAAACAGTCATTTAACATGAGAATCAAAATTTCAAACCCCTTAGATAGAGAAAATACCTTTGACAAAACCCAAGAGCTATTGCTTACCCTAGGGATTAGATCTCTAGAGGTTTCTAAGTAATTGGGTTCACATCTTAATTTTCTCTTACAAAGGTCAACATTAGGCAACCCTTGTTCTAATTTCTTGGAACTTCCACATAGCACTTTATGGGACAAAAAGAAGTTGTGACATTGGACATTTAGTTTGAAACATAATCAAGCGTGTGTTTTTGGTAAAAAGAAGTCATTAAAGCAAAGATAACAAATTGGACCCCACACATGTGCTTGTTTATCTTTTTATCATCTTTCGAGCAAACATTGGTCTCTTGGTTTGAACTACTCTTAGAGAAAAGCATGTTCTTCAATATCTTGGCCTAGTAAACAAAGTCTCTCTAAGTCTCTTAGGATCAAAATAAAACACTTCATTCATCCAAACATTTATCATCTTCATCCCACAAACAACTTTAGAGCTTTGGAAACATCATTCTAGACCTGGGTAAATCATCAAAATCAAAATCACCTTGTTTAGTTAGGTGTATGGAAATGCATCCTTTCTCATACATTTAATTGAATTAGCAATCCTTTGAACAAGTTCACCCTAAGATAACATCTAACATCTTAGGGTTTACAAGTTCACTATCCAAATCAAACAATCAAAATCAAGCCCTAAGTCTAGCATTGATACAAAGTCCCTAAACATTCAACACTCATATCATTCACCCCTTTTGATCCTTCATCTCATCATTGGTCCTAAACACCCTAGAGGTCACTTTTACAACAAGGTCAAAACACAAGAGGAACATGGAATATAAACTTGATCCATACATTATGAGTAATCCAAGTCAACCAAACTATCAAAGCCTTACAATGCCAATTGATTTTCAAAACTCACATTTATACAATCCATACAGGGGATCGTTGTCTCCTACAAACCTCAATGGTACAACAAATGTGAGTCTATCCAATCTAAATCTTGGAACACCTTTTCCAATGGTAGATTTAAATCAAAGTCCAAACTTACAAGTCTATCCACCGAACAATCAAGGCATGAGTCTTCAAACGAACAACATCATCCCACCAAATCCCTACATGCCAATTGAGAATGTACCAAGTACAACTTTACCAAACATGAACATTTCAAATCCACACTTGGAAAACTTTGGGATACATATGCTCACAAATCATACAAATATTGTTCAAAGTCCAAACAAGATGTTAACGACTCCAAGTCAAGGTAACACCATGCAAAATCAAAGTTACCTAAATCAAGGCAATGTGATTCACAACACCAACAATGTTCAATTTCAACCTATCATGCCAAATATGAACATCATCCCAAATCAGAACATTGTCCAAAATCAATTTGTCCATGATCCCATTCAAAAACCACAAGTATGCATCCCAAATCTGCTTGAACAAAAACCAAATCAATTATATCAAGGGAGTCAAGATCGAAATCAAGATCAAATTTGGCGAGATCAAATTGCTACACTTACCAAAATAGTTGAGTCATTGCGCCAAGAGACATCTCCACCACCATTACCCATATCAACATCATTCCTTGGTTTAGGGCCTCCCCCTTTACCTAGCACCAATCACTCCATCCAAATCAATCCACCTAACACCAATCAAGCCATCACATCAAATCCTTTGAATATACCATCGACATCACACTAACAAATGGTATCTAATCAAATGACAACATCATTCTTGAAAAATTAAAATATGGTCTCCCAAGGATCTATCACCTCAGTCATTCCGACCATTCCTATAACCTCGATCACTCCAACCACCCCTATCATGCCCATCATATCTCAAATCCTCACAATCACTCCAAGAGTATCTCAACCACTTGTCATTGCATCCAACACAATTCCAAATCCACCACCACTACCACCAAAACCAAGTGCAATAAGCCAATATAGCATTACATTTCAAGAAGCTCAACATGCGACTTATTAGAAGGCACACCAACAAAACCAAAACTGACGAGCTGCACAACTAGCTGCTCAGCAAGCTGCACAAGTTGCTCAAGTAGCCCAAGCCACACTACAAGCCCAACAAGCACAAGCCCAGGCTCAAGTGCAAGTGCAAGCTAAAGCCCAATACCAAGCCCAACAAGCAAATGTTGTTCAAAATCCCAACAAAATGTTAACGACTCCATGTATCGATCCAAGTCAATGATCACATGATCAAGACCTATCCATCAACGAACACATGGAAGATGTTTCTACCTCATCCGAAGATCAAATCAACATGTAGATCAAGAGTCACTTTTTGATCATGATAAGAATCCTTCAACAATATCCGACAATGATCCATTTCAAGGAGTGTTAACATTATTTGATCCTGTAATCAACAATCCATCGACCAATGATCGTGTTGAAATGTCTCTACATCACCTAACGAGTTAGAGGGCATATCTCAAGAATTCATTCCAAAGCATGATCAACGCCTTTCACCAAGGTTTAGCAATGGTCCTTTCCAAGACATGTTTTTAGATATTGAAGGAATATTCAACTCAACATTTGATCCAAATCCACTTAACAATCCAGAGGATATTGAGCCATTTCCCATTCCTAATAAAGATATCCAAGGATCCTTTGAAACTGACCCATGTCAAGAACTTGATCCAAAGCATGAAAAAAGCAATCCCAAAATTAATCAAGATCAAGAATTTGTATCTCAAAGATACTACAATGATCTAATGGACACTCTCCTATCTATACAAGATGTCACAAATGATGATCACATCCATATAGCACGTTCTCCTCTATCTACCCATGAGATGCTTTCTGTGGATGGACACGTAGATGATCTTCATTCAGAACAGGATCCCTTTACTCCTAACATTATTACACAAAAAGAGCAGGTTATTAATTCCTATAGTCAAACTAAGTTGACAACATTAGGATCAGATATATCCCAAATCCAGACTGAAGACATCATGTATGAAGATATCCAACATTATGCACTCAAGGAATCAGGTTAGACAAAACAGGATATTCAGGAGTTAGCAGAGCATCCAATTGAAATAACATCATTTGCAGTGGTCAGTCATCAGAGAATGCATTCTAAACAAAAGCTCTCAGAATAGGAAAAATCAAAGCATGAAGGTACTACTACCACCATACTGGGGGCAACTATGTCTCAAGCAAATGCCAACATAGGGAGCACAAAGAATCCTTGTGATGAAATCGATGCCAAAACTACAACTAGCCACATCATGAATCTTCATCCACCCATCACCCCATCCACGAATTGGGACCAACGTCAAAAGAAAGATTTGAATCAAAGTATAGAGAACGTTATCAAAGTAAGAGAGTTGAGAAGCATAATGGACAAATCAAATATGCATGGATACCAAAACATACAAAGAAAGATTATCCCTATCAAACTCCATCAGTCAAAGAAACTATGGGGAAAAATAAAAAAGGGAAAAGTATCCATCAAAGATGTCCACAAAAGAAAAAGCAGGCTTTTCAAGTGACGTACAAAGTGTATCAAATAGTTGGTCCTAATTCCATGCACACTTTCATATCCACCCATCATTGCTCATCTTCCCAAGTTTGGAGAGTCAAAGGTTCCAAACTGTCAACCAATGCATCTTTTATCCCTAAACACACTCCATACACGCCTCCATGCATGATATCCAATTTTAAAATTGACCATGTATTGGCAACGACCCTTCATCATAAGGATTTTGAAGGAACTCTATCGTGATGTGCGCAAAAAGACAAAGTCAACTCCGGTATCGACAAAGCAGATCAGGAATCTCAAAAGTTGCATTCAAGTGCACGTATCTTAGCAAAGTAGCTTCTTCAAGCAGGATATCGATGGCACATTATGACAGGGGCATCTACATCAGCAACACCTTGTGATTCAGCATAAGCTTAAAATCTTTCAAAAAAATCAAAAAATATGAAAATCCAAAAAAAGATAAAAAATAAAAAAAAATCATGAAAACAGTAAAGATAAAAATCATCCTCTAGTGAGAACCGCTACGGTGGCGCTTTGGGCAGGTACCATGATGAAAACCTGGCAAACAGGCGTCATGTGTAGAATCGAGCATCTACGTGCGCCAGTTTAGGTGAAAGCGTCTTATTCCATTCATAATAAATCTAGCATTCCATCCATCTCAGCCAGAATAAATCTATTTGTCCATGAACCATTTATCTAATCCATTTTCATCCATTTGCATCCATCATCCAAGTTATCTTGATCTTGATGAAAGTTTGGGGCACACTTTATGCTTGCTTATGGTAAACATCTTGACATGGGTCATTTTCATCAAGATCCTATTCTATGTAGCATTATCTAAGCTATGAAGCATTATCCAAATCAACATTCTTTATCCAAACACCTTATCTTATTGCAAGATAATCCTTGCATCTTTTGCATGCTTACCATATCCATCCATCCATACACCTATCTAGGCATTCATCCATAACATTCCATACATTGCTAGACACTGGGGGAAAATATTTACATCTTGCTTCAGGAATAAATCTTGATCTATATCCTCCAACTTATGTGGCAATCTGAACATTGGAAAATGTGAAACCAAATTGGTCAAAGCATTTGTGATCCAAAATCTAAATCACTAGCCCATGGCATATTTTGACAAGAAGATGTTCTTTATCAAGCTTCATCTTTCATCAAACATCAATCCAAAAAATCACTATCAGTTGCATCTAACGTGTGCTTCAACGTCACATTGAATCATCCAAAACATCTTTTGTTCCAAAATCAAGCTTCATCAATCATGATCAATCAAATCCAATCAAAAAATCCTCATCTCGAGATATCCTTGTGTTGCTTAACACTATCCTTGCATTGTTGTGTATCCTCAACAATGTTATCATCATAAATCCATCGATTTGATCAATCAACCTTAGCTTGGATTTCAACAAAATCCTAAACAAGGCACTGATATCGTCACACATATCCATATCCAAATCATCAAAATCATGCGAAAAATCCAAAAACCATCCAAAATCACATCAAAATCCAATTTTTTTTTAAAAAAAATCAAAATCCAAAAACATTCATAAAATCCCCAAAACATTCAAAAAATCAAAAATCAAAACATTTGTAAAATCTCAAAAAACCCCCAAAATAGCCTCAAAACATTCCAAAAATGTCAAAAAATCCAAATATTTGAAAAATCCATCCGTCTCATCTCGCTTTCACTCGAAATAATCAATCATCCATAATAAATTGATCGTCACCTTCATCCTTTGGCAACATAAATATAAATAATCACAACAATCAATCGTAAAATCAAAATCGAAACAACAAACCGTTAAACACAAAATCAAACTCTCGATCATTTTCAAACATGTCAATCGACCTTATATCAATAGCCTATCAATCAACTTATCAACCCATCATCATCCTATACAATGCATGTCCTAGGATATATCATTCTGACAATGGGCATCATTTTGGATATCACCTTGGATTCTTATCCTATCAAAACACATCCCTTTGGCCGAAGGTATGAAGAACATTGGCTTGTTTGCGTACTTGATCTTTTCTTTTGATTTATCTTATTGCGCTCATTCCAAGGACCTCTCGATGATATCCGAACGAAGTATTTAGAGAGATATGAATGGGGCAACGATCATTATCCTTTTGTTTGTGCTTGTTGGACATTCTTGTAAAATAACTTGGCGAATACTTGCTTTGTTAGGTACGTCCTAGCAAGGTTTTTGTATGTCAAGTGTGAACAAGAATACTCCTATCTGTTTGTCGAGTCAAAGTCCATCGCACTAGGTACAATGCCATCCTGGTTCTTTATACCTTGATGCATTGTGCTTATGTGTGTTATCAAACATAAGGTAAGTAGCCCTTTTAAAATCCTAATCCTTGATAAGCAAAACATCATCTATCATCATCATCATCTCTAATAAAGTCTCGTCAAATCATGGACTTGTTGGATCCTCTTGTCATCATCTCATTTCTTCTTTCTTCTCTTCGCGCTAACATAGCATCACCAATGCATCCATCCTGCATCCACAAACCATTAGCATTCTGCACATCATCTCACATGCATTTTCATCATCATAATATAGATATGTTAGTCTAAGCATCTGCATAGAACATCCATCGCATAATCATAGCATATCACATCATCCATCTCATCCATCTCAAATGCATTACATCATTATTTTAAGTTGTTTAGGATAATATAGATTGGTTATTCTAAGCATCTTAAAACCATCTCATTTGCATCATCATCATAACCATCCATTTTGAAACTCTTTATCGTGAGATCGACCCTCAAATCAAATCTTTTCGCCGATCTCTAGAGGGGGCAATGTACCAGTGCTTCTTTCCGCTGGGGCATCCAAAAAATTAGAATTTTTTTGAATTTTGATCGTGGCAAGTTTATTCTTTGAACCAACGCGGCAAGTACATTGCTTCAAAGAGGGGCAAAATGTAGATACGTCAAATTGACATCATGCATATTTAACTAATTCATATTCGCTCGTCAATTAAATAAACCAAGTTTAATTGATTAATCTCCTAAGGTTATCCATTTGAATTGAATAAATTAACTTTTTTTAATTTAAGCCTAACAACACCCTCTTTGATTAAATAAATCAAATATTTATTTAATCAATTCTGAAATCACCTTTCATCTCCCTTTGATTTAGTTTAAATCCCTAAATCTAATTCAAATGGGTCAAAGAGCATTTAATCATCATCTAAGTTAATCTAATCCTGATTAAATCTAATCTAATCACCCATCACATCCTCTAGCTTTTCCCAATTGCACAAATAAAGCATTTTAATTCATTTATAAATTCATCATTTTCCATCAACATGGCATCTTTTGGGAATATTCTCCAAGTTTGAATTTGAAAAGAAAGTTGACTTGTCCCTTCCAACATGGCAATAACTCCCCTCTTACATGTCCCCCCACTTAGCATTTAACTCTCAAATTCAAATTTGAATCTCCCCCTCTTTGGCACATTGACCAAAATGTGCTCATTCCTCAACCTATCACAAGGTGACAAGTGGCTTCATCTCATTGGTCAAATCTTTATCCCACATTGCTCTCTTTTGAACACTCTTTCAACTTGAGAGTCTATAAATGGAATCTTCATTCTTCAACAAATCCTACACAACTCATCATCTTGATCATCAACATATCATCAACATATCATGGAGCTTAGCAAGGATTGGGAAAGGGCTTCTTTCCATAGAAGCACCAATCCACTATGGGATAGGGTTTGATTCATGTTATTGTGTGTTTTATTTAGTTTCCTTGATTCCTTTCATTGCATGATTAACATGTTTCATTATTTCATAGGGATGTTCTTATTTTGCTTTGTTTTAAATGACAATGCTAATGTTTGTTTTGAGAAAATGCAGAATTTGACATCTACAAGAACTATGTAAGGAAAGTTTTCAAAAAGAAAAGGGTGAATGACTAGTGCTTATAAGAAATAAAAGGAAAATAACACCTCAATTCCAAAAATGAATCCACAAAACTATTCATTAAGACTCAATGGAAATATTTTCACTCATGGATTTGTTACTTCTATTAAACCCTAGTAATATGGAAAGCCACATTTTCATAACCTTTACTAATTATATAATGATATTTAGAGAAGGTTGAATTCCTTGTCTAATCTATTATTATTTACTACTTGCACAAAAGAAGCTAGTTTTATGTTACTCTATCTTTAATATAAAATAGGAAAGGGAAATGATTAAGACAATACTTGAAAGTAAATGGGATTGGGTTACATCAAAGTTAAAAGAGATAAGATTAGATAAATAAGAAAGAAGGTGATGCCAAATACTACTAATCAATTGACTCTCTAGGCTACAACATTTAACCAAATCTATAAAATACTTTTAAGTATGGTTTAGGTTGGTTCAAATTATATCTATAAAGTTACTAGCACATAAAACTCCAAATAGGCATCAAAATGACCTATAGCTTTCAAATACACAAGTAAATTTTTTCTTCCTATGGACCATAAGTAGGAAACCATGCTACATGTATCATTTAAGACATAAGACACTCTCCAAAATGAGTTTTTAAGAACATAGGCCAAAAGTAGAACTTACATTCATACAAGAGATAAAACATATTTAAGAAAAAGTGTAGCCCATATTTATACATGCGATTGGAATCCACATTGAATGCAATGATAATGATTGGAGCCTTGAAGAGTGACAATAGAGAAAATAGAGATAGATGTCAAGAAACCTAGGACATTTAGATGATTATCAATGAAACATGTTAAATCCATATTTGAGATGATGCATGGACTACCAATTAGACAATTAGCAACCTCACTCTAATTAGAAGGTATAAATTAAGACTTGGATCCTAGAAAATTCTATAGAAAACCTATAGAATCCCTATGTAGAGACATAATATTCCTAGTGATTTTAAAAAAATTGTGGTTGTTTTATATTAAAATATATATTTAAAATAAATTGTGGGCAACTACGAAACTAAAATTCATTATTATTTTTTAAATAAATTTTGTAAATTAGGACTTGCACTTTCCTTAAAATATTAATTGAGGTGGTGAAATAAAGATAAAATTCTCATAATTTCTTAATTGAGGTGAAAAATTAAGGCTAAATTTTACATAAATTTTTAATTGAGGTAGTGAACTAAACTTAAATTACTCATTATTTTTTCATTGAAGTAAAAAATTTAAGCCTAAATTTTAATAAATTTATAATTGAGGATGTGAATCAAAACCTACATCAATATAAATTTATAATTGAGAGGATGAATTAAAATCTAAACTAATATATATTTGTAATTTAATTGGTGAACTAATAAAAATGATAATATTTATGGATATCAATAAATAAAATTCATGTGATACTTTGATTGAAAATATAGCCTTGGTCATCTTAATAGTTTTATTTAATTCAGTTGGGTGAAAAGACATCCATTTCCATTATTACCATTTTATTTAATTCAACTATAAATGATATTATGAATAGATAACTCAACGCATGTTTGGCCAACCATTATAATCTTACCATGTATATGCTCTCTTCACCATCTAGAAATCTCTTTGTACTATACAAATATTTGTTGAAATATGTAAGAAAAAATCTAGATCAATAAAATAAATCAAAATACAATTATCATAATAAAACTCTATACTACAAGGAAATCTCAAATCAAGTGTGATTAGAAGTTTCTAGTGCATTTGATGTAGTGTGGATACTTAAATGAATGTGCAATATTCCTACAATGTGTTGATGATTTCCTATATACTTTTCTCCACAAGGGGATTGAAGAATGAATTTTATAGATGTTTGGTGAAGAATGAATGGTTTAGATTGTCGTATTTGATCAAATATCTAACTAGATAATTATCTATAGTTAAATAATTTAATTTATTAGTTAAATTAATTGATTGATTAGTCAACTAACTTGATTGGCTAGTTAACTCCTTTGATTGATTAGTAGACTAACTTAACTAATTAGTTAAATAACTTGACTTAGAGTATGTGCACAAAATGAAGAGCCAAAAAGTGGTCAAAATAATTTTTACCTGTCAAAGTAATAAATAACATGATTGTATTATAAAAACCACAACACACTCATGTTATAATGTGATCATGTTATGGTTTGGTAGTGCCAAGCTTAACTTAACCATGACTAAGCCTAAATGTGCTCACATTTTGTCTTCCTTAAAAGAAAAAAGAATAGGGTTGTGAACCATTTCTACTATTTATCACCAAATATCAACTAAATTATTATGAAAGTATATTTTGAGTGATATAGAGTAATTTCATTGAAATAATCATGCCGATACAACATGCAAGAGGTAAATTCATTCAATATTTTAGCAATTTTAGTTAAATTGAAATTTTTTTGATATGTATTTATGTTGATTTGTTAATTTTTAGTTTTCAACCAATTTTGGAGGATTATTTAAAAGTAGATTATATACTTATTTTGTATTTGTAGGTTCATGTTATTGTAACACAGTAAAAATAATTGAAAGGTAAAGGTAAATATTTTGAATGGAAAAAAGTTTTTGTCAGTGCAAAGTGGAAGCAATAGTAGGCGACTCTATTTTCCTAAATAAGCACTAATCAATTAGAAGGGAACCTCCCAACCCACTCATTTAAGAAGAAAATAATTTGAAGCATTTTTTTTTTATAGTTTCCCATGTTCATGCTCAAGCACTAAGGGTACATGGAATGTACATGACTATGAAATATTCTTTCAATACTTGCCTTGTATAAATGAGAATTTTATTTGCTTTAAACGCAATGAAAAAATTATTGCTTTCCATATAGGATCTAGTGTATATTAATTGAGTTGCCCCATAGGTTTTATAGAGCCTAAAATGTAGGGAAAAACTAAATTTTCTCTCATAATTTATTGGCCAACCTTATAAAAATATTTGAGCATAGGAATTTGCAACAATTTATTGGAAGCAAGTTGGGGAACCAATAGATTGGTGACTCTATTGGGGAGCCTTTTGTTAAACTCTCTATATTGGCTTTCCCTATCCATTGCCCTACAAAGAGTGGAAAATTTGTTGTTCTAGATTCTATATATATTTACCATTTTCAATATGGACAAGAGGAGGTCATTATTTCAAGATGATTCAAACAAGAAACTAGTAGGTATTTACTAAGAAAGAAATAACATGTCATTTATAAATAAAAAGAAACAAGTAAGCCTTCTACTTTTGTTGTATACCAATTTGAAAATGATATAGGAAGTTCATCAATAAAGGATAAATGTTTTGGTTATCTTAATGATATATTTATTCAAGAAAGCTCAAAATAAGGCAATGAATGTAAACATTGAAAATATAAGAGACTTCTAGGTAATTTTATGAAAGAAATGGATAGAAGAGAAAAAATATCTAATATCAATGAATATTTTATCGTTAAATTGAATGTTAGAAAGAATGCTATATATGATCAACCAATTGTGTCACTTACAAGGAGGAAGAATGCCCCATTCTAGTACACAACTAATCTAGCTCAAGAAAGTGAGTGTGAACATGATGGTTATGTGAAAATTAATGATGACCAACCAATGATTAAGACAAACTTTAGAGATCAAGATAGATACCTTGTTCATAAGATAGTCGAATTGAAATTTAATTTAGCCATTGATTCAAGATCAAAAGGCTAAAGATGGTTTTATAAAGAGACTTGAAGACTTAAGAAATATTGGTCATCAAGATGTTAAAGGGATGAAAAAATTTAGTGGTGGGAGAAAACATTATAAAGACATTAAAATTGTTAAAGCAAAAGATCCTACAAGACCACCTTGAACTTAGAAAGATATAGGTAGTTAAATTTTGTTTGGACTTTTGAATATCCAAAGCCTATCCTAGGAGACATTAGATTTTGGGAGTCAAAATTTTAAGAAAATAATACAATCCCAAAAGGAAAGATTATTTATGAGAATTTAAAAATTTAACTGATGACTGTGAAATTGAAGATGAGGATGTGTTAATGAAATTGTTTGTTCAATCTTTTACCTAACAAAAGCATTGATTCTTGGGGTAGAGTTCCAAAGAATATTTAGAGAGTAGTATAAGGACAAAATGGACCCTATATTTATTATTAATAGGTGATCTCACAATAGTGTGTCCCATGTTTTGGTCAAATGGTATATTGAAATCAACATTTTGAACAAAATTTTCACTTTCTGAGACCTATAGCAACTAAATTGTCAAGAACTTGAAGATGACATGAACTAGTAGTTTTTAAATTTTTTTGTGTAGATTTTAAATTTATTTTTTATAATTAAAAATAATAATTTATAAGTTTTTTATATAACTTTTAATAAATTATTTTTTATAGTTAACAATATTTTTTAAAAAGTGATGTTTATATCATGCAACATATTTGTTAAATAGAAGGATAAAATTATAAATTTTAAAAATAAATTCATAACACCACTATCTAATGTACATATGTCTTTTTTGAATTTTTTGTTGCATATTTTTGAATTAGTTTTTGAAATGATATTAATTATAATTTAGAGATAGGTTTATACCATACAACATAATTTTTTCTATATGTATCCAAAATAACTTTTTTCTTGTTGGAATAAAGACATAAATACCTAGTACATAGATTTTTAAAAAAAAAATCCATTTTATTATTTTTCATGTGTGGAGTAGACACTTGATGATAACTAAAAAACCTATGTTTACTAAAATATAAAAAATAAATATAATAATATAATTAAATATATCTTAAATTATACTTTTTAGAAAGCTTACTTTGAGGCTACAATCCTACAAATTATCTTGTCATATTCATTTCATTTGGTAGTCCAACCCGAGGTTGGAAATAGAAAAAATTAAGGAAATAATAGCTTATTTGGACAAAAGATTAATTAAACAAGGAGAGTTTCAACTACACACAATTAGCATGGAAATATTGGTGTGATTTAATCACACTCCACTTCCCTTTTGTAGAGATTTTTGAACTAAACTTGAACATGTATATAAAATATGAATTCACATTAGGATAGGGAATGTCTATGAAACTACATTTCATTTTGGTATATATTTGTATATATAACAATGTCATGGTGAGTTCCCCTACAATATCTATCTATTTTGGAAGTTGAGAAATTTGATGGCGAAGGCAAAGACAAAGGCAAAGAGAATACCCCATCCTACTACAAAGCCTGCAGTAACTCCTAAGAAGCTATGTCTAAATCCAAAATAACTCTTTAAGAACTCCTTGAGTATTTGTCTAGTTCCATCAGTTTTTATTATTACATTTTCAAGGTCTCCAAATTGTGAAGCAATCAATCCATAGAGTGTCCATGCAACGGGGTCTGCCCAATAGTACCATCTCCACCACATTGGGATTTTCTGCCATGCCAACAAACATTCACTCAGTTAATATATCATTTATATAAGAAAAACATTATATCATTACGTGAGTGTCAAGAGTAATACTTACATTGCGAGGAATTATAAAGCCACAAAAAAGCATCCATATTCCATAGAAAGCTGAGGATACAATTGTAGCTATATCTGCATTGGGTGTGAGAGAGGTTGTCATCATCCCATAATATGTGAAGTATAGGAATGTGAAGAACATGAAGAAAAAGAACCAAAAGAACTTCGTTGCCTCCCATTTGTAGTCGATCATCGCATATACAATTACTCCATACATTACTGCTTGTATGAAAATGTAAGGTATTTCAACCAGCACCTGCAACACTAGTTCTTATTAGTTTTTTTAGTCAATTGTATTAAATGAGGATTTAATATTCCTTCTTTTCACTTATTGTTAAATAATAAAATCAAAAGCATATATTCTTATCTTTCAACTAATTTACCAATCATTTATTACACTGTCATATTTGAATATTAGACATTCTAAATTTAATGATAACACATATGCTAAGAAATTAAGCTTTGAAAGAGAGGCATGAAAAATATATTCGATCAAAAATATTGGATAGTTCTTGGCCACTATAGAAATATAACTATTTGGATATCTTTTCTTCTCATTATCTAATTTAAAAAAATAAATCAAATATGTCTTCACTTTTAGAGTTGAATAGTGTTCTAATATTCTTGTTTCCATTATTCTACTAAAGTTTCAAAATAGCGCTATGATTTTTAATATTCAAAATATGAATTTGGGAATAACAACTTACTTGTGCAAGGGCATATGGGAGAGCTGAATACATTCCTGCAGCCTTTTCTCTATAGAAGACTGTTCTTTCAACATCCACGACAGGCTCAGCTGATGATGCATTGTTCACACCTAGAAACATTACAGATGCAAACATTGAACCCATTGCATTTGTAACATCTTGTTGTTTTCCTCTGCATTCAAATAAATTCAAAATTATTAGATGGATGACATGGGATTCAAAATTGAATGAAAACATAGTGAAGCATAGCCTTACGTCTTACGACCAAGCCTCCAAAAAATTGTGCCAAAAATCAAAGCGATGATGAATGTGAAAAAGAAGCGAATTGCATTATATTCTGGATTTCTCCAATATGACCAATGTTGCTTCCATAGGCAAGCACATGTTTGGATCCAGAAAGACTGTGAATACTGTGATTCAAAGTATATGTCTTTTGAGTCTGGAGCTGGTACGCTAAGTTCCTTTATCAAAGCTTGGTTTCTCCTGTGACAAAACAACAATCTCATAAGTCACATTTCATGAGGGGAAGGGCTTAGTTTGGTTATAATCATTATCATCATCACTATCACTTACTCATATAGATGGGAATTGCGATATATTTCTGCAAAATCAACTCCAAGTTGTAGCTCAGTTCCAACAGAAGAGGACTCCAACATCCATGTCGCTGGATTGTAACCCGGGGTAATTTTGGGGACGCCTTCAACTGCCTCAAAATAATCAACTAGTTCTTTTGAATGGTGACCTAGAGGTCCTACATATATCACTTGTCCTCCACGCTTCATTAGGACTAGCTGCAAATTGTAATTCACATTCACATTCATAAGCACATTCATATCTCACTACAACATCTAACATTAAAGATTTTATGTATTACCTCATCGAAGGCTTCAAATATGTCTATGCTTGGTTGATGAATGGTACACACAACAGTTCGTCCAGTGTCCACTGTATTGCGAACTGTTCGCATAACAATTGCAGCAGCTCTGGCATCGAGTCCTGATGTTGGCTCATCCATGAATATAATGGATGGATTTGCTACCAGTTCCACTGCAATTGTCAACCTCTTTCTTTGTTCTGTAGACAAGCCTCTCATTCCAGGTAGGCCCACAAGAGCTCCTTTCAATTTTTCTAGCTCTACTAGACTCATAACTTCGTCCACAAACATCTATTCAACAAAAGGTTTTCACATTCATATTGATCAATGCAAAAAGATTTTAGAATAAATTATGTAGCAGATTTTTACATCAATACTTTAAAAACTAGATTGTGATCCAATATAGAATTCTACCTCTTATATTTGAGAGAACATATCACTTAAAACAATAAAACATACCTCTCTGGTTTTACGATCAACTTCTCTAGGGAGACGAAGCCAAGCAGAGTATATGAGGGATTCATAGACTGTGACACAAGGAGAATGTATATCATTTTGTTCACAGTAACCAGATATACGAGCAAATGTTTCTTGTTTCTTAGGAAAACCGGATATGGTAATAGAACCTTCAATATAGCCTCCAGTTTTCCTTCCTGCAAGAACATCCATCAAGGTTGTCTTCCCCGCACCACTCACCCCCATCAAACATGTTAACACTCCTGGTCTGAATGTCCCGCTCACTTCACGCAATAATTGAAGTCGATCATCTGTTATTCCTTGTTGTCTCATTTCCTAGCACATCAAATATTTCAATTAGTAGGATGTCTCGAATAAAAAACCAATTTTAAGCTCATTCTACTTGAGTATCAAGTGATTTAATAGTACAAGCAATCAAATAGTTAACTATTTCACATTTTATATCAAAAATTGAGTTCAAATGAAGGAAAACAACGTACCTCAGGCATGTCAACGAAGTAGCTGACATTGTGAAAGGCCATGGAGAGAGGTTGGAAGGGCAAAACCATCCCTTTCTTTCCAGCCTCACGAGTGCTTGTCACAAGGGAATCAGACCTGTTTGAAATACTGCTACTTCTTTGTCGTTGAGAACTTCTCCCCCCTGTGTAAAATTAACATATAACATAAACATTGCCACTCTTTCACATCGAAAGGTAGATGACTTTGGCAACGTCTCCTTACCTGTAGATTGAATGTTTTGCATTTCAACCCTATTCTCATGGACGACTCTATTTTGAGATGCAGTTGTCGAATTCATTTTATGTTTCAAGTCCTCTTCCGAAATTGTTGCCTGCGGCTTTCCCAGTGCTGATGAAACAGAAAAAAGGCATTGTTATGTATCGAATCACAAGCGAAGTATTAATGATTTCAATCTCCATAATTTGTAGGCAGTCATACTCACGATCAAGATAATGTAATGCCACTGTGTAGAGCACATTAAAGAGAACATTGTATCCCAAGAGCGCCCCAATAGAAAGCCAATACCACCAGTTATCAGGAAATAGTCCACGAGATCTTAACAATTTCACACCAACATTATATGTTTCCTGTCAACACAACGAGCAGTTTAAGTCTAACGTAAGAAAGTAATTTCTACTGGTTTAGAAAAAGTAATGAAAAGAAAATACAAACTAGACTACTAACGTTATGCCATCTACTTGCTAGGAACTCGTTTACTGCAATTCCATTTTGAGCGTACATGAGAGGAGAAATCCAATAACCCCATATCCACCAACCTTTGATATCAGCTGATACAATCAATTAAAGCATCACAAATCATTAGTTGAGTAACTGGTATATTTATTTATTTAGTATCTACATATGTTATTAATCTTTAAGAGAAAAAAGTCTGTACTTCTGGAAATGATGAATCCTCCAAGAACGAAAACAACTAAGAGGGCAAAAGCACCGAAAGTGTTTGCCACAATTCGACTCCGTCCTAGAGAGGCTATGAATCTGAAAAGCCCTATTGCAGTCTGAGAAAGTACGAAAGCCAGCAACCACTGTCGGAAAAACCTGCATTTTTATATAGAAGTATAGACAACTCAAAATTAGTATCTCTAAACAAATGAAAATCCTTGGTCGAATTTTCATCTAAAATAGCAACAAACATGAGAAGTGTTACCTGTGAGCACTTGGGGCAAAACCAATGGTATAGTACGTGAGAACAGTCCATATCACAGATTCGAGTACAGAAGAAGGAATTCTCATAACCCAAGTTGGAAGAGAGAAGGCCCACGCAGGATAGAACTTGAAATCCCTCTGCTTGTAAAATACTGGGAGTTTGTCAATTGTGATTGATGATTCCGCCATACCATTGAACATCACCTGAACTAGCCCAAAGAAGAGAGCTCCGAAGTAAATAGCTCCATCATTCACGTTTCTGTGATGCATGTTGGTTCGGAAGAAGACGCTCATCACAATCAAAGCAATTACAGTGATCTGTCAAACGATGTTTCCACTCTTTAAACAAATATTAAATTAGGAGCAAATTCAGTAGCTAATTAAAGATAAATAGAATACCTGAGCGGATTTGAAGATATGGACAAAGGAACCCCTCTTGATGAACAAAATTTCTCTATCCAAACATGCTTTGAAAAGCTCCTTTTTATTTACACCAAATTTTTCCGTGGTTAGTGCAGCCGGATGAGATTTGGTTTTATCATAGGGAACTGATAGGTCTGCATTCATTTTAACTCCGAGGTGGAAAGATTGGAATGCGTCTGCAAACTCCTTGACGGGGACATAGCGGTATGCTTGACTTCTGTCCGCCCAATATTGTTCTTGATCCATGGGCGAAGTCACCTGTTATACAGAGATGAGTAATTAGAATGATAATATAACAACACCCAGAATCCAGAATCTACTATAATTATTAAGATAAAGTTGTTTACCTCCTGCAAAAAGTCAGCAACGCCTTTCCTTTCAGGGCATCTAAATCCCATGGACTCGAAGAATTCAAGAATGGATTCACGGGGCCCGTGGTAAACAAGATAACCTTCGGAAAGTAAAATGACGTCGTCGAAGAGATCGTATGTTTCTGGGGCAGGTTGCAACAGGGAAATCACCACGGTTGAATTAAAGACGTGCACGAATTGACGTAGGCATTTAATTATCTGAAATGTTGTAGAGCTGTCGAGGCCCGTTGAAATCTCGTCCATAAACAGTGCGTTTGCGGGCCCCACAAGCATCTCTCCCGTTGTTACTCTCTTCTTTTGCCCACCGGAAATACCTCTTCGCATTTGATCTCCTACCAGGGTGTCCGCGCATATGTCCAACCCCAATATCTGTTCCAACCATTTCCATTTTTATTCTTTGAGACATTCAAAACTACTACAAATATAACCACCATTTAATTACATCCAATATAAAATATTTGTTATGTAAAATCATGTCATGTTTTATGCAAGAGAATCTTTGAATCCATCTATTGAAATATAGAAAAATCAATTTATGCTTTTCAATTTTAACAATTGGTATCAAAGCTAGTTATTAGGATAGGTTGATATATTTGTAGAGAGCAAGATTGACAAGATAATTGTGTGGAAGTTGCATGAAGATTTGAAAATACAATAGAAATCATAAAAGATCCAAATAGTTTGAAATTCTATTAGCGAAGAAGGAAGTGAAGCATCACAGGTAAAATCACCTCAATAAAAAAGGAGAATACTATTTTTTTCTATCCAAATTTCTACCATATAATACAAAGAAAAGATCATTGTTATGTAACCATTGTACCTTTTGTGGAAGGGATCACAATTCTGTCATAGCTGCTCAAAGTGAGTTGTTGGTCAAAAGGAGATAAGGCCAATACAAAATGAGGCATGCAACATTTTCCAAATATATCAAAATTGCCACTTATTTTTGTGATGAAAGTTGTAGTCCTAAAGGAATCTAATATCATTGATTTGAAGAAGTTGAAGCCATTCTAGCATTTGAAGGCAAATCAAAGTATTTTATTGAACCACTATTAAGAAATACAATGAGTTGTAGAAGAAGATTAATCAACAGTCACCATTGAATTTGACCACAACATTTAGTCAAGCCACCTTAGATTGAAGTAATCATTACAGAGGTAGAAATTGAAGTTGTTAAAAGGTGATCATGAAGGAAAGGAGGCCACAACATTTGGAAAGTCTATTGCCATGTCGAAGGAGAAATCACAGTGAAATCATAGGGGGAATAAATGATTAACAAAAGGTAATTTCACTAGGAAACAACCTCTACAGGATAGTATATAGATTAATTGTGGATGGATTGGTGTATAATTGGAAAAAGGTCACGAGTATTTTCAAAATGTTGTACTATTGATCATAAATATTATTATTGAATGGTTGTAATGTTGATTGCAAAGATCATTGTTGAACCTAAAAGTAATCACTATAGAGGTAGAAATTAAAGTTGTTAAAAGGTGATTGCAAAGGAAAGGAGGCCAAAACATTTGGAAAGTTTATTGCCACGTTGAAGGAGAAATCACAGGGAGAAGAAATGGTTAACAAAAGGTAATTTCACTAGGAAACAACCTCTATAAGATAATATATAGATGGATTTTAGATGGATTAGTGTATCTAATAGGGAAAAAGGTCATAAGTATTTTCAAAATTTTGTACTATTGATTGCAAAGATCATTGATGAATGGTTGTAACGTTGATTGCAAAGATCATTGTTGAACCTAAAAGTTGTACTGTTGATCACAAAGATTATTGCTGAATGGTTGTAACGTTGATTGCAAAGATCATTGTTGAACTTAAAGTTTGTAGTATTGATCGCAGAGATCATTATTGAATAGTTGTAGCATTAATCGCAAAAATCATTGCTAAATTTGTGAAAGGTATGATCACAAAGACAATTTTTGAAATTGATTGTAGAGATCGTTGAAAGTTTTGGTCGCAAAGATCATTGTTGAAATTGATCGCAAAGATCGTTACTAAATATGTGAAGGTTTTGATTGCAAAGATCATTGTTGAAATTGATCATAGAGATTGTTGCTAAATTTGTGAAGGTTTTGGTTGCAAAGATCATTGTTGAAATTGATCGAAAAGATCATTGCTAAATCCATGAAGGTTTTTTTATCACAAAGATCATTGAGAATGCTTCACTTTCTTTATTGATATAACTATGAAGAATGTCTTATTATGAATAATGATGGACAAAAGTAATCAAGGTTATTCAAAAAAAGGATAAGCTTTTATAATTTCAAAAACACATTGGTGTTAAATATTCTTCATTTGTAAATGGGTAGCTAATAAACCTATTTGTTATAAGTGGCTCCCATCATCTAGTTAAATTATGTGATGAAATAAAATTTATGAGAGATGTTAAGATATAAACCGTATATAATCACACCCGATCTAAAATATTTGTTATATAAAATCGTGTCATGTAAAAACATGTTTTATGTAAGAGAATTAACATCTTTCTAAATATTATTCTTACCATCTATTTGAAATATAAAGAAACCAATTTATGCTCTCCAACTTTAACAAAAACCTCAAATGTCAAAAGTAACAAGGTGCGAGCTGTTTGCTTTTTTCGAATTTCTACATAATTCAAAGAAAAACTACCTTCAAGATGTAGTCTGTCATCATATTCGTCTTCTGTCCCTCTATTGCAGTTGCCTGCAACAACGTTTCACCACTTCCTGTGAACTTGGAAAATTCATGGAAAAAGTGATTAACATTGAAACTCGTATAGATTCACCAACCTTCATGAAGATATCTATGTCCGGATCTGGTTGGATACCCTGTTCTTTCTCCCGCCTGGAAAGCTCCCTCAAAATATCTGTAAAGAAAAAGATTCACACATTATTCATTTTCAAAGAGAGCGGATGATTCAGCAATAAATACCAATATCGATAATACCATATCTGGAGCCAACGCCTTGACAGCGAGCAGCAAAGTCTAAGGTTTCCCTTACAGTCAGCTCCCCAATGTGCAAATCGTGCTGGCTAATGTAAGCGGAAGTCCTCTCTGGGACGAACTCGTCCATGGTATGCCCATTGTATTTTACAGATCCTGTAACCTGCACTAATATGTTTCAGTGAGCACCGAGCAGCAAAAAGTAGGCTATTTTAATTCATTATCTTTTAAAAGCATGGAAGTGAAGACGCACATACTTTGAGAGCTTTTTCCAGCCTTCCTGCAAGAGCCAAGAGCAGCGTAGACTTGCCCGAAGCAGGAGGTCCAAGAAGGAGAGTAATCCTGTAAAGTTCCAATTTCATTATTATTTTTGATACATAATAGGCTAAAATATGTACGGAAGAGCATGTTTAGCTTAGTTGTGATTTACCTGCCGGGCTTCACCACACCACTGACGTCGCGAAGAATAGTTATGGTTGTTTTGTTGCCCTTGTATAAATGAAGCGATCCTAACAGCCCCTAAAGTTGCAGGTTTCAACGTTTTTACCATTCCTTTATTCCCCATCTGAAAACTATGGATGAAATTATAATATCAATAATAATTACCTCCAATACATCGGCTGCATAGTTAATGAGTGTAGGTAACGCTCTGCCTCCGACATGGACGTCGGCGTTGACATTCAAGTGCTCGTACCGGACTTCAACCTCGGGCAATATAATCCCGACTCTGAATGAATGAATGAATCCCACAAATATTAGAAGAATAAAAGGAAGGGGCATGGCCTGTGGGAAGGACACAGTGAAAATATGGCCAAACCTGTCGATTCTTTTACGCAGGCGAAAGAGAAAGCGTTCGTTGTCGTGCTCCGCAACCTTGACAAGCCTATCGAGCACTTTTTGCCGGGTGTCCAGTTCGATATTTGTTACATCTACCTCACCATGAATGTCTTTGAGAATTGAAGTTCTGAGGCGATCGTAGGTGGGCAGCTTCTCGATGGCTGCCCATTTCAGGGACTCTTCCTCATCTAGCCGATTTCTTGAAGCTGAAGATGCCGAGAAAACAGTTTCAGATCTTTCGAACAGACGCCGGCTTCCGAGGCGCAGGCTGCCAGCCCATGACTGCACCTCGCCCTCTATTTTTACGGACATAGTGCAGTTACACAAAACGCGTCTGGATTTAACTTGTTGATACAGCAGAACGTCACTGGATTAGGCAAGTGCATGCATTTATAATAAGAAGTGGCTTTCGCCGCATCTTTTGACCTGTCTCTTGCCAAACACGCCCATTATGACTCGTCTCTAGGCTAGAAAATCTTCTGCGACAGGTTTGGGCTACGAAATCAAAACACGAAAATGTTGATGATGGAAATGCCTGAGATTTCTTAACCGCCGTTGAAGGTTGTTTAAAAGTGGAATCTAGAACCAACGGTGCTGGCAGAGCTTGACTTGACAAGACATGATTTTCCTTAGATATTTGTGACGGTTCGGCAATTGATGGCAATTGGCATGGACTGTATAAGTAGGAGGTCTAGAACATGACATGCGCAAATGACAGTATCTCGTTTCCCGTTTTTGACTGAAGCCACCAGCCATAACGCATTTTATCAAAGTTAAACAATGACTTTATGTTTGTATTGGATTGAGATTCCCTATCGCAAGAACATATAATGAGTTGTATTAGACCAGCTTTCATCTATGTACTAAGAATCAAATTTTAGATGAAGAATTCAATATAAAAATTGATTGTAGTTAGATATGTATTAAAATGGGAATAAAAGGATTAGGGTTGTGCGTTTTGAAATGCGAATTTTTTATATGATGATATGTTGTAGTAGAAAATTGATATTTGAAATTTAATACTAGATTGTAAGATCAAGATGACTCAAATATAATAATTTAAATGTCTAGTATAGAATCGTAATAATGACCTCATCTTTCTAGTGGTGCAATCTATTATTTGCTATAAAAATTAATCTTTGATACTTGAAAAAGGTGTTGGATTCATGGTATCTAAAGCAAGGAAAATAATGGTGGTACTAAAGAGTACCAAGGGGTTTGCTATGTAAGGGTTGAAGTTTATGCCTTAGTCAAGCCCCAAGATTGAACTAACATTAAAATTAAGTGTGTGTGTGTGTATCCCTACAAAGCACCAAACTTATATGAAATAAAACAAACCACAAACCAAGATTAGTTTCCAAAACCATGTACCCAAAATGACACAAATCCTAATGCCCAATTTGGCCATAGTCTTTGAAACTATTTTTAGAAGATTCTCTTAAGCTATCATAACCTATAATAATATAATCTATCATATGTAACTAATCAATTTGGGCACTCATTATTCACATACTCAAACCCATTTAAAGATATCTTATGATCCAATACACCTATCTAGGAGCATTTGGATGTAATTTACATGGCCAAATCTACAAAATGTTGAAAAATTATATTTTTAATATTTTCTACATTTTAGTAATCCACATATTAGGGTCCTTTGAAGGGTTTTTGTCCCTCCATTGCTCCAAAAAACTAAGTATATCTACTTATATATTTCAATGTTCATTCTAATGCATCCAAGAACCTTGATCTCTAATATGCAGGCTAGGAGTTATGACCCCACCAAGTTGGGGTATGAAAAATAAATATTTGTCTAGTTTTCAATTAATTAATAAATCAAAATAGTATGATGCAAGGTTGAGACACCTTCCCCATTCTAAATACATTACCAAAACAAAAAAGGAAACTCCAATAATGAAATATAACTACTAGGGTTAATAAGGCCCATAGACTCACTACACCATATTCAATTCTTTGTGCTCATTGTTTTTAAAAATGCATTTGAACCATTCTCCAAAGAATCAAATTTCTCCAATATTACCCTTCACACCTCTATTATGCCATCAATTAAATGGCATTAGACATGAATATGCTTTATCCTTGCATGAAAGTTCACGTTCCTTAGCAAACATATGAAATTTTGACTATTGCTCAAAATTGTATTAGTTCCCTAAATCAAACCTACATTTGAACACAATCTCTTAAGCAAATGGATTATTTATAAGCATGCGTAGCTTCCTTGTACTTAGCTTTTGTAGTGGAAAAAAGTGACCACAACCTATCACTTTTTCATCTAGGTAAAAGTTCCACTATTGAATAAAGTGAAATTATAATCACTAGTGGATCTCTTATTCTTGATATCGCCTACTCAATCTATATCCAAAAATCCATGAATATCTACTAAGTTTCTATCCCCTAAATGATAACTATGATAAAAAAAATAGAGTACTTAGAGGTACCCAAAGATATTTGAAGACCCTTTTGAACTACATTCCAAAGAGTTTTCCCTATATTAACCATGAAATGGCTAAGGACTCCCACTACTTGGGCAATGTCTAATTTAGTATATACCATAACATACATCAAGCTCCCAACATAAGGTACTCAAGCCATGTCCTCCATATCTTTTCCAAGTTAATTTGGACACTTCTCTACAAATAATTTGGTTCCCACTAAGATAGGAACACACAATGGTCTATAAATTGTCATGCTCAATCCTCCAACACTAACTTGAAACATACTTACTCTTTCTTAACCAAATATTTTTTGTTTACTCTATCTTTTATGATCTCTATAGTGAAAATATTATAGAAACACCTAAGTCCATCTCAAACTATACTAAAAATTAAGAATTGAAGACATAAATCACATCATTGCTATCATTGAAAAGTAACATATCATCCCAACATATAATACAATAAAAAAGAATCAACCATTTTTTATATTATTATATATGTAATGATTTATATAGATCTCAACAATCCCTAATATGTGAGGGATTTTTAAAAAATGGAGCAAGATTTGCAAAAAAGGATTTTTCCATCCATGAGGGTTTGATTAGACTATGGAAAATTTAGGAGGGAACCTAATGGCCTTCATTCTCAGAGGCAACATAATCCGAACATAAGAGAATATTGGGATGGAAGGATCACCGAAAACAACAAGAAGTGAATGGAATTTGGAGATGGAAAGGAAAAAGGTGGAATAAGCCAAGCAATCAAAGCTTGTAACAATGAGAGTGAGGGTGATGTGAGCATCAACTTGTGGCTGAGGAGCATGGCAAAAACCAACCACCATGGAGAGTAAAAAATGATTTGGAAACAAGTGTGAACAAGGTTCCATGTCTCTCTAGGTTAGAAAATAGATGATGTGTCTTATCTTTAGAAGGGGTAAGTAGTCAGGAGGATAGAAGAGTTAAAAGAGAGCTTTTTTATGAAATGGATTGGTGAGTGGTTGAACCTAATTAGGGTTAAAAACTGGTGCGAAGAAAATTGAGAAGAGAGCTTTTTTTATGAAATGGATTGGTGAGTGGTTGAACCTAATTAGGGTTAAAAAGTGGTGCGAAGAAAATTGGGGTAAGGATATAGATATATCAAAACAATACCAAATAGATTTTCCTTAGTAGAATGTCCCATAGAGAGGGTGAAAAGATAGATCTTAAATTAGGGCCCTTATTTGATGGGTAAGCAAGAACTCTTCATTAAAGAATGGGAAGGAAATTTTAACCCCTTAAGAGAAGAGATATAGGAGGCCACATTGTGGCTAATGTTTTACAACCTACTGTCGAAGTACTAGTCGAAAGAAACCCTCAAGGAAATTGGAAACAAATTGGGAACTTATGTAAGGTCAAATGAATGCATAAAAGATAGAGAGTTTAGTATATATGCTTAAATACATGTGAAGATAAGATGCACCCCCCTCCAAATGAGATATAAATTTTATTGGCATCAAGAGTATGGCATCAAAATATAGAAATAAAAGAAGTGATGGAGAGGTGAAAAGCATGCAGAAATCTAGGACACACAATAGAGGAATTTAAGGTGGAAATGGCTGCATAAGAAGCCCTAAAGCAAAGCCAAGAGAATCGAGCAGGAAGTAGTCAAATTGCTACTAAAGGGGATGAGATAAGGGAACCAACTCCCAAGGATACAAAAGGATCGCATATGGCTTTGGATGAGTATCTAGTGGTAGAGACTAAATGTGAGGGGCAAACAAGTATAAGTGAAGAAGTAAACAAGATGCATCAAGATCAACCCACATAGGGGCAAGAGATGCTAAAGGGGGATATCAAGGGGAGAGAGACAAAAGGTGAAACAAAAGAGACATAAAAGTCACCAAAGGAAGGGGATACAAGCAAAGGAATAGAGCATAGGGAGGACACAACATCGCCACAAAAAAAGAGAACAAACTTGTGAGTTAAGCGAAAACAAAGAAAATGCCCCTAGGTAAATCAAGAGGAAGAAACAAACTTATCAGATGAAGGGGAAGATAATGAATTTGACAATGAGGAGGAAGGGATAGTGGAGAATAAGAACATTTTCTAGAGCCTATCTAGTAAAATAAAACAAAAATTGGGTGTGAAAAGGACAAAAGGGAGAAAATCAAATAAGGTGATATTGGAAATTACAGGGAATGCCAAAGGGAAAATGAAATTGAGGTCAGGGAAGCAAGTATCCCTTCCGTAGTCACCATGAGGGTCCTAATGTGGAATGTTAGAGGCTTAAACGCCCCTAACAAGAGATGCTTGATCAAATGACAGATTGATCAAGCAAAGGTAGTTGTAGACACTTAAAATTGTCTTGAATGTATCACATGTCTTAATTTCTCCTTTCAACATCATTTTCCTTATTTTCACCAAATTACTCCATTTAATTAAACAATTTCTAAGTATTTGACTAATTTCATCTTTTTCCTCTATTAATTGAATAATTTATGTTATTTGATTAATTCATCATCATTTCTTACTAATTTCCCTCTTTGATTAAATAATTTTGAATTATTTAATTAAATTCAATTTCCTTTCTTCCACCATGATTAATTAATTTTTATTATTTAATTAAATCTATTTTTTCCTCTATCCCACTTTATTTAATAATTTTTAGTTATTTAATTAAAAATTCTAATTTCTTCTCATCCTCACAATTATTTAATTCCCTAATTTTCCTCCAACTTGCACAAAGAATATTCCTTTTTCAAAATATAGATTTTCCCTTCAAAATATCTAAACGACATATTCCCTCCAAAAAGAATATTCCATAATTCAAATTTGAATAGATATTTTCCCTCTAAAATATATTTAACCAATTTTCCATGAAAATGGGGATATTTTGGGCTCTCAAGCAATTCCATCCATTTATCTTCTTTGATCTCCTTGATTTCCTCTCATCCATCAATCTTGAGATTTGATCTCCACCATTGACCAAAATTTTACAAATCTATAAAACAAGCCTTCATATTCATCAAAATTCATTCACAATCTTGATCAATGATCAATTATCTTAATCATTCATCTTTTGAGCAATATCATGTGAATCAAATCATCTATCTATCATCAATCTTGAGCTTTGCAATCATGGGTTGTGCTTAATAGAGCAATCCATATTCATTTGGAGTATAATCGTGTTTGGACAAAACTGTGGATCAATGTTGGGGGTAAATTATTCTTGTAATTCTTTCAAAAGGGCTTAACACAATTAAATTATTCTTTAGGATCTTAGTGTTTACTTCCTCAGTTTGTTCCTTAGTGTCAATTAGGGGATCATAAACTCATGAAAGGTGTTGTGTCTATGTGCCTAAGGGCTAAGACTAGTGAATTAAGTGGGGATTAATGCAACTAATTCACACAATGATTATCTAATTAAAAATCTAGTTTAATAAATGTATTTTTGCTCTATGATAGGAAGTTATAGAAATTGTGCCAAGAAGTGTGACAAGAAGTATAACAAAGACAGTTACAAAATATAAAACAGTGACAACAACTTCTTTATTTAACCCAAAATAAACTCATTTCTATGCTTTTGCTTAACAAACCATTATTATCAAATATAAGATTAATTACAGAATGAAAATCGATTGAACTAAATCACAAGATGAAAATGTTACAGAAATATGAAATCACATGTCACATACATGAAACAAAAATATTACAGAAATGAAAGCACACGTTACCACACTAATTAAACTAATAGAATCACTGAGTGACCCAAGCAGTGGGCCCTTGCTCCCTGGTTCACTCGGTGACGAGATAAAAGGACTGGTTCTATGCCAAAATAATCATCCACAAACACAAAAATATTTGAATGAAAGTAGAGGAGAAGTTTGTCTATAGATTAATCACCACACATATACTCATTCTTAGACATACATACATACATACATATATATATATATATATATATTACTAAGCGATATGTCAAAAATTAATAGAGTTTGGGTTTGTTGTGGCCTACGACCAACAAATAGAAATTGTCTTTGACAAAACAAAAATATAACAACTCAAAAGTAATCCTAAGCAACATGAAATCAACAATCGTTCCAATCTAACAACTCTGGATTCTTCATTAGTCCTTCACCTTCCACATACTCAACAGTTGAATCCACGCCTTTAACTAGATCCCCTATCATTTAATCATAAAATGATTAAGATTATTTCAAATAATTAGCATTATGGATAGTTTTAATTCCTTTTACAACTTATTAACTATATCTATTTTCCTACAATGAATGGTGATAGGAAGTATAAACAAGGTAATGTAAATAGGGGGAAAAAGGCAGATATAGGATGAAATAATAAGGCCTCATTTTCTCCCATCAAATCCCCCAATGGGATTGAAGGTTTATATGTTCTTTTGGATTTAATTGCTTTGAATTATGTGTTTTCATGCTTTTAGTTGAATCTTTTTGACATTTGCTAACCAATTTCATTGAGTATGGACTTATATGACTAATCTTCAATGGGTTTTTAGTGTTTTATACATTAATGACTTAATTCATGATTTTTGCAACTAACCCATATTTCCCCTATGACATTTTTACAATTAGATGTAGTATTCTTACAAGAAACAAAACTAGATCAAGACAACACAAAATCTCTACTGGAAAAGTGGAAGCAATGGTGTGGGATCTTCAGGGAGGCTGATGGGGCCTCTAGAAGTCTTGGGGTGATATGGAACCCCAACAAAGTTAAGATAAAAGAGGTAACATGAAACACAAATTGGCGGTTGGTTAAATCTGGTGTAAACAATTCATGGCTCAAAGTCTTTCTCCTTGATGTCTATGGCCCAATGTGGAAAGTGAGGAAGACGGACATGTGGAACCACCACCTAATCCTATCAATAACATACACCTTCATAAGTACTATACACGACTTTCAAAGATCCCAAAAATTTATATATAAATAGAAAAGAAAAAAATTAAAGAGAAATAATCCATCCAATAGTGAAAACCACTTTGGTGGTGATTTGGATAAGTACCATGGTGGAAACCTAGCAAACATGTGCCATATGTTGTAGGTCTTTGCTCTACCATCTATCATCACTCCATTTTGTTTTTCATTCCATCCATATTAATAAACCAAGCATAGGCTCCATCATAATAAAAATTCCTCACCCCTCTCATGGCTTGAGAATGGTTGATATTTAGCGTCACCCGCTTTCTATATCCATCCCTTCCATAATAACTGGTCTTATACCTAACTAGGGGCAATCATCGACCTAGATTTTTAGATAAGATCTTTGACATGGTATCAAAGGATATTATCACAATCACCTACCATAATTCACCTTTCATAATAAACTATCCACAAGCCATAAGAAATTTTACACCCATCACAATCAAAACAAAATTCATATTAAGAACAAAGAAGGATTACCACCTTGTTTCAAAGATAAGTCATATTCAATTGCAAAGAAAATTTTTCAGCGAATGCATTATCAAGGCAAAGGATTAGGCTTACATGAATAGGGTATCCTAGAACCGATGCAGATAGTCGATAATCCTAAGCATCAAGGTATCAGTTATTCAACAGTCAAATAACCTAATCATATCAATGATGCCCTTGTGATACTACATGCAACTTTATCTAATGCAAACACCAACATGGGAGTCATGAAGGGTCCTTATAATGAAGGTGTTTCCAACAATTTAACCATCTACATCATGAATCATCATCCTTGTATCTTTCCACCTATTGATTGGGACCAACAAGAGGAAAAATATATTTACAAAGGAAAAGAGCATGTCATTAAAGCTAATGAATAAAAAATCAAAATGGACACATAAAATTCAAATGGATCCCAAAGCAAAATAAAGCAAACAATCCCTATAAAAATCTATTAGTCAAAGAAACTATGGGGAAAAATCAAAAGGGACTTTCATCCATCAAAGATGTCCACCAATGCAAAAGGAAGCTTCAAGATTGACATACAAAGTATATGAAAAAGTTGGTCCTAAATCCAATCAAAATTCCATATCCACCTTTCGTTGCTCCTCATCCCACATTTGGAGAATCAAAGATGCTTTATTAAAACTATTAACTAATCCATCCTCATCACATATCTCTCATTGAAATCTTCCATCCAACTTAAAATCAAGAATATTCAACTCTCGCATTAACCATGTCTTGGCATTAACTCTTTATCATAAGGACTCTAAGGGAACTCTATCATGATATGCACATCGAAATAATATTAACTTTGGTATCAATGAGGTCAAGAATATTTAGGGGTTACATTCAAGTGCTTGTATCTTGGAAAAAAAACTCCTTCAAGAAGGACATCATTGACATATCATAACAAAAGTATCTACATCAACACCACTAGATGGTTTGACATAATTAGTAATCATTCCAAAAAACAAAAATAATCAAGAAAATAGTAAAGAGAAAAAATCATCCTATAAGTGAAAACCACTTTGGTGGCGCTTTGGACAAGTACTGAATGCATGCAAATGATACATTGAAATAGACATAAAACATAAGCTAAATTAAACCAAATGCAATGCAAACCTCAAAGAGTAAGAGTAGCATATAGATATGTTGGCTTGGATGTGGTTGCTCTTACTCCAATAGCATGATGATGGGCTTAATAGAAAATTCAATAGCATAACATTAGCATCCAGTGAAGTCAAGAAAATGGGATGGGAGGCCTCTCATTTATAGAAATGATATGGTAAATAAATCAAGGGCCAAGATTTCTTGTTTGATGGAGGGCTAGGATTGATTGAGAAGATAGGGTTTGGATCAAGGTTGAGATGCATATTAGCCTTGTGACAAGTGTCACAATAGGGAAAGGGGGTAAGAGTGAGGTGTGCTCACACATGTGTGAGCACACATTGGGAAGAGTTAGTGGGATTGTGTAAGAAGTTAGTGGTGGTAGGTGGGATCTCACACATGTGATAAGAGGTGAGAGGGTAGGCCTAAGGCACTTGTCACTTGGTGGAAAGTTTGGGGGGAGGTGTAGGAATTTAAAATTAGAGGATAATACTAATGAGGATTAAGGATGAGGGTTAGATCAATTAATCAAAGATTAATTGATTTAATTTAATGAAGATGGGTTGAGTTAATAAACCAAGGGTTTATTAACTTGGGTGGAGTCAAATGTTGGATAATAGGATGATGAGGATTAGGAAGTGGATAAGGTTAATTAATCAGGGATTAATTAACCTAAGTTCAAGATTAGGGGTTTTTAGAGGAAAGTGGGGAAAAAGTGGGATAAAATAAATAAATGTAGATTTATTTAATTAAAGGTGGTGGATAAAGGTAATGGGGAAATTAGTTAAATAAATAATGAATATTTATTTAATTAATTATTAGGATAAGGTAAGTAGGTTAAATTAAATAAATAAAAAGTATTATTTAATTCTAAGATATTATTTTTGGTGTCTACATTTTTCCCATCTTTGAGATGATGTTGTGACTAAGAGAAGTAACATCATTTCAAAGAAGAATAAACTAGCAATTGCACTTTAGGTGTGCAATGGGGTACGCCGAACAATTTTATGATTGTAGTAGAGTTTGTGTAGACATATTGGTTGAAATCGAAAACTATGTATTTAACCTAAAAAAGCAACACATGAAATAAATAAAATTCACATGAGTATTTGCCTTATACCAATATGTGTAGACATATTGGTTGAAATAGAACAATGTGTATATAACTTATAACAATAACACATGGATAAACTAAAATGGAAATAGTATGCAAATGAAAGCGAACTTCACTTGATTTGATATAAAAATATAAAAATTAGGATACATATATAATTTTTAAAGTCCATTGTTTTCATGGAATACTTAATTGCAATTATAAGAATGTATGCAATTGATTACAATGGTATATATATGTTTTATATTTTGTTGCATTTTGTTACACCGTCATTTTGATTACAACCAATGCCCTGGCGAAATAATAGATATAAATATAATAACCAATGCCCTGGCCAAATAGTAATAAAATAACTCTTAAAAAATATAAATATTGCATGCTTAGTTGATAAGACTATAAATATTTATTTATATATATCAACTATTTGACCTTTAAATGATATTATTCTTAAATATTTTATATATCTGTAACATGCCCCTTAATGTGCCCTAAATCAAAACCCTTTCTTTTAATAGTTGATTGCTAAATTGAGACAAATAACTCAACCATATTACTAAATACAAAAACATTGAATCCATAAGAAAAGCAAACACTGATAGTGTTCCAGTGAGCTATGATCTAAAAAGGATATTTTTTATTCCTCCATTTGGTTAGCATTAAACATATCAGATAGGTTAACAGACGAAATGCAAGGCCACCTCTTTCTACATCAATG
Source organism: Sequoia sempervirens (assembly GCA_007258455.2). Lineage (NCBI taxonomy): Eukaryota > Viridiplantae > Streptophyta > Pinopsida > Cupressales > Cupressaceae > Sequoia > Sequoia sempervirens. The sequence goes on from VDFB02271358.1 coordinate 1,192,535,118, forward strand.
TGGCAACTACAACACTAAAAAATATTGTTTTATATATGGAGATAAATTGTAGGAAGAAAAAGTGCAAAAGGACATTATTGAATCAATTTATTTAAAGTTACATTTTATTCAATTAGTGTACTATTTAACATTTTCATTAGTTAACATATTGGTTCATGAATTTTGTCCTTATAGGAATAAGAACACTGTATAGGAATAAGAAAAATGATTTATATTAGATACTATTATAGGAATCCTACTAAGCTAATACAATAGATGTCAACAGTATATAGCATAATATTAGTATCATAAATAAATATTAGATACTAGTATAAATCATGCATATATTAGATACTATTGAAATCTATTGTAAATTATATAGTATAGTAAATATAATAACTCTCATATAATAATTGCTGTTAATATTTGTCAGATTGTAATATATTTATGTATACTTGTATTAATATTGATAATTAGCAAAAAAATATATGCACAGGAGTATGTAGAGAGTTTGACAAATATTTTAGGTTGGTTTATGTATTTGTAGACCTAAAACTATGTCTAGCCAAAATTTTCAATAATTTTTTCTTGGCACTCATTGATTGGCGCTTGCAGATTGACAGGGGCTATGTGGGCATTCCTAGAAAAGAGAGAGCATGCCTTTTGAGGAAGGCTCTTGCAGATTGTCAGAATCTCTGCATTTGTTGGAAGTTGCATCGAGAAGGGTTGTGAACGTGTCTTAGCTGCGAGGGTTGTGGTGTGCATGTTTGCAAAATGTGGCAGTAGAGACAACACGTGAACTGCAATCACACAGTTTCTCTAGCCTGCAAATTCAATATAATTTGGTCCCACGTAATGATTGTATTGTAACATTGTATTACTATTTGTAGAAGACATGTGTCAATAATTTAATATTGGGGAATTAAATATTGTAACAACTTAGTACCCAATATTAGAAAAGGGGTCAGTGGTTTTATATTCACATGGTTTTGTGGTACATGGTTTTACCTTACCACCAGTTGTATTTGTGTGAGCTTGTGTCTATAAAAGCAAACACAATGTAGTGGTTTTAGGTTGGGGGTGTGAACAGGTTGAGCAGGTTGGCTGTGGTTATTGAGTCTTTTTGAAGAGTGCATTTGTGAAGCATGGCATGGGATGTGTGGATTCATGCTTGGACACATGAAAGTGCATTGGAGGGCTTGATGTTTCAGAGGTATTCATTGTAACTCTTGTATTTGCTTATGGTTGATTAATATGATGGAGTATGGATGCTTTTGGAGGCTGGGTTTTTCCCTCTTGAGGATTTTCCCAGGGTAAATCTTGTGTTATCTTGTGGCTTGTCTATTTGATCTTTGCATTTGGAAAACTTGTATGCATGTTAATCTCTCTTGGGTTGTGTGGGAGATGATTTGTGATTCTGGGTTTGAATGCTATATTTCCTAACAAGTGGTATAAGAGCTTTCATGGTTGAAGAATTTTTATTATAACCCTAGTTTGAGAGTTTTTGCAAAGTTGAATCCATGGACATGCATGTAGGATCTGAGGCATTACAAGGTATGGAACACATGTTGCAGGTGTTTTTATGCAGATTTGGGCTTTTGGGTTGTCAAGATTTGTTGGGTTTATTACAGATATGAAGTTTTCCAATGTTAGGTGAAAAAGGGTTTCTTGGTTTGAGTTTCCATGTGAGGGTTTTGTGGGGGAAATTTCAGAAATAACCTCCTGGAACAAAATGGACCTCATGGCTGGATTCAGGCTGGCTGAGAGACGAATTTTGACATAAAATTTGACCTAGTTTGGAAAAGTTGAAAAAAAAGGCAAAATTTTTTTTAGTAAAAACCCATTTTGCATGTGTAGAAAAATTAAAATCCCGTCTTTTTCATAGAAATCTTTTTTTGTCGTCGGGTGGAAGATCATTTAAAAACCTGCAAGAGGAAAAAAAAAAAAAAGAAGCAAAAATGTTAGAAAAGCATATTGCAAAATATTTTTGAAAAATCAAAAACAGAAAAAATCAAATTAAAAAATATATATATTGTATGTGGGGGTCGGACACCCACACACTCGTACCTGCTATGGCAACGGCCTGCCAGCGGCAGGTACTGCCGCTGCCGGTATTGTCGGCTATGGCCAACAGCCACCGCCGACAGTCCTTGCCGCCGGCGTGGCCGGCCCCCCACCTACGGGGTGTAAAACAAAGAACCGCCGCCTATAAAATCTTTTTTGAAATATTTTAAATGTTAAAACAAATCCGTCGAAGTAAAACAAGTCACGGATTTCAAAAAGTTTTCAAAGCCATATTGAGTATTGTGTCGGGTCCGTACGCAAGAGGGGGAAGAAAATTTTTAAATGAGAAACTAAGTTATATTTAAATGGATTTTGAAATCCGCCACCCTCCCACCACCAGAGCGCCGCCTGGGCGCCACCACCAAGGCAGATTGGAGAACTTTTATTCAAATTAGCATAACTTTCACTTAGTATGTCGGATTTTCGACTTCTTATAGTCGTTGGAAAGCTGGTTCCGAGCACTATGCTGTGGTACAGGTTTGGTTTCCTGATTTTGTCATTTTGACATGTTTTTGGAGCTTGGAAGTCAGATGTTCTTGTTTGCACGTTTTTGGTCATATCTTTTGCATACAGAATCAAATTTTCGATTTCGAAGATGCGTTGGAGAGAATTTGTAGTGTACTACACAAGGGTTTTGATTATTTATTAGTTTGTAATGCAGGGAATGTTTGGTACTTGTTTGATTGCTTGTAGGAGCTTGAGATTCGAGGTGTGATTGTGTGAGCATCTGGATGAGTCAAGAAGCAAAAAATTGAGGGAGTACATGTTTTATATGTTATTTATGATGCTACTACTGATTATCAGATTGGTGCTTCCTGGTACAGGTTTACAAGTGTTTTTCAGAGTTAGGACTTTGATGGTGATAGGTACACAAGTTGTCTTTAGTTTTGAGGACATGGTTTGAGACTTGCAGTCTCGTATGGGTGATAGTTGAGTGCAGGTACAGTGATGGCTATGGTTATGGTGTCATGGATATGCAGGTACATTTGATGCATTGGCACGACATGATCATGTATGTGGTGTTAGGTGGTGATATGGTTTGATGTGAGGAGATTGATATTATCTTCTTGATGCTTATTTGGTTCCTTGACTATGATTACTCTTTTGTGGACATGGTTGGCAAATCAGATCAGTGGTTGATTTGGTGTTTGAGTCTTGATGTCTACATGGTTATCTTCTTTGATATATTGGTTTGCAGTTACTAATGTGATGATGAGTTTGCATGTTTCAGTGGTTCGGATCTACGAGTTATGCAGCTTGTAGGTGTGTACAGCCTATTGGGTTGTAGTGGGATGACTTGGATGTGGACTGTCTATATCCACCAGGTTTGATTCATTGTTGTTGCAGATTTCATTAGTTGGACTTGTCTGTGGTCATTTGTGCATTGGTATGTTGTTTTGGGATTAAGAGGATGGATGTTTTGAGTACTTGTTTAGTCGGTTTATGGGACTTGTAGCATGAGGTTTGATCACGATGTCATGATAGCTTGGTACATTCATTGGTTATACACTTTCAATGGGAGCTCTTGACAGTGATGACTTGGCGGTGTTGGATTGGTTTGTGATGTTTTGATGGCAGTTGTATGTATCTTCTTGGCTTGGAGATCTTGGTTTAATTGTATGTTACTGACATTGCAGTTGAGTGTGTGTAGACCTAGATGATCTTCATGGAGAGGATGGTAGTCATGATGCCATGTGTAGCTCGTATCACAGTTCAGTGGGAGTTGTTGGCAGTGACGTGGATGCATCATTGGTATGGTTATCTTCATGAGATTGGGGATATGTTTTCTTGGCTTAGAGTGCTTGTTATGATGTCATGGTATACTCTTCATACTAGTTTAGAGTTTGGCATATTACATATTCTCTTGAGACCAAGATGTATGTTATGATGCATATGATCTCCTAGGAGGAGATGGTTAGATCATGTTGTCATGATAGGTTCCTGATTCTGCAGTTGGAGCTTTGACATTGATTGTGTGTGTTTCTCTTTGTATTGAGTACATTGATCATTTGCTTGATTACTTCATGGTGGTGCTATGTTGCATTTGGAGTTTGGCATGGATTGATCGGTTACAGGTACTCATGGATACTTAGAGATGTAGGTGATGGTTGGAGTTCTCTTGTGATTAGAGACATTTGCTTGAGACGGTTACTCTTTGGAGGTTTCAGCAGGAAGACCGAGGGATCCTTCACCTGGATATGGATGTGAGTTCATGATGGACAAATAGAGGAGATTGTTCTTGGACCGAGTCATGATGGCTTGGTTATCCTGGAGGAGCATTCTCATTCCCACTCTTGGTCTACTTGGCAGCTTATGATTTGAGAGGTATTTTCCCATTATATCTTTCAAATGTGTTCAGTTTTATGCTTTATCTTTCATAGACATGGATCTTGAGCTATGGATAGTTAGTTCTGGAGGATTCATTTTGAGAGATGTTATGGCATGGTTATCTCCTTGTACATTTGAGTTTATGATATCATTCTTTGATGAGGATTGTTAGGAGATGGTTTATGGGCTAATTTCCAGTTAATGGTGATGGTTATCTATGAGTTTGATCTTCTTGTTTTGAGAGGCTTACATCCATGTTGGCATTGTTACATTGATTTATATGTTGTACTTGATCTATGAGATTGAGTGTTATGGATGTTGTTGAGGCTTTTCAGTTGGGGTTGTTTAGGAGATCATACTTGACACAACGGTACACTTTTGAGTTGTTGGTAGAAGGACATTATGGTTTACAGGTTTCTCTCTTGATGGTTTCTCCTTGTTTTGGGAGGATGGTGGCAACATGTTGTGAGAGATCATGCAGCTCTTGGGTTGTATGTGTGGATCATTGCAATTGTTCTTGGTACTTCATGTTTTGATTGACTTATCACACCTTGATGTATAGTGTGGATTGGTAGACTTGATATGCTTTGGCATTACCTATGCATTGGGAGTTTCTAGATATGTATGTTCTTCATTGACAGGTTTTATATAGGGAGCTTGGTTGCAGTTTACAGGTTGGATATGTTCTTGGCATAAGTTTACTGATGTATTGATACCTTGGAGGTATGGATGGTTGGATGTATTAGCATGTGTTGTGGATGTTATTTCCGATCATGTGGGGTTTTTATAGTTGACAAAAGCTTGGTTAGAGCCTTTGTTATCACTTGGATTTGGTGCTTGTGCTCATGGATTGTTGCACCTTCGCCTTGGCATGTTCCTTTTCTTCCATAGGTGGCACGTTGGAGGATGAGAGGAGTTCTTGCTTGAGATGGTGGTCACTTTGTTCTTATTGCAGGTATCTTGTTGGAGCACGAGAGCATGTTATAGATTCATGTGGTTTCATGGATGGCTATGATGATGTATATCATGCATTGATCCCTTATGCAATGTATACAACAAGTGGGAGAATGTTGGGGTATGGTGTTGTACACCATTGCATAAAATGTTTTATTCTATTATTGTAATTAAATAATTATTTAGTTGTGATGCACCTTGGTGGTGTGGATAATCACACTAGGTAATTATTTGGTCCCACATAATGATTGTATTGTAACATTGTATTACTATTTGTAGAAGACATGTGGCAATAATTTAATATTGGGGAATTAAATATTGTAACAACTTAGTACCCAATATTAGAAAAGGGGTCAGTGGTTTTATATTCACATGGTTTTGTGGTACATGGTTTTACCTTACCACCAGTTGTATTTGTGTGAGCTTGTGTCTATAAAAGCAAACACAATGTAGTGGTTTTAGGTTGGGGGTGTGAACAGGCTGAGCAGGTTGGCTGTGGTTATTGAGTCTTTCTGAAGAGTGCATTTGTGAAGCATGGCATGGGATGTGTGGATTCATGCTTGGACACATGAAAGTGCATTGGAGGGCTTGATGTTTTAGAGGTATTCATTGTAACTCTTGTATTTGCTTATGGCTAATTAATATGATGGAGTATGGATGCTTTTGGAGGCTGGTTTTTTCCCTCTTGAGGGTTTTCCCAGGGTAAATCTTGTGTTATCTTGTGGCTTGTCTATTTGATCTTTGCATTTGGAAAACTTGTATGCATGTTAATCTCTCTTGGGTTATGTGGGAGATGATTTGTGATTCTAGGTTTGAATGCTATATTTCCTAACAAAATGGAGTTGAAGAAACAACTCTTTTTAATAAAGCCAAGGCAAGTTATAGTTTCAGGTGTTACGTTCACAACGTTACTCTTATTGGGTTGAAGATTCTACTGTGGAGATTGTAGCCACACACAAGAGAAATGAGGAAGGGGCAACATGTAATCTATTCGATGAAAAATGGGTCTTTGACCCTTCTTATCCTTTGTACAGGAGTAGATCTTTCTCCTTTATAGACGAGGCATTTGACTACGAAGGAAATGGTAGGGAAGATTTGAGTTACATGAAGTGGAGATGGCAGCCTAAAGATTGCAATCTTCCAAAGTAAGTTAAAATGGAGATTATTTCTAAGTTTTCCTTATTGCTTTCCCTTTTAATCATTTGGGTGTGTGATTTGGAAATGACTGTCCCAGGGGACTAAACTACAATTAATCCACTGGAATTTGCACATATTCTGCTGTATTTATGTGAAATTGTGAATATGCCCAATGAAAAGATGTCTAAACAAACTTTTCTAGTTTTATAGAATTGCATTTCTATTTAGTCACCTATAAACGCTTATAAATATTTTTTATGGCTGCAACTACCTTCTGTCCTCCTTCTTGTTATTGACTTTGGTGTCTTCTTGCTCTTTAATGGCAATGTAGCTGCTGCTACCATTGGGCACATCATCCATTTCAAATGTTTCTATTCCTGCATCACCCAAAAGTTTAACCTCCGTTGCCCTAATTCCTCTTCAAACAAGTAGCTACAAACAAAGATGACAAGCTCAGGAAGACTACAAACAAGCAGTGGAAATGAAAATAACAACGGGCTGGTTAGAGATATTTAAAGTTCTCATAAGTTAGTGAAATGAAATGGAGATAAACATCAAAGCGATATTTAGAGGAGTATGTACAAAGGTGGGTAGGATCATTTATCTCAAATCGACTGCAATATTAACCATCTTAATTGAGTAGACAAATCTCTTTAAGGCAAAATAATTGGTGGCCATAAATATCTATCACCCATATATCTGAGAAAATCATTTGATTTATAAAATGATGAGCTGAAGAGGATTTGAAGCTTACTTTATTACAGCCGAAGAAAATACGAAATCGTCATTTCCTGTGCAGCACATTCAACACAAGATCTCAAGTACAAGAGAGTTATGACCGGGTGGACAATCCAGCGTGCAATTGGGAGAATATGTGAAAGCAAAAGGTAGAATGAAATAATAAGGCATTAATGCGGGCGTGGAAAAAGTTGGAGAAAAAAAATCAACGGGGGCGATCACTTTCATAGTCAACCAAGCCCTGTGAGAAAACCTGGACTGTTGATTGCAAATTTTAGGTTGGTCTCTTTCAAATTGGATACGCCTTCGGCGTAAAGCATAGTGGGTAGGTAAGGGATAAGGACTAATGGCATGATGCCCTAGTCACTAGGAAGGATGAGGAGGGATGATGAGGAGGTAGTGGTATGCCCCTCGAGAGGACATGTAGGTTAGGAGAACATGAGTGTGCTCTCGAAATGGATGAGAGTTCTAAAGGATGAAGGATGTAAGGATGAAATAAATAAGGATGGATGGGAGAAAATAAGGATGATGATGTGGATGGAGAGGGAGGGTGGATGATCATCATGCTGCATGATATGAGCAACCTAGATTTAATATATTTTACTTGACATTATGCACCAAGGTATAAGGAACCAAGATGACAATGTGCCAAGTAGGTGATCTTAAAAAAGGTCAAGTACAAACATATTACTTATAACACCATGATATGAAAGACCATGATGCCCCAGTGGCAATAGAGTGCAAAAGACCATGATAAATGCAAACAAAGATAAAACACATAAGTAACAAGAAAGCATGCACAACAAACCAAAAGCAAACAAGGACCACATGCTCCAAGTCAAGCTAAAAATCGATTGATAGATGGATTGAAGGATTGGTGATGACGATAAGGATAGTGAAGTTTATGATAAAAATAATGCATACCCCAAGGATTGTGTTATTAACAATGAGAAAAACACGTGGATTGGGAAGGATACATCCTATGATGATAATGGTTTAAAGTGGATCAATAGATTTTAGTTGATTTGGATCAAAAGGATGGATTGCTTAAGGACGATGCATTAGCTTGCAAAGTTGGATTTCATGGATTAGGATTGATTGCATTTGGATGGGATTGGATAGGGATGGTTGGGTTGTAAGGATAGATGGATTGGATAAGATAGGATTGGATATAGGATGGGATGATTAGGATAGAAGGATGGATGTGATCCAATGAAAATGGAGAACCAAGTCTTAGGAAAAGGATGGAAGGATAAATGGATTGTGTAGTAGGAGATAAATGGATTTAGTAGATGAAAGATAGGTGATGGGAGATAAGAGGAAGGGAGCTCCAAGGACTAGTTGCAAAGGACCAAGATTCCTCAAACTATATGTAGTGTAATCATGGATGAAAGAATAGTAGCATGAGATGGAAGGATAGTGCATAAGGGATATGAATGGTAGAGGAGTAATGGTTGCATTGTCCAAAGCATGCATGGATATTTTCCCCCTAGCTTTATGAAGATCAAGGGTGAAAATAGGGGGTGAATTGGATAGGATGAGGGAATGGAGATAGGATAAGGGATGTGAGATGGAGGATATGGATAGGATGATCAAGGTTAAGTGGATAAGATATGGATGCATGGATATTTGACCCCTAGGCTCTTCATCAAGATCAAAGATGGGAAGGGGATATGGATTTGGCTAGGAGAGGTATATGTGATGAATGATATGGATAGGATAGAATACATGATTATGTGATGGTCGTGTGGATCCTTAACCTTTTCAAGATCAAAGAAGGAGAAAGGGAGAGGGGATTTATATAGGATATGAGGATGGAGGTAGGATAAGGGATATGAGATGGAGGATATGGATAGGATGTGGTATGGATGAAGCTTTCCCCCAAGTGTAGAGTGCAAGAGGATGGGGAGATTACACATGAGTGAATGAATGATAGGGATGTGGAGGAATGACTCAAGCATCTAGTTTCATAGATGGTATCGCTTGATTATGTTCTATTATGCTCATAAACATTGGTAGAATGATGGTAAGGAGGATAAAATAGATTGAAATATGGGGAGAGATATGAATTTATGCAAAGGATTGGATAAGAGGGATGAAAGGATGGAAAATGGATATTGGATTTAATGGATGGGTTGGTGGAAGACATGTAGATGAGTGAATGGGAATGTTGGAAAGATCAACATTGGCACACACCTTGAAGGGTGGTGGAATTTTGGAAGTGAAGTGGATTTTGAATTTAGAAGTTTAGATGGAGGATTGAGTGTAGATTTTGGGACATAATGACCCAAAATGGATGGAGGTGATGAATGATTATGAGATGGGGTGGAGGACTTAGGATTGGATGAAGCTTTTGGATAAGAAATTTTGGATACCAATTTTGATTTTTCTTTGGGATGCATTGATTCTATGAGAATTTTTGGAATCCACATGGTCTTTGACTTTGATTTTTGTTTCATGCCAGGCCTTTGTGGCCTTTGGGATTTAATTTTTTTATTTTGGATCATATTTTTCTTTGTTGTTGCATGTCTTTTGGATGGGACACGTCGATCCTTGGATTTTTGTGGATTTTTGGCTTAATGCATTTGATATTTGATATCCAAATTGCTTCCAAGACCAATGGGATTGGTGGATGGATATGAATTATGTGGATGTATTATGTATGGGTTGGTGAAAGTATCATGTTGTAAGGGATTCAAGGGTGTGTACTTTTGTTGCTCTTGATGATGGATAGAAAGGATAATGGGATTTTGGAATAGGAGTGATAGGTGGTGGAATGTAAGGACCCAAGATGGATGGGGGGATGAAGGAATTTGTTTTGGGACATAGGGACCCAAAATATATGGAAGGGATGAGGGTTTGGGATTTGGAACATAAGGTCCCAAGATGAAGAAGAAAAAAGATGATATGAAGGAAAATAAAATAAATGCATAAAGGAAATACACAAATAAGATTATACCTTCATAGTATCCATCCTCATGGATTGAGCACACAAGATGCACCCATGTCTTGCATATTTTCTCCAATGTTGATAGTGGATGTGGTTGCTCAATATTTGGATAGCATGATGGTAGGATAGAGATGGATTCATTGGATATTTGAGCAACATAAGGATATAGAGAATGCAGATGCATAGAATGAGAGCCAAGGCATCATTATATAGAAATTTGGTGAGATGAACCAAGGGCTAGGATTGATTAGTTGATGGAGGGCTGAGATTAAAAGAGAGATAGGGTTTGGATCAAGGAATGAAGAAGGATTAGCCTTGTGAAAAGTGTCACAAGAGGGAAAGGGGTGAAATAGGGAGGTGTGCTCACACATGTGTGAGAACACATTGGGAAGAGAGTGTGTAAGAGGTAGGGTGGCTCATAGGGTGGCTTGTATAGGAGGTTAATGAGGGTAGGTGAGATGTAGGAATTTGAAATTAGGAAATAAGGATAATGAGGATTAAGGATGAGGGTTAGATCAATTAATCAGAGATTAATTGATATAATGAGGATGAGTTGAATTAGTAAATGAAGGGTTTATTAACTTGGGTGGAGTTAAATGTTGGAGAATGGGTTGATGAGGATTAGGAAGTGGATAAGGTTAATTAATCAAGGATTAATTAACCTAAGTGAGATTAGGGTTTTTAGAGGAAAGTGGAAAAAAGGTGGGATTAATTAAATAAATGCATATTTATTTAATTAAAGGTGATGGATAAAGGTAATGGGGAAATTAGTTAAATAAATTATGAATATTTATTTAATTAATTATTAGGATAAGGGAAGTAGGTTAAATTAAATTAATAACAAGTATTTTATTTAATTAGATATTATTTTAGGTGTCTACATTTTTCCTCTCTTTGAGATGATGTTACGACTAAGAGAAGTAACATCATTTCAAAGAAGAATAAAACTATTGTAAATATGAGCGGCTAGTGTTGTCATTGATGTCAATAAGCTTGTGTTGTCATTGATGTCTATTGTTGGGTGAGACTATTGCAAGAGTGTGAGCAATTGATGTTATCCATGCTTTGATTAGTTGCACTATGTTGTCATTAGTAAAGCTACTGGTGTCAAACTCTAGTGTTGCTTTCATAAGCTTATGTCTATGAATAGATGGTTGAGTTATTATGCTGCATTTGGCTTGGTGGTGATGAGGAAGTGTTGAAGATGATGAAAATGTGTCTCTGGTGCTTGGTATCCAAGTTCTTTTGAAAAAAATTGATAAAAAGAGGAAACAATGTGTTGTGGTGTTCTATGTTGTAGGGATGTGTTCTGGTTTTTCTTTGCATTTCTTCCAAGTTGAAGATCTACCTATGCATTTTGGATATGTTGGTGAGATGTGTTCATAGGTGTTATATTTAGGATTTCATGTGTTGGATCATTGTGTAGAAGAAGTTGTTTTCACCAGTGTGTGAATTGTGCATTGTTGAGGTGTCTGGGAGAAATGTATTTGCTTCGCATTTCTCTGTAGAGTGGTTTTAGGTCTTACATACCAGAGGGTGTGTTGATTGTGTTGGTGTATTTTTTCAATCAAGGTGGTTCAAGGTTTGGTGCTTTGGAAGTCATTTTCTCAAGTAATAATGTATGGAATAGTTGTTTGAGTGTATTGGGTGTGTGCATTCTTCAAGTGGAAGTTGTTACGAAGGATTTTGTTGGATTTTAGGATGTTTTTAGAGTATTCTAGATCATGTTCAAGCATGGTGTGTGGTTCACAAGTCATCCTTGGATTTGAGGAAGCACATACTTAAAATTCTCATGGTGTTTACATGGGTAATGATCGACCTGGTGTTTATACTAATTACAGTGGTTAATTATTGTTTATAGAAGCACGTGGTTGAGTTGTGTTATAGATTTGGGTCCCAAATAAGGTATGATGTGGTATTCTTTCACTTTTATATGCCATGGAAGTGTTTTGGTGCTGACCTAATTTTAATTTGCACGGTTGATGTGCATATCTGAACTTGGAGAAGGGTTTCAAGGTTGAGGATGATATAAATAAGAGTTGAGTTGTTGAGGGATGGTGAGATGGACTAGAGAGATGTGAATAATGTGAAGTGCAAATTTATAGAGTGTGAAATTGAGAAGTTTAGTGTGAGCTTTCATGTGTTAGGTTACTAGATGCAGTGAGAAAAAGGTGTCTACAATTGTACAATTAGGTTGTGAAGGTGTTGATGACATTGTAGTGGAATCTCTATTTTATTGAGATGTTTTTCTCTATGTAACATTTCTTCTCTTTCTTATTTTATATTCTAGCAGTGATCCTTTGGTAGTGAGCCCTCTGATAGTGATCCCTATTGTATTCGGTGTTGATATTACTTTATATTGTGAGCTAATCCTTACCATGGTTTTTCCCTTGGGTTTTCCACATAAATTTGGTATTCTCTTGTGTATGGTGTTGTTGTGTTCTAGTTTCTGCTATTTGTTTTTCATGATAAATCATCATAAGAAATTTAAGGGTTTAATGAGTGAATGTGGATCTGAATGTGTATAAGGGATTTGAAGCTTTAAGGTACAACTAATTCACCCCCTCTTAGTTGTCTTGTACATTCAAGAATTGGTATCAGAGCAAGGTTCCTTGGAAGAAAGCTTAACTGCTTAAGGTAGATCTAGGATGTCGCACAAGAAGGAGCTCCCTATGTTTGATGAAATAGACTATGTATTCTAGAAAAAAAGGATGAAAGGTTTTCTAAGTTATTTGGGATATGATGTCTATAAAATTAGTTCAAAATGGATATACTATGCCTACAAATGGTTTGAGCACTGAAGTTGAAATCAAGGCCTATGAAAGAAATAGTAAAGCAAGGCATGCTCTCTTAAGTAGTCTTACAAATTCTGAATTAGTGAAGGTTATGAATTTGAAAACTGCAAAAGAAATCTAGACAAAGTTGGAAAGTATTTATGAAGGAGATGATAAGGTTAAACAATCTAAGATGTAGAATTTGAAGATCAAATTTGATAACTTGCGAATTTCTAAAGATGAAAACATTGCAAGCTACATTTAGAGGGTAGATAAAGTGGTTAACTCCATTAGAGGTCTTGATGGAAAAGTAAAAGAATCAAAAGTGGTAAAGAAATTTTTCAAAACCTTTCCTAAAGATTACAGTCATAAAGTTTCTACTATTGAGGAATTTACAAATCTAGATCAGTATTCTAGAGATCAATTATATGGTTCTCTAACTGCATTTGAAATGAGAGAATTTGGTACAAATAATGGTGCAAAAGTTGAGATTGCTTTTAAGGCTGGAAAATCAGAGAAGACTAAAGAATTAGATTACAAGGATCTTGATGATGTGGAAGCTAAATTTGTGAGAAGAATGAAAAGGGTACAAGTAAATACAAAGGTAAGTTTCCTTTCAAATGTTTCAATTGTGGAAAGATAGGTCACTATGCTTCAAGATGTCCAAACAGAGTTGTGAATGACAAAAATAAGGAGAACAAAGGTAAGATGATTAAGAAAAGTTGTTATGTTAGAGAAGATGCAAGTATTTTTGATGATGAATCTAATTATGAAGAAGATGATGATGATGATGAATGCTTGTTCATGGATTTAAAAGGTGAATCTGTTTCTGCTAACTCTAAAAGATGTGTGAAGGAAATCCCTCCAGAGACAAAGGCTAAGAAAAAAGGTAACTTGGTATCTGCTTTTCATGCTAGACAAGATAAGAACTATTGGATCATTAATAGTGGATTCTCAAATCATATGAATGAAGACAAGAGTAAGTTTGTTAAACTTGAAAAGTATGATGAATGACTTGTTAGATTTGGTGATGGTTTAGGTGCTAAGATATCTGGAATAGGTTCAATCAGTTTTGATGGCAAGCATAATACTGAAGATGTTTACTATGTTAAGGGTTTAAGGAATAACCTCTTCAGTGTTGGAAAAATGTGTAGCAAAGGATACAGTCTTATATTTTAGGATGATGGATGTGAGATCAAAAAAGGGTCTGAAACTATAATGTTGTTGGAAGAAGGATAGATGGAAATGTTTATTAGCTTAAGGGTGTTGATGGTCAATGCTCTATGACTCAGATTAATGAAATCTGGCTATAGCATAGGAGGATGTGTCATGTTAATTTTGATAATCTGGTAAGAATCAGTTTAGTTCAAGCAGTGAGAGATCTGCTAAAGATTGCAAAGCCCATCAATGTTGTTTGCAAGGATTATCAGATTGGAAAGCAAACAAGAAAAATTTTCAAAGGAAAAGAATAATCTACTAGCGAATTGTCAGAGTTGGTATATACAAATCTTTGTGGTCCTAAAAGAGTATGAATTCTTCAAGGTGACATGTATTTCATGCTTTTGATTCTTGATTATTCTAGAATGACATGGGTCACCTTTCTTAAAGAAAAATATGAAGCCCTATATAGGTTCAAAGCATTTAAATTTATGGTTGAGAATGAAATGGACATGAAAATCAAATGTTTGAGGTGTAGCAGAGGTGGAGGGTTCACCTCCAATGAATTTAACATGTTTTTTGAGAATCAAGGCATAAAGAGGCACTTGTTTTCCCCTAGGACTCCTAGAAAAAATGGAGTGGTTGAAAGCAAAAACATGACTGTTCAAGAAGCTACAAGGACTATGATGAAATAAGCTAACCTACCGTAAGTCCACTGGAGAGAAGCAATTCAAACTGTTGTTTATATACTTAACATAGTTTAAGAAAAAGGAAACAACACAAAGACTCCCTAAGAGTTGTGGTATGGAAGGATCCCTATTTTCAAGTACTTCAAAGTGTTTGAAAGCAAAGGAAAAACCTAAGGAAAAGGAAGTGTAGATTGAAGAGGAAGAAGCTTAAGAAAAGAACCCTAGAAACCCTATGCATAGAGAGAGGAATCACTCTAAAGAATAAATCATTGGAGACAAAAGCAAAGGTGTAATAACAAGGAAAGCTACTAAAGAAGAGGTAAATTTGTGTTTAATTTTTGAAGTTGGACCTAAAACAATGATTGAGGCATGCAAATATGAACATTAGATAAAGGCTATGGAAGAAGAACTAATGTAGATTGAGAAGAATCAGACTTAGGAACTTGTCCTAAGACCTGCAAATAAAACATAATTGGAACTAAGTGGGTATTTAGAAATAAATTGAATGAGAATGGAGTTGTAAGAAACAAAGAAAGGCTTGTGTGTAAGGGCTGCTCACAAGTTGAGGAATAGATTTTGAGGAGGAATTTGGTCCAATGGAAAGAATGGAAGCTATGAAAATGTTTTTGGATTTTACAGCACATAAGGACTTTAAATTTTATCAAATGGATGTGAAGTATGCTTTCTTGAATGGAGAATTGGAAGAAGAAGTATACATGGAACAATTGGAAGGATTTTAATTATCAGACAAACCGAATATTGTCTACAAATGAAGAAGGCATTATATGGATTGAAGTAAGCTCCCAGAGCTTGGTATGGAAGGTTGGATAAGTATTTGATACAACAAGGATTCAATAAAGGTAGCACAGATAGTAATCTTTACTTTAAAGTTAAAAAATATCAAATCTTGATTGTGGTTGTATATGTTGATGACATAATTTTGGGAGACCTTAATGAAGATATGTGTAAGAAGTTTGCAAAAGAAATGCATAAATAGTTTAAGATGTCTATATTTGGGGAGATGAATTTCTTCCTTGGGCTACAAATAAATCAAACATACAAAGGTATATTCATTTCACAATCAAAGTATGTCAAAGAAATGTTGAAGAAGTTTGGAATGGAAAACACTAAACCAATATGTAATCCTATGGTTACTAGCTACGAACTGAGCAAGAATGATGAATCTCCTAAGGCTGATCAGAGAAAGTATAGATCAATGATTGGTGGACTATTATATCTAACTATTACTAGACCGTATATCATGCATGTAGTTTGTCTTGTGGCTACATTTTAAGAAGACCCTAGAGAGTCACATGTTAAAACAATGAAGAGGATAATTAGATACTTGAACGTCACTCCAGATCATGGCTTATGGTATCCAAAGGATATCAATTTCACTTTGAGTGCTTACACAGATGTAGATTGGGCTGGTTATGTAGATGATAAAAAAAGTACAAGTGGTGGTGCATTATTTCTTGGATGTAGATTGGTATCATGGCTAAGCAAGAAACAAAATTTAGTATCTTTATCTATTGTAGAGGTTGAGTAAATTGCAGTAGCATCCTGCTACACACAAGTGCTATGGATGAGGAAAACATTGAGAGATATCAGAGTGGTATATGATGAACCAATTTCTATCTTCTGTGATAACATAAGTGCAATCATTATTTCAAAGAACTCGATAATGCATTCAAAGGCAAAACATATTTCAATTAGATCACTTTATGAGAGAGAAGGTTGTGGAGAATGAGGTGAAGCTTGAATATGTGCCTACAAAGGATCAGATTGTTGATATATTCACTAAGACTCTTCCTAAGGATACTTTTGAGTATCTCTAGGAGAAGTTGGGGGTCATTTCCCCTCCTTTCTTGAACTAGATGCATAAAAATTTGCATCAGTTCAGTGGATCTCAAGATTCATTCTTTATTCTACACTGATGCTGGTGGTTACCTCTCAGGGGGAGTAGGTAGTTGCATTGTTAATTGTTGTAGTCAGAAGAGTGTGTGTTGTCATTGTGCAGTGGTAGCTGATTTGGTACAATTTTGTGTGTGCTCCTAAGAGAGAGTATACAAAAAAATAAAGGAAAGAAGTTGCAGAACAATAGCAAACAAGTTGATTGATGTCAACAAAGACAATAATATGTAAATATTTAGGTCCTTTTCCATTAATGTCAAAGGGGGAGACAAGCTACAAAGGGGGAGAGAGAGTAATAAGCAAGTTGAGTAAGGGGAGTAGTAATGTGAAGAGTTGCAGTATGTTGGTATTTAGATCTTTTGTGTCTTTGATGGGTTTTCACATCACGTGTTGCCATCGATGAAAAAGGGGGAGATTGTTGTAAATATGAGTAGTAAGTGTCGTCATTGATGTCAACAAGCCTATTGTTTTTATTAATGTATATTGTTGGGTGAGACTGTTGCAAGAGTGTGGGAATTTGATGTTATCCCTGCTTTGATTAGTTGCATTATGTTGTGATTAGTAAAAATATTAGTGTCAACATCTAGTGTTGCTTTGATAAGCTTCTTTCTATGAATATATGGTTGAGTTACTATGTTTCAGTTAGCTTGGTGGTGATGAGGAAGTGTTGAAGATGATGAAGATATGTCTCTAGTGCTTGGTATCCAAGTGATTTTGAGAAAAAAATGATAAAAAGAGGAAAAAGTGTGTTGTTGTGGTGTTCTATGTTGTTGGGACGTGTTCTGGTTTTTCTCTACATTTCTTCCAGGTTTATACATTTCAGATATGTTGGTGAGATATGTTCAGAGGTGTTATATTGAAGATTTGGTGTGTTGTATCATTGTGCAGAAGTTGTGTTCACCAATGTGTGAACTTTGCATTGCAAAGGTTTATGGGAGAAATTTATTTGCTCTATGTTTCTCTTTAGAGTGGTTTCAGGTCTTGCAAACCTGAGAGTGTTTTCATTGTGTTGGTATCTATTTCAGTCAAGGTGGTTCAAGGTCTGGTGCTTTGGAAGTCAGTTTCTTAAGTAACAGTGTATGGCAGAGTTGTCTGAGTGTACTGGGTGTGTACATTCTTTAGGTGGAAGTTGTTGTGAAGGATTTTGTTGGATTTTAGGATGGTTGTGGAATATTCTAGATCATGTTCAAGCATATGTGTGGTTCACAAGTTGTCCTTGGATTTGAGGAAGCGTGTACTTAAAATTTTAATGGTGTTTACACGGGTAACAATTGACCCGGTTTTTACACTAATTGTGATGGTTAATTATTGTTTATAGAAGCCTATGGTTGAGTGTGTTATAGATTTAGGTCCCAAATAAGGTAGATGTGGTCTAATTTTACTTCTATCTACCACGAAAGTGTTTTGGTGCCGACCTAATTTGAATTTTCATAGTTGATGTGCATAGCCAACCTTGGAGAAGGGTTTCAAGGTTGAGGATGATATAAATAAGAGTTGAGCTATTGAGGGATGATGAGATAGACAAGAGAGATGTGAATGATGTGAAGTGCAGAGTTATAGAGTGTGAAATTGAGAAGTGCAGTGTGAGATTTTCTATGTTAGATTACTGAATGCAGTGAGCATAAGGTGTCTACAATTCTACAATTAGGCTACAAAGGTGTTGATGACATTTCAGTGGAATCTCTGTTGCATTGAGATGATTTTCTCTATGTAACATTTCTTCTTCTATCTTCTTTTCTATTCTGGCAGTGAGCCTTTGGCAATGAGTCTTTCTTTCTTTGGGTAGTGAGCCCTTTTGTATTTGGTGTCAATATTACTTTATATTGTGAACTAATCCTCACTATGGTTTTTTCCTTCTTGGGTTTTCCACATAAATTTGGTGTTCTCTTGTGTATGGTGTTGTTGTGTTTTAGATTCTACTATTTTATTTTCATGATAAATTATCATAACAAATTTAAGGGTTTAATGAATGAATGTGGATCTAAATGTGTATAAGGGATTTGAAGTTTTAAGGTACAACTGATTCACCCCCCCTCTTAGAGGTCTTGTGCATTCAAGAAAAACATAGTGGGTAGGAATGGGATAAGGACTAGTAGCATGATGCCCTAGTCACTAGGAAGTATGAGGAAGGATGATGATGAGGTAGTGTTATGCCCCCTAGAGAGGACATACGAGGTAGGAGAACATGAGTGTTCTCTTGAAATAGATTAGAGGTCTAGGAGGATGAAAGGATGAAAATATGGACTAATTAAGGATGGATGTGAGAAGATAAGGATGATGAAGATGTGGATAGAGAGGGAGGATGGATGATCATCATGCTGCAATGATATGAGAAACCTATATTTAATATTGTACTTGACATTATGTACCAAGGTACAAGGAACTAGGATGAAAATGTGCCAAGTATGTGATCAAAAGGTCAAGTGAAAACATATGCCTTATAACACCATGATAGGAGGACCATGATACCACTATGGAAATAGAGTGCAAAAGACCATGATAAATGCAAACAATGATAAAACACACAAGCAACAAGAAAGCATGCATATAAACCAAAAAGAAAGAAAGGACTAAGCTCCAAGTCAGGATGAAAATCGATTGGTGGATGGATTGATGGATTGGTGATGATGATGATAAGGATATAAAAGTTGACGATAAGAACAATGCGTACCCAAAGGATTGTGTTGTTGACAATAAGAATAACACGTGGATTGGGAAGGATGCATCCCTATGATGATAATGGATTAAAGTGGATCAATATATTTTAGTTGATTTGGATCAAAATGATGGATTTCTTAAGGATGATGCATTATCTTACAAGGTTGGATTAAATGGATTAGGATTGATTGCATTGAATAGGATTGGATGGGGATGGTTGGATTGGATAAGATAAGGTTGGATGGAGGATATGATGATTAGGATAGAGGAATGGATAGGATCCAATGACAAGGGAGAACCAAGGCATGGCAAAGCATGAAAGGATGGAAGTGGGTATAAGTGATGCATTTTGGTGATGGATGGTATGGGAGATAAGAGGAAGGGAGCTCCAAGGACTAGTTGTAAAGGACTAAGATGCCCCACACTAGAGGTAGTGAAATCATGGATGGAAGAATAGTAGCATGAGATGGAAGGATAGTGCATAAAGGAAATGGATGGAAATAAGAGTAAGGATTGCATTGTCCAAAGCATGCATGGATATGTTTCCCCTATATTTCTATAAAGATCAGGGATGAAGAGAGAGGATTAATTGGATAGGATGGGGGATGAAGATAATATAGGGGATATGGAATGGAGGATATGGATAGGATAATCAAGATCAAGTGGATAAGATATGGATGCATGGATAAAATCTTCATCAAGATCAAGGATGGGAAGGAAAGATGAATTTGGATAAGATGAGGGATATGTGATGAATGATATGGATATCATAAGGGAGATGGGATATGTGATGCTCATGTATATCCTTAACTTTTTGAAGATCAAAGGAGGAAAATGGGATGATGGATTTTAATAGGATGATGGATAGATGTTGAAGAATAGTGGAGGATGTGGATGAGATGTGATGGATGAGGCTTTCCCCCAAGTGTAGAGTGCAAGAGGATGAGTGGATGGATGCAAGCATCTAGTTCCATAGATGGTATCCCTTTATTATGTGCTATAATGGACCATGGTGTTTGGAGCTATGCTCATAGACATTGGTAGAATGATGGTAAGGGGGATAAAATGGATTGAAAGATAGAGAGGGATATGGATTTATGCAAAGTATGGATAAGAGGGATATAAGTATGGAAAATGGATTTTGGATAGTGGATGGGTTGGTGGAAGACATGTGAATGAGTGGATGGAAATGTTGGAAATATCAACATTGGCACATACCTTGAAGGGTGGTGGAGTTGTGGAAGAGAAGTGGATTTTGAATTTGGAGGTTTAGATGGAGGAGTGGGTGTAGATTTTGGGACATAAGGACCCAAAATGGATGAAGGTGATGAAGGATTATTAGATGGGGTGGATGACTTAAAGTTGGATAGAGATTTTGGATAAGCAAGTTTGGATGCCAATTTTGATTTTTCTTTGGAATGTATTGATTCTATGAGTATTTTTGTAATCCACATGGTTTTTGACTTTGATTTTTGCTTCATGGGCCTTTGTGTCCTTTGGGATTTTTGATTTTGGATCATATTTTCATTTATTTTTATGTATTTTTCATTAGACATGTTGATCCTTTGATTTTTGTGGATTTTATCTTTATGAATTTGGGATTTGGCATCCAAATTGCTTCCAAGAGCAATGAGATTGGTGGATGGATATGAAAAATGTGGATGTATTATGGATGGGTTGGTGTAAGTGGTATGTTGGAAGGATTTCAAAGATGTGTACCTTTGTTGATCTTGATTAGGGATATGAAGTGATGGATAAATAGGATAAAGATATTTTGGAATAGGAGTGATAGGTGGTGGAATGTAAGGACCCAAGATGGATGGAGGGGATGAAGGAATTCGCTTTGGGACATAGGGACCCAAAATGGATAGAAGGGATGAGGGATTGGGATTTGGAACATAAGGGCCCAAGATAGATTTGGAGTATGGGGAATGTGGATATTTGGATCTAGATGAAGGGATTTTGGATTTAGGATGGGTGGAAGGAGTGCCAACATCTTGATATTGGTATCCAATGCCATGGTATTTTGGATTTTATTTGATATTAAGGGGTTCTAAGATGCCTTTCTCATGAAGGCCTAACCCTTTGCTTTGATAATACATAGCTTGAAAAATCCTTTTTACAATGGGATACTTATTTTTTTTGAAGGAAGATGTGAGTCTATTTTGAGGGGGACATGACATGGAAGGAATGATAGGCTCTTGGAGTACACCAGCTTGGATGAAAGTGGAGGAACCCAATTGATAAGTAGGGGGTTCATGGGTAGCTTGGATAGGTATGATGGGATCTTGTGGAGGATTAGGATCATGAGATGGAGATGAAGGGATGCTTTGATCTTTACTTGGGGTAGGATCATGGGATGGGGAAGATGGTGTAATGTGATCTTGGTTATGAGATAGGGAGGGATTGTGACATGGAGTGAGGGGTTTTTTGGTCATGAGAGGGGAGAGGATCGTTGGATGGGGTGGGAGGTGTAATTTGATCTTGATTAAGAGAGGGATCATACAATGGAGTGGGAGAGGAAGGATCATGAGAGGGGGGTGAAGGGATATCTTTCTCTTGAGATGGAAGGGGATCATTGGGTGGGATGGAATGGATTTGTTGTTCTTGATTGGAAATGGGAGCATGATATGGAAGAGGATAATATGATGGAGGATGAGGGGTTCCTTGATCTCTATATGGAGGGGAATCTATGTTAGCATGTTTTGGATTAGGAGATGAACATATTTTATTTGATGTGGATGGTGTGATGGGGGATGAATTTTGGATAACTTGGATAGGTGGAATGATAGGAGGTTCATCAGATTTAGGGGATTGGGGTTTATCTTGATGTGGAGGTGATGAAGGTGGATGCATGACATGGGAAGATTGAAAAACTTTGTTTTTGCATGGGGAATTAAGCACCTTTACAAATAGTCCTTGGAGAAAATTATTATGAGAGACATGAGATGAATTTGATTGGTAAGATTGGGGTGATGTGGATTGTAGGGATGTGGGGGATGAACAAGTGGAATAATAAGCAGAAGCTTCCATGGATTGGTAAATTGAGGATGAGGATGATGAGCTTGAAAAGGATTTAGAGATGGGGATTTTAGATGTGGATGAGGTTGGAGGAGAATTTTTTCTAGAGGCTTGGTTTCCCTTGTGAAAGGAATGGGAAGGATAAGAAAGAGAATATGGATTAGGATTGGATGAAGGTGGGGAGGATGGAAGTTTAGCAACAATACTAAGGAGATATCTAAGCATGGAATCCATATCATTATTGAAGTAGTGAGTGAGGATAAGATCAGTAATGGTGGGTGGCGATGACATGGGTGGTAAGGATGTTGGTGGGATTCGAGGGGAACTTTGGATGGGTGATTGGTTAAGGCTTGAATGTTTTTTTCTAATGATCATGGATTCAAGGTGATCTATAATACTCTCACTATAATCAAGGGGTCATATTCAGGTTGGTCAACAAGGCTATCCTCATCATCATCAATATGATTGGGGTTGGATTTGATTGTGATTTTTGAACTTGTTGGGTTAGGATATGGGTTCATGATATTAGATTAGGTTGGAATGGATGAGAGTGGATTAGAATAGATTAGGTTGGATGAATGGTAGGTTAGGTGGTTAGAGATGGTGGAGGATTGATTGGAGGATGAATGTTTGGGATTAATTTTGGATGGGATGGAAATTATGATGATGGATTAGAAATGGATGGGGGATTAGAAGAATAGGATATGAGGATGAATGTGGAATATGGAATTAGGCTTGGGATAAAATTCCAAGACCTTAAAATGATTTGATTTGATTAAAGATGATTCTCTATGCTCAATATGGACTATTGTTGTTAAGAAAGAGTTGATTGGATTTGATTTCTACTTGAGATAGGAAAAGTTATTAAGTAGGGATTGATTGTATTTGATAACTATACTTAAGATAGGATAATATCCTTAAGAAATTTTGGATTAAAGATGAAATCAAATTAAGTTATTGATTTTTTATTGGGAGATTGGATTTGAAATGGATGATAGTGGATTAAAGATAGGATCCTTATGAAATATTTGGATGATGATGAAAGGATATGGGGTATGAAGGAGATTAAGTCCTTAACCAAATTTTGATGTTAAAATGATGAATTTTTATTAAGGATTAGGGATTGAATGTATGGTTGAGATGGATAGATGGATAATGAATAATAATATTTTGGATGAAGATAGATGGATTATATTAGGATTTGGTTAGGATGGGGTTAGGTTGATAAGGGGAATAGATTAAGATGATGATGAAGGATGAAGATTAATAATGATAATGAAGGATGTGGGTTAAGGTTGATGATGGAGATTATGGATGATAGTGAAGGGTGTAGATTAAGGATGATGATAGAGATTACTTGGATAATAATGAAGGGTGTGGATTAATGATGATGATAGATAGAGGATGAAAATTGATTAAGAAAGAAGGATTTTGATGTGGATTATAGAGGGTGGTTAAGATGGTGATTAGGACCTTAATTGGATAAATCAAATTATTTAGGATTAGGGACCTAAATGATGGATTAGGGATGAATTGGATATATATTAGGGGATTATTTGGATAAGATGGGTGATTAGAATGATTAGGATTAGAAGGGATGATTAGAATGAAGGATGATTAGAAAGAAGGGGGGAATAGGATGAAAATGGATGATTAGGATGAGAAGGGATGGTTGGAACAATTATGAGGGATGATTAAATTAATAATAAGGGATTAGGATGGGATGATTAGTGTAAGGTGATTAATATGAAAATGGATGATTAGGATAGAAAAGGTGGTATGCTTAGGATGTGGAAGGATGGTTAGGATAGGAATTATTGGTTGGGATGAGGTGAAGGTTTTTCTTTCTTGAAAAGGACATTAATTAAAAGCACACAAACAAACAAAGTGGCTAGGAGGAAAAGGGAGATATGAATTCACTGGGTTAGCACAAGAAGAAACACCAAAAACTTACACAATCCTAAATTATTCAAGTGGGATTATAACTTAGTGTAGGCCCACAAACTCAGGGGATTAATACTTCTTGATACTTGGGTGGAGCAACCTTTCTCCTGAAGGTGGATAGGTAGAGATCCAGTGACACAAGGTCATCAATGGATGCCACGACACAACTTCTCTCTCCTTGGGAACTATCTTAGTTCACCTAAAGATTTCTATCTCAACCTAAGGGAGTACATGGTGAGTAACTTTAGGGTATGATCCGTATCCCTTGCACCACACTAAGCTATGGCCGAAAGGTCTTAATCTAGGATGATCAAGGCTTCTAGGGAGTCCTCTAAATAACTGAAGGGTATGTGAGGCCAAAATCTGTAGATGAAAGGGAATAATTCCAAACATCCTTGAGGAGAGGGCAACCCACTCTCCACCTTCACTTCTCCAAGGTATAAATTTCTTGGACACTTAGCCCAGATTAACAAGATTCCACTTCCAAGAGAGGTGTCTTTCGATTCACCTCCCGCTCTTTATACTCCATCGGAACACTAGAGTTGAGGTCATCCCTAGGGTAATGAAATCCCTAGGTAGGCCTCCTAAAAGGAATAATCCAAGTGTTTTTGGTCACCCAAGATTGCACGAAGCATAAGGGGAGAGCATACACACGTTGGATTCCTTGGGATAATAATGAAAAGAAAAGAAAAGTGTAAGTGATGTTTTTGATCCTCAAGATCACACTAGGTACAAGAGGAGAGAATACACACCACTCATTTAAAGAAACATCAAACAAATGTTCATTAACCTTAAAAAATGAAATGTGCCTAGATTAGTGGAAAAAAGAAAGTCTTAGAAAAGTGAATCCACAAGAAATATGTTAGTATTTTGATGATTTTTGCCTTTGAAAAGCGATTTCAAGCTACATCACAAGGGGTTAGATGATAAAATGATCACATCAAATGAATTTTAGCATGAAGATAACCATAGATATTTGGAAACCCTTTTTGCAATAGGGGGTTGGTATAGTTAGCCCAATGATAGTGGTGTTGGGGGACAAACACGATCCCCCGCTGATAGGGGTTTGGGATGCAATTTTTTGGATAATAAAAAATAGATTTTGATGATTTTTGCCTTGGAAAAGTGTTAAACAACTACACCATGAATTAGGAACTCAAAAATAGAGATTAGATGAAGAAAACAACTAAAACAACCCTTAAAAATGTACACTGAAACACAGGTGCAACATTAAAGACAAATTTGTGCTTCTGTTGAAACAAAGGTGCCACTTTATGAAGTAGAGGTTCAAATTTAGAGTTATGCTCAAAAAATAGCTTTTATGGCAAGCATAATACTGATGATGTTTACTACATTAAGGGTTTAACAAGGTGAGGTTTCTCAACAACCTAGTTTAGAAAGAAACTTAACAAGGTGGCTAGTGACTCAAAAATGAAGGTTATATGCAAAAAAAAACTTGAATACAGAAACAACTTTATGCACATAACTGTGCTTCTACCAAAACAAGGGCACCATTATGTGAAGCAGAGGCACAACTTTGTAGATAGGGCCAAAAAAAGCCTCCAAGAGTCAAAAACAAGGTTTTTCACTAGGTTAGCTAAGGAGTCAGGTAGATGAGCATACATAAAACTCAAAAACATAAGGATATTGCCATAATATGTCAGGTTATAGGATCAAAAGATCTCAAAGTAAGTGAAACCCTAGGTGACCTAGAAACTTTGCAAGAAACCCTAACCTTACAAAACCCTAAGAAGACCTATTTAATGCACAAAAATGATGAATGAACCTAAAAAAAAAGTGTTAGAATGATGGAAAGCTGCAAAAAAATACCTGAGAAGTCAAACATACCCTAAATCTGAGCCAAAACTATAAAAAACTATCAGAAAATAGAAGCATAGTTTTGGGCTACATAGGCACCACAACACAGGAACAAATTTGTGAGGTAGATGCAAGGGCATAGCACTATGAAAGAGTTACAATTTTTCTAAAATAGAGGTGCCTTTCTGGGCAACAGAGGCACAACTTTATAGTTTTTTTCCCAAAAATGACACCTACAATACCAAAACTCACAAAAACTTGAAGAAAGGTCAGAAAAGGGTGGGATAACCCATAGGCATGCCAAAATGAAGAAGAAAAAATATGATATGAAGGAAAATAAAATAAATTTATAAAGGAAATACACAAATAAGATTATACCTTCATAGTCTCCCTCCTCATGGATTGAGCTCACAAGATGCACCCATGTGTTACAAATTTGCTCCAATATTGATAGTGGATGTGGTTGCTCAATATTTGGATAGCATGATGGTAGGATAGAGATGGATTCAATGGATATTTGGGCAGCATAAGGATATGGAGAATGTGGATGTGTATAATGAGAGCCAAGGCCTTATTATATATAAATTTGGTGAGATGAACCAAGGGATAGGATTGATTAGTTAATGGAGGGTTGAGATTAAAAGAGAGATAGGGTTTGGATCAAGGAATGAAGAAGTATTAGCCTTGTGATAAGTTTCACAAGAGGGAAATTGGGAAGAGAGTGTGTAAATGGTATGGCGACTCATAGGGTGGCTTATGTAAGAGGTTAGTGGGGGTAGGTGAGATGTAGGAATTTAAAATTAGAAAATAATGGTAATGAGGATTAAGGATGAGGGTTAGATCAACTAATCAAAGATTAATTGATTTAATGAGGATGGGTTGAGTTAATAAACCAAGGGTTTATTAACTTGGGTAGAGTTAAATGCTGGAGAATGGGTTGATGAGGATTAGGAAGTGGATAAGGTTAATTAAGATCAAGGATTAATTAACCTAGTGGTATTAGGGGTTTTTAGAGGAAAGTGGGAAAAAGGTGGGATTAATTAAATAAATGGAGATTTATTAATGTTAAGATTTCTAGATTATAACTGTGTGAGAATTTTTTTTGCATCAACGTTTCAGATCATACTCCATGATCTATGATCAGGAGGTTTTTTGCTTGCCTTCTCTTGGCCCTCTCTCTCCTTCACTAGCCCTCTCTTTTTAGCTATCCAATTCTGCTTCTATTTTTCACTTTCTTGCTCTCTTTGCTTAGCATCCTAATGATGAATCATGGAGTATGATCCGAAACATTGATGCAAAAAAATGATCACACAGTTATAATCCAAAAATATTAACACTAATTGATCATGTCCTATGGAAACCTTATGCTATTAAAATGTAGATTTATTTAATTAAAGGTGGTGGATAAAGGTAATGGGGAAATTAGTTAAATAAATAATGAATATTTATTTAATTAATTATTAGGATAAGGGAAGTAGGTTAAATTAAATAAATGACAAGTATTTATTTAATTAGATATTATTTTAGGTGTCTACAAGTACCATAATGAAAACCTAGAAAATAGGCGTCATGTGTAGAATTGAACATCTACATGTGCTATTCTAGTTGGACGCATCTTATCTCATCTATAAAAAAAACATCCTATCCATCTCATCCATAATAAATCCATGATCCATCCAATCCATTTTCATCCATTTTCCATGTTCATATTGATCTTGACAAAGATTAGAGGTATTTTTCAAACTTGCTTTCAGAGAAATCTTGATGTGGGTATTTCCATTGATCATATCCTATCTCATACAATACCATCTCCTACATCCAACACTATCTGAGAAATCATGCACTATCCTAATAAATCATGCTCTATCTAAACATGTTATCTTATCACATGATAGTCCTTGCATCCATTGCATATCCATCTATCCATGCATCCACTCATAGTATTTCATACATTTCTAGACATTGGGGGTAGATACTTACATCTTTCTTTGAAATAAATCTTGATCTATGTCCTCTAAGCTCATGTCATGATCTAAACAACTTTCAAACATGAAATTAAAGCAATCAAAAACATTTGTAAGAAACCATATAAAATCATGAACACATGACACATTTTGATAAATCAAATGTTCCACATCATCTATATCTTTAATCAAATAATCAATCCAAACATCCATATCAGTTGTATCCAACTCATGCTTGAACGCCATATCAAATCATTCAAACAGATTTTGTTTCTATCTTGGCTACAAATCTTGATCCATCTTATTCGACCAATCAAATCATCATTCCAAGATTTATCCTTCCCAATCCCCATGTTCTTATCTTGACAACACTATCCTTGCATTGTTGTGTATCCTCAACAATGTTATCAATATCAATAATCAATCAATCAAATCAATCAATTTTTATCTTGGCTATAAATAAGATCTCAAAAGATCATTAATACCACTACATATCCATATCTATTTGTTAACATCATGCAAAACTCAAAAAAATCCATATACTAAAAAAACTCAAAAACATCCAATATTAAAAATACCAAAAATAAACTCAGAAAACATTAAATAATAAAAACAACCTCAATTTTTTTTAAAAAAATCAAAACCATTTGAAATTTTATCCAAAAGAAAACATTCATCATCCTATTTCCCATTCATCATCTCATCCATAATAAAATTATCTTCATTCTCACCTTTGGTAAAACAAATAGAAGAAAGTTGAAATATACAACTTTCATGCAAAATTATGTCTTGATCATTGTCAAACATGTCAATTAACCTTCATATCAATAGCCTAAAAACATGTAAATCAACATCCAATGAATGTCTTAACAAATATATCTTTCCTATAGTAGACATCATTTCGGATCTCAACTAAAACAACTCTCTCTGGCAAGAGATATGATGGTATTGATTTTTTTATCATTTTGATCTTTTCTTTTGGTTTTATCTTTTTGTCTCATTTACATCGCTTACTCGAAATTTTTTTGAACTTTAATATCTTAGTATGTCTAGAGGGGTATGTAATGGGGCATAGTCACTTCTTTTGTATGCTATGTATGTTGGATATTCTTGTAATATGACCTTGGTGAATACTTATCTTGTGTGTGTAGACATAGTCTCAAGTAATACAACAGATGGTGCATATCAGGTTCTTCATACCTTTCATGTATTGGTCTACTTGTTTCGATGGCTTCATTCTCATATGATTAAAAAAGGTTTTAATATGTCAGGTATGAACAAGGACACTCCTATTAGTTTGTAGAGTCAAATTTCATGCAATAGAGACAATTCCACCCTAATTCTTCATACCTTGGTGCATCATGTCTATTTGCTACATTAAATAAGGATATCTCTATGATAATTAGTATAACCTAAATCAAAGAAAAACCTTCAATCCTATCTCATCACATATCTAATAAAATATTGAAACAATCATAGATTTATTGGCATCTTGATCAACATCATCCTCTCTATTTTATTTCATTCTATATCATTCATTCATTCTATCTAATCATTAATTTATTCTATTCTATCGTACTGACATTTCTATCCAAGTATCATGACATAACAAAAAATGGGCATCACTATCCTACATCAACAAAGTGTCAATATGCATATCATATCATCCATCTTGCATAATCATCATATATCATATGAAAATACAAGAAAATTAAATTATGACCATATCATCATAATATATCATAACATTTATCCTACATCCACTGATCATTAGCAAAGCATCATACAACATCATCATCACAGGAAAATGAAACATCACATCATGAGACATCAATGCATCCATAATCAAAGAATACACCATAAGACATCATAAATCATGTGCCTACAACATAACACCATATAATAGTTTCCTTAAAAAGGATCATCTCATCTATTATATCATCAAAAATGGAAATGTCATGATACAAAATATTTGATACATACATCGAGTATGTGATACAATAATATATATAAAATATATATATACATGAGGCTCTCAAAAGCCAATGAATGGATATATATATCATGAAAGTGTCTACAACAATAATCTGTACATAAAAGAAATATATGTACAACTACTTGTCCTGAGCTCCCTCACTCCTCTCTATCAAGAGGAGGATAAGGAGAGGGTGAGACATGATCTAGCGCTGTTTCTTGGCCTATCCTTGGGACCTTTGCTATCCCTGCATCTATTACAAAGGCCTACCTACCGATCCACCATTGGATAGGCTTGACCTAGCCATTGCACTACTTTGTGTTGAAAATCAAGGTTGTCTATGCTCTCTTGATACATTTTCCTAATAGAGAGCCTGATAATAGGTGGAATCCTAAACAAGAGATCTCATCTCCTACATGTGCTAAGCCATGTTGATCATAGACCCCTGTCTAATCTCTAACTAGGTCCTACAGGCCTGCTCTACATCTCTCTCAACTGTAAGTTGGGAAACCTATGTCTCCGCCTACTGAGGTTGGGTGATCTCAACATTGTGCTCTATGGCACACTAGTCACTCTCTTCATGGGCCTTGTCTCACTCTAAATCTCTCTGGTCCCTCTCTGATGTCATCTAAATCAAATGAGTACAGTCACACTATCCCTCTTGGCCCTACAACCGTCTCACTCATGAAAAGCTTGATCTCTCTCAAATAATACAAGTGCCATTCTAACATCCTGATCATCATCATCCCCCCTCGCCTCCTACTACTATTGTTGAGGGGGTACTTGTGGAGGATCCTGGTGTGGGGCATCTTCTTATGCCACTTGTACCTACTAGGCAACTTGTTGTTGTTGGTCACCTCTTTGAGCCTTTGTTGTGGCTCGTTGTCTCATATGCCACTCACGACCTAGCTCTACCTCTCTCCTCCTCTAAGCTCCCATGACTCCAACTGCACCACCAAGATGTGTAAATTGTAGGGGTCTCCTTTGAACCCAACATGCATCAAAATATTTTGTAGTCCTTGCATCCTTGGGACCACCTACCCATCCCCATGCTAGGGGAGCCATCTGTGCAAACTCTATCAATGTTATCTCTGGTACTACCATGCCACCCCACTCAAGGATCTCCCACACTATGTGAGTATAAACTGCATGATAGTCATCGATGGGTACACCTTACCTCTCTCCAAATTGTTTGAGGACCTTGCCTGGCAAGTATCTCTCTAAGATGTGGGGAGTACACTTGATAGGACAATGCATCTATCTATAGTAAGCTAGATGTAGATGATCATCTGTCCACACCTCGCATTGCAACCATGGTTTCCATATGAACTCAAAAATATCATCAAATATTCCCCTCTATAAATGAAAGTACCCATCCTCCTATGTGTGAGCATTGAGGCATATCTATAGATGAATGGCTTACCAACCTCTCTCTCTGACTCTCCAACAGGATAAGTCACTACTTGTAGAGAAGGGGGATTTGCTCCTCACGAGTTCTCTTCATTCAGAGAGCCTCACAGGGCGAACTGCCATAAAATACCTCAAGGAATAGTGTGAGAGTTCTAGAATCAGAAAGAGTAGGTCACGAATATTTTCTAGACAAACTAAAAATCTCTCAGCCAAAGGATGGAAGTGTAGTTCTAGGACGACAGCGCGGCGTACTGGCGTCTCTCTAGCGTGCTGGAATCTGTACGAACCATAAAGCGAGAATGTCATAGAAAATAACAAAGTGGCCACTTCTACTCTAATTGCTAAGAAATCTTGAGACATGAGAAAGCAACATAATATAACAAAACTAAAATAAAGTGAAGTATAAATGATAAAGGTGAAGAGAATAAGAGAAGAAAGGAAAGTGATCACAACCACACAAGTGATGAATCCTCCAGCACATGAATGTCTTCAATACCTGCATGCGTGATATTTGGAGAAATTTTTGGGGCTGTATAGGGGTTTTCCTCAGTCAAACCCTCATTTTGGTGTTCCCACCTCTACGGACATCCAGATAAAAAGAGAGAATGAACAAAAATGGATAAAGCGCGCGGTGAAAGCAAAACCTGCTTTAGGAGTAGAACCCGCACCACCGAGTATGAGTGATAAAAGCAATCCCCACTCAAGGAGGATAACCCGTATCACAAAGTAAGAATGCAATAGATAGGGGATATGAAATCCCAAGATGCTCACAAGCATGAGATAACAGAGATGAAGCTGCAAGGCTTAAGGAAGCCAAAGAGAGAGAGCAAGAGAGCTGCAAGATCCAAGAGTGTTGCAAGGAGTGATGTAAGAGCTTGAGAGGTTTGCAAAGAGAGATGCCAAGAGTGCTTGAAAGTGTTGTAGAAGGCTGCTGTAACAAACAAGAGGGTTGTGCTAGCAAGAGCAAGATGGGAGAGTGCCAAGATGGAGAAGAAGAGGAGAAGTTAGGAGTGAAGCCAAAAGTGCAAATGAATTGAAAAGACATCTTTTAAAGAGAGAAGAGAAGCAGAAAGAAGCTTCTCGAGCAGTTACAAGGCATCTCGAGCCGTTACCACCAACCAAGGGAGATGACAAGTTGAAAACATGCATGGAAACAATCGTTTGAACATTGAAATGTTGTAGGACACTAGTGCAACATGCAGACATCCACGTGGCGCGCTAGTGTCTAAACACATCACTCTACAAAATGACGATAACAAGAAAAGCACAAAGTTCAGTGCAAAACTAACACACAAGGGTAGCTGCTAAAAAGGGGTGCCAAGCATCTTGAGAAGGGAAGAAGGCTGATGCAGGGGCTAAAATGAGCCTACACAAGATGATAAGGGAGTGGACACTAAAGCAGATACAAAAATGTATGTGAAATTGCAAGAGGCGCAATTTTATGACATTACATTTTTCCCACACTTTAGCGGGCATATGAATCTACACTAATATGCATGCTAAAGGAAGTCTACTAAACATAAATAACATCATATGCCAAAAGGATATTGTAGAGGAAGCAGATAACTCAAGAAAGCATGCCCCCAGGCTGAAGACCTACTAAACAAATGCATTAGACAAGAAAAACCTGCACCAGAACAACAATGTTAGCACACCAAAACTAAAGGATTTGAGTTAGCAAAGTGAGAGAGACCTTGATGTAAAAGGTTGTCTCAATACTATGCGTCATCCCCAAATTAGCAATAACACACATAGAAGAATTCTTAAACAGAGAGAAGAAGAGAATATACTCCAGATGAAGTAGATGCAGATCTTCAATCTGGTATATACAATTGAGAAGAGAAGGAGAGGGAAGAGAATTTAAGAGAGAGATGGAGAAGCTAGAATGGAATGAAAATTACAAGAGGGACAACTCCACAGGTACTCTCTCCTGAGGAGGTTCGAACAAAAGGAATCTGTAGCTCTACAAAACTACAAAGTTGCACAAAGTACACTGAAGGCGCTCAGGCCAATGATGGACAAATCACGCAGGATGAAAGCATCTCATAGGCCCGCAGACCTGCAAGGAGGTAACCCCCAAGATCTCTCACATGAAGGAAGCCCCGTGAAGTGTGCTCCTTACAAGCTCGTAGACCTGCAAGAAGGTATCCCCCAAGATCTCTCACATGAAGGAATCCCAGATGAAAGTGCCTTACAGGTCCACAAACCTGCAAAAAGGCGTCCCCCAATATCTCTCTTATGGAGGAAACCCAAAGAAGGAGACTTCATAGAGTCAAATTGGAAAGAAGCTTTACAAGCGCACCCACAAAGCGACATGTTTACCTGTAGATAAAGCATGTTCAAAAATAAAGTAGCCACGCAATCAATCAAGTGGATAGTCACACAAACCGACAACAAATTGGAAGTATTTCAAAGGGGTCCCTCGAGAACCCTTCAAAAGAAGAGGGTTCCACTCAAAGGACACGCTATTTGAAAAGATAGGTCTAATCAGGCTTCCCCTAAGCTAGACACAAAGATATGAAATAGGTCTAGTCGGGCTGCCCCCAAGCTAGATGTCATAGAATTCATTTGAGATACAACGTTTTAAAGGGTCCCTCAGGAACCCTTCAAGAGAAAAGGGGGTCCACTCAAGGGATGCTTCATTTGAAAGATAGAGAGAAGAGAGAGGGTCCTTAGAAGGACACACATCTTTAGAGCAAGTTATCATTGCCCCCAACATACAGGGGAGGAGAACCGTGCAAGATACTTAAAACATACAGGACAGAGGTAGACCTCGATATCACTTGTCATGCGAAGAAAAGGTGGGTGTATCAATCAAATGGGAGTTTGATGGCACTAGAATCACAATTTTTTTGTATTTTATCCTTCAAGGCTTCACATTCACTAGTGGAATGGCCAAGCACTTGATGGTATGCATAGAAAGAATGTTCTTTATCATGCTCATGAAATTTCTTACGTGTGGGAGAAGGAAGAGTAATTAAGTGGGATTTTAGAAGCTGTAACAAAATACGCTCTTTCTCATACAAAGAATGAGGAGCAGGAAGCAACCCTTTCTCTTATGGAGAAAAGCTAGACTACTCACAAGAAGAAGAAGACATGAAGATAGAAGACAATGGAGGATCTACATGGAGAGTATTATTCCGGTAAAGGGGATCATACTCCTCTACAAGATCGCCATCATCTTTCCTGTCATGATTACCAACATTAACCTCTTTAATAGAAGTGAGATCATCTTCCTCAAAAGGAGGAGGACCGACATCAAGGACATTACAATTGTTGCTCACACTATCTCGCAATGCAAAAGAATAACCATCTTTGATAGAGGGTTTAGGTGATGTTATCAGAAGGTCTGAGTGGATTGGGTCGACTTTATATTCTCCAATGAAGGAGTCTCTAAAGTCTAGGGAACCCCAATCATCACCAAGACATGCATTCTTTTGAGAAGTAGAAAGAATAGACTTAGTATTCCTTGCTTTAGAAGGATCTTTTTCAGGGACATCTATCTCAAGAGTATCCTTTGTAATAGGTATTGCTGGAGTAAACATCGACACATTGGAAGACACTGAAGGAATAAGAGTAGGCATAACCAAAACCTGACTGACAACTGCCATCTAACATAAGTGCATAGCCTCAGGGTCAACCTTGACTCTGACTACTTGATTATTGCAAATGAACTTAATATATTTATGCAAGGTAGACGAGACTGCACCCATAGCATGAATCCACTGTCTACCAAGAAGAAGGTTATATGGTAACTTTTCTGACATAACATTTACAAGGGTGGGTATGGTAATGGGTCCCAACCTCAAAGGCAAGACTACCATGCCTAAAGGTTGCCGACCGACATTATTGAACCCACGAATGTCAACAGAAGAAGCATTAAGAGAAGATGAATCAACATTAATCTTAGGCAATAGATCAATGCTACATACATTGAGTTTCAAACTAGTGTCAACAATAGTACGTCTAATGCCGATATTATTAATATTAACTATAATCATTAGAGGGTCTACTTATTTTTGTACTTCCAGAGGCGGGAGCTCTTGTGGATAGAACATAATATTCAGTGAATCTGCACGAATATAAGCTATCAATGTATCAACATCTATCAACCTAGTGGAAGAAGGCAAGAGGATCTTTTGCAAAGCTTCTTGAAGCATACCTTTGTAAACCGGAGTAGACTGAAGCAAGTGCCACAGTGAGATCTTAGCCGGAGTAACACGAAGTTGCTCGACAAGATCATACTCACCGGGTGCTTTAGTTGTAGGTTTAGGTGTTGAAGGAAGACTTGGTTGTTTATTCTTTCTATTCTCATAAGTATGGAATACCACTCTATAAGAGGGAGCCTTAGGAAGATTAGGAGAGTCACTATCAAATGGAACACGATTAATAGAACAAACCCTTTTAGGAGAAGGACTAGCTAGAGTCACGTAAATGATTGGTCTCTTAGGCCTTTGAGGGGCAATAGAGACATAGATTGTATTTACGAAATCCTCACAACTAGTAGATAATTATTTGAAGACATATTCTCAACATTGATCCAAACATGATCAAATGTGGAAGGAGATTCATTATGCACTAATGCATCATCTCTGGAAGAGAGTGCATCAGAACAAAGATGAGATTCATCATTCACAAATGCAACGTCTCTAGAAGAGAGTGCATTGGAATGAATAGAAGGTAGAGTAATATTAAGAAAGGTATGAATGATTTCATCTTCTTGCAACAAGATATCCTCTAACGCAAGAGGAATCTCACGAGAAGGATCAAAGATACTGAGTGACATGGGTAAAGCCAAGTCACCATCACATGCATGAAATGGGATATCATTAACATTTTGAAAAAAATTAGCTACTGAACTAATAAAATAAGATATTCAATTCATTTTGGGGTGATAGAACTAAGAAAAACCAAAAATCTAGATTTTCAGAATTTTCAATATTTTCTAGGTTCTAGTAATTCGCATTTTCGAAGGTCTTAGAAGTGGAATTTAGGGTTGAAACTTGCATCAGTCCCTAAAATTTGGCTTCCAAAGGCATTACATTTTAGGGATTGAATTATTCCTCTTGGAGACCTTTAAAACGGTGCAAACGGTTCTGAATTTCGAGCACTGAGTCAAAAGTTATGACCCCACCACATAGGGGTAAATAAATTCCTAGTTTTTTGATAAAAACATTCCTCTTCACATCGGGTTCACCAAAATGTAGAGAAGGGGGATTCGCTACTCACGAGTTCTCTTCATTCAGAGAGCCTCACAGGGTGAACTAACCTAAACTACCTCAAGGAACAATGTGAGAGTTCTAGAATCAGAAAGAGCAGGTCACGAAGATTTTATGGACAAACTAACAAGCTCTCGTCCAAAGGACAAAAGCGCAATTCTAGGACGACAACGCGGTGCACTGGCGTCTCTCTGGAATGTTGGCATTCGTAAGGACTAAAAAGCAATAATTTCACAGAAAATAACAAAGTGACTACTGCTACTCTAATTGCTAAGAAATCTTGAAACGTAAGAAAGCAACATAATATAACAAAACTAAAATAAAGTGAAGTAGAAATGATAAAGATGAAGAGAATAAGAGAAGAAAGGAAAGTGCTCACAACCGCGCAAGTGATGAAGCCTCCAACATGTGAATGTCTTCAATACCTACATGCGTGATATCTGGAGAAATTATTGGGGCTGTATAGGGGTTTTCCTTAGTCAAACCCTCGTTTTGGTGTTCCCACCTCAATGGATAGCCAGATAGAAAGAGATAATGAATAGAAATGGATAAAGCATGTGGTGAAAGCAAAACCTACTTCAAGAGTAGAAACCGCACCATCGAGTATGAGTGATAAAAGCAATCCCTACTCGAGGAGGAGAACCCGTATCATAAAGTAAGAATGCAATAGATATGGGATATGGAATCCCAAGATGCTCACGAGCATGAGATAAGGGAGATGAAGCTACAAGGCATAAGGAAGCAAAAGAGAGAGAGCAAGAGAGCTACAAGAGCCAAGTGTGTTGCAAGGAGTGCAGTAAAAGCTTGAGAGATTTGCAAAGAGAAATTCCAAGAGAGCTTGAAAGTGTTGTAGAAGGTTGTTGTAACAAACAAGAGGGTTGTGCTAGCAAGAGAAAGATGGGAGAGTTCTAAGATGGATAAGAAGAGGAGAAGTTAGGAGTGAAGCCAAAAGTGAAAATGAATTGAAAAGAAATATTTTAAAGAGAGAAGAGAAGCAAAAAGAAGCTTCCCGGGCAGTTACAAGGCATCTCGAGCCGTAACCACCAAGGGAGATGAAAAGTGGAAAACATGCATGGAAACGATCATTTGAACGTTGAAATGTAGTAGAATGCTAGCATGGCATGCAAACATCCGTGCAAAACGCTAGTGTCTAGACACAACACGCTACAAAATAATGATAATAGGAAAAGCACAAAGTTTGATGCAAAGTTGACACGTGAGGGTAGCTGCTAAAAAAGGGTGTCGAGCATCTTGAGAAGGGAAGAAGGCTAATGCAGGGGCTAAAATGAGCCTACACAAGATGCTAAGGGACTGGACACTAAAGTGGATACAAAAATGTATGTGAATTTGCAAGAGGTGCAATTTTACGACATTACACTACTATGCACTCCCATGTCCATATATGAAGCAATATCACACCTACTGATAGGCTAGTCACTACTTTATAACAAACCTAGTGCATATCATGATATAGATGTGTGAGGATACAAGGTCCCCACACATATATAATGCCCTCTACTACCATGCCCTCAATCATGTATCCCCGTCTGACAAAAATCCTCATGCTCAACGATTAGGCATGATAGGACTCATGATCAAACTAGCTAAAATTAAGATGTTTTCCTTGACCTCTCTGATATAGGGCTTCAAGTCCATTTTTCCATCCATAATATCGAGCTCCTTATCATTGAGAAGTCTCTCCATGGACTCTACACCCCTATCCATATCATATAAGACTCAGACACCCTCGATAGGTACCCTCAAGATGCGCCAGACATCCTCCAAAGTGACAGTAGCATCCCTTGTGGGAAGGTGGAATGTTGTTGTAACTAATTACCATCGCTCAACACACGTAGTCATCATAGCCCTATGTTCCTAGATCTAAGGCATGTGAAACATAGTAGAGCCTGATCGATGCAAGAAACTCAATCTCAACCTTGCCATAGAGGCCCATCTGATCCAATATCCTAGGTCTTTGCTCCCAAGAGTATATAGGATGAAGTTTCACCTACAAGCATAGTACCTACGATGTTAATTTGTCAAATTTTTGAAAAAAAAACCCTAAGTTTGCTAAGAAAAATCATAAATGCATTACTTTTTGTAAATGCGGTAAGGAATAATAGTCAAACGCGGTTCATTTTTAAAACACACCGAACGCCCAAAAATAAGTGAAAACACATTTTCAAACGCATCACTTTATCTATGATAAGGTTTAACAAACATAGTATGGTAACACAAAAGTGCCACACTATGACAAATGCATTATTTTGTGATTACAAAAGCAACACGTCGGGTTACAAAGGCATCGATCCATGGATCAACGCATTTTTTTCTACCTTTAGCTATGAATTTGGAAGCCTAAAACTATGTGCAAATAAAAATTATCTTAATAGTATGTACATACTAGTGGGAACGCTCCCGATGGCCTTTGGAACTATCTGACTATCTACATGGTGTGCGACATGAGGAATGAGCACTATATCAGGAAGGTTCTTGTGAAGGCTGAGTGGTCAGAGCTCTAAAAATATATAAAGTGAAGTGTGCAAATGAGGATAATTTGAGCCAAAATGCATATATGACCCCAAACCCTACGATTTCACCTACGGTTTCCCTGCTACCCTATTTTTCAACCTTGGTTATCAATCTTGATCAGTACCTAGGCTTCCTAGGGCTTCATTTTTAATCCTCTTTTAGTAGACCTAGTCCCATTTTCATGTTGTGATATCAACCCAAAAATCATTTTTTCCCACTGATTTCTTGAGGGGGCAGCCTACCATCCTTCCTTTGTCCATTGAGGCATAGTGGGGCATCAAGGAATTTTTAAATTTTTTCCAAGCAACATCAAGTCTTTGAAATAACACAACAGGTACATTGTTTCAAAGAGGGGCAAAATGTAGACACTTAAAATTGTCTTGAATGTATCACATGTCCCAATTTTTCCTTTTAACATCATTTTCCTCATCCTCACAATTAAATAATTTTTTATATTTATTTAAATCCCTAATTTTCCTCCAACTTGCACAAAGAATATTCCTTTTTCAAAAGAGAATATTCTCTTTTCAAAATATATTTTCCCTCCAAAATATCTAAATGAAATATTCCCTCCCAAAAGAATATTCCATAATTCAAATTTAAATTCAAAAAGAAATTTGAATAGATATTTTCCCTCCAAATATCTTCAACCAATTTTCCATGAAAATAGGGATATTTTGGGCTCTCAAGCAATTTAATCCATTGATCTTTTTTTATCTCCTTGATTTCCTCTCATCCATCGATCTTGAGATTTGATCTTCGCCATTGATCAAAATTTCGCAAATCTATAAAACAAGCCTTCATCTTCATCAAAATTCATTCACAATTATCATTGTTCATTCACAATCTTGATCATTAAGAAATTATCTTAATCATTCATCTTTTGAGAAATATCATGTGAATCAAACCATCTATCTATCATCAATCTTGAGCTTTGCAATTATGGGTTATGCTTAATAGAGCAATCCACATTCATTTGGAGCATAACCTCCCAATGGGATTGAAGGTTTTCATGTTCTTTTTGTTAATTTCTTTGAATTATATGTTTTCATTCTTTTAATTGAATCTTTTGACATTTGCTAACCAATGTCATTGAGTAATATGGGATTATATGACTAATCTTTGATGGGTTTTTATTGTTTTATACATTAATTGCTTAATTCATGCTTTTTTGCAACTTGCCCATATTTCCCCTATGCCATTTTTGTAATTAGAGGTAGTATTCTTACAAGAAGCAAAACTAGATCAAGACAACACAAAATCTCTACTGGAAAAGTGGAAGCAATGGCATGGAATCTTCGGGGAGGCCAATGGGGCCTCTAGAGGTCTTGGGGTGGTATGAAACCCCAACAAAGTTAATATAGAAGAGGTGATAGGAAACAAAAATTAGAAATTGGTTAAAGCTAGTGTAAACAATGTGTGGCTCAAATTCTTTCTCCTTAATGTATATGGCCCAACGGGGATAGTGAGGAAGAGGGACACGTGGAACCAAATCACTGCAGTTTTATAATCCCTTAGGGAAGAAAAGGTGGTGGGAGGGGATTTTAATGATACACTAAATAGGGAAGAGAAGAAGGGAGGCTCAATGCAAGTGTCATGAATGCAAGAAGATTTCCAAAACTTTTTGAATGAGAATCATGTAAAGGAGATCAGCCCAAAGAATGTCACCTTCACATGGACCAATAGGAGAACAAGGTTTACTAGCATCACGAAGAAGTTGGACATATTATTTTTGAGGAGGGAGTGGGATGACTTGTAGTGCACAAATGAAGTGTCCATTCTACCTCTAATAGGCTTAGACCACTTCTGTGTTATGTAGAATTTCATGCAAGATAACTAGCTAGATAGGTGCCCATTTAAATTTGAGAGTAAGTCGCTTAGGGATGGGAATCTTAGAGGAAGAATGGAGGAATGGTGGAAGGACACACCAAAAGTGGGGGGATCTCAACTATACTAGCTACAAAGGAAATTAGTGAACATTAAAGGGAAATTGAAGGAATGGAATCCTACTCACTTGAAAGATATCTTCAAAGAAAAATTTAGATTGGAGGAGTTGGTAGGCCTAAATGAAGTTGTGATAAGGGTAGGCCTTGGATGCAGGGACATATGAGAAAGAAAAAATGCTTAGGCCGAACTATGAGATCTTGGAAAGGGAGGAGATATTTTGGAGATAAAAGTATAGGGAATGTTGGTTGAAGGAAGGAGATCATAACACAAAAAATTTCCACATGATGACTAAAGTAAAAAGAAGTGCCAATAGAATCTCAGAAATAAAAATGAAGGTAGAAGTATTTAGGATCTAAAGGATGTTAGGGAGCTATCAATAACATACTTCAAGAGACTTTTAACACATGAATAAATTATGCCTTGGGACCAAAGCAGACAAGAAATCCTTAATTTAATATTCTGGTTTTAATAAATGAAACAAAAAATGAAGGCCTAATGAGACCAATGATGGAAGAGGAAGTTAGAGCAACAGTGTTTTAAATGAGCCCTGATAAGGCCCCATGCTCAGATGGTTTTCCAACGAGATTTTATCAGACATTTTGGAATATTGTTAGGGTTGACATGGTTAGAGTGTTTGAAGAATCTAGGAAGAAATGAGTTATGTTGGGTGATATAAACAATACTTTCATAGTGTTGATTCCAAAAAAAAAAGTGAAAGCATTAGAAGATTACAAACCCATATCTCTATGCAACACTATGTACAAGGTAATCATAAAGGTGATAAAAAATAGGTTGAAGGTGGTGCTGCCAATAGTTATATCAGAGGAATAGAGCAGGTTCATACCAAGAAGGGAAATTATATAAGGCATTATTTTGGCACATGAAGCTATTCCCATAGAACATAAAGACAAAGAGGATCAAATGCTAATTAAATTGGATATTAGGAAAGCATATGATTAGGTCGACAGGGGATTTTTGGTGGAGGTGATGGTAATATTTGGTTTTAGTCAAGAATGGATTGAATGGATAAAAGGATGTATTAAAGATCTGCATTTCTCAGTTTTGGTAAATGGAAATCCTCATGACTTTTCTAAAAAATCATGGGGGTTGAGACAAGGGGACCTCCTATCCCCCTTTACATTTATTATCACAATGAAAGCATGAGGGATAAGCATTGAAGCCGAAAGAGTGTAGGGAAGGTGGAAGGGCATCAAGATAGCACCCAATATGGTTCCCATTACCCATAATTAGTTTGTAGATGATACAATTTTGTTTGGGGTGGCCAACAAAAGAGAAGCAAGAGCAATAAGGAACTTGATGGATAAATATTGTGAAGATTTGGGTCAAAATGTGAATTGGAGGAAATTAGAAGTATTTTTCTTCAAGAAAAACATGAGAAGATAAAGATAAATAACTAGAATTATAGGAGTGAGGAGGGGAGTGCTCCCAGGGAAGTTTTTGGGACTACCACTCTTTGGGGAGAAAATGAATATCATCTATGGGATAACATTCTGGAAAATTGTAATAAAAAACTAGAAGCTTGGAGGGGTAAGTGGCTTATGAAAGTAGGGAGAATCATAATGCTTAAATTAGTCATATCAACAATCCTAATATACGCTATGTCAAGTATGAGTCCCAAAAAAAAATTTCAACCAAGTTGAATGGTGGATGATGAAGTTTTTTTTGGAATGGCAACAGTGAGTAAAGAAAGATACCACTGGTGGCATGGGACAAGATATGTAGACCAAAGGAAGCGGTTGGAGTTGGTATGAGAAAATGGCCCATAATGAATGTTGCTCTAGGGGAAAAACTAGTTTGGAACATGTGCCAAAAATCAAACTAGAAATGGGTTAAATTATTGTAGAAAAAATATCTAGATTCAAATAACCCACACAAAATTTTAACAATATAAACCCTCCCACAAGATCAATGATTTGGAAATTTATGATCTCTTGTAGGGGATTGGTAACAAACCACATTACATGGGACATTAGAGGGGGACTTCAGGCTAGATTCTAGGAAGATTCATGGGATGAATTTTGGGTGTTGGATAAAACGAAGGGGTTAAACAATGCAAAAAGAATATTGGTGCAGGAATGGGCAAGAAAGGTGGTAGACTATGTTGAACTATAATGAAGAATGGAGTGTAGATATGGGAATGGAAGTCACTCAAACAAATAGACATTCCCAGAGAAGGAAAAACAAGGCTAGAAAATGTCCTTTAGTAATGTAGGGTGCATGTTAGAATAGGGGAAGATGAAATAAAATGGTGTGCAAAAAATTCCAAAAGATATAATGTAAGGATTGCATATGCGATAGAGGAGGCAACAATGAAGAAACAAGACTAGATGGTGAAATTATGTTGGGGGAAATAATATCTCCCAAAAGCAAGTGTATTTTCCTAGATGGCGCTGCAAAATAAGATTCTCACTGAAGACAAGTTATAGAGGATTGAGATTGTTGGACCTCACAGGTGCATATTATGTAGTAAGGAAGAGTTAGTGAATCATATCTTGTTAAATTTTGAAGTGGCCAATAGGTATTGGGAATGGGTGATGAATAAGCTAGGATGGTAGGAACCAAAACCAAACACTTTGGTGGATATTTTCAATGGATGGTCGAGCTTGAAGAAGAGGAAAGTTTTCTCTAGTGTATGGAAGGTGGCACCATTGATAATAATATGGGAAATATGAAAGGAAAGGAATAGAATATTGTTTCAGGAGAAAGAAAGATCAGTGGATGGCCTCATCAATAAAATTTATTTGACCATCATGAAAGTGGTCAATAGTGTGACATCAAAACAAAGCATAAAGAAGAGTACTTTCACCTTATGGGATGAGAAGATGAAGAAAAGATGGAATGATCTCATTTTCCCCCTATTTATGGGAAGATTTGGGATAATCCTTATTATCAATCCTAGATTGGATGTAAAATGACAACCACTAGATGAGGGTTGGGTGAAAGTGAAATTTGATAATACTACCAGGGGAAACTCAGGGCCCTTTGGAGCAGGTTGTATCTTAAGGGATTAAATAGGAATATACTAGAAGAAGAAGCAAAGAAAAATTAATGATGGGAACAAATGATGAAGAAAAAATATAGGCATCATGGATAGGGATAAAATTGTGTTAGAAGTTGGGCTTCAAGTGACTCCACTTATCAGGAGACTCAATGATCATAATTAACACCATTCGAAGGAAGGAGATGAAAAATTAGAAAATTCAAAAATTCATTCCTAGAATATGGGAGTGCCTTGGCCAATTGGAATATTTCAAGTTGTCACAAATATATCCTAAAGGTAATGTTGAGGTAGATAGATTGTCAAAGTTGTCTATTGACATGTGATAGGAAATGATGATGAAAGGATTGGAGGGGATCGAGTGGTAGTTCCACATGCATGAAGAATAGTGGAGCAAGAGTATAAGGATTAGAGACATTTAATCCACTAATAGGAGTTAATATGGGAAAGAGGTTGACAACGCAGTGGTTTTAAGAGCCTGTGAAGGAAGGTAAAACAATAGAAAAAGAAGATGGAGATGATGATCAATCTAGATGTTAAAGAGAGGCAAATGGATTTTTGTGGGAACATAACAAACCCGAGGTTGCAAAAAGTATTTAATATTGGGGATTCTAGGATATTGGAGGCAATCAAAGCCATCTTGGGATTCACTTCTTAGCCTCTAGCTATCACTACTAGGTAAACAATGAGATATCATCCATGTTTATTTCGTGGCTCTTGAAGGT
The DNA here is from genome assembly GCA_007258455.2 of Sequoia sempervirens. Classification (NCBI taxonomy): domain Eukaryota; kingdom Viridiplantae; phylum Streptophyta; class Pinopsida; order Cupressales; family Cupressaceae; genus Sequoia; species Sequoia sempervirens. Next base: position 1,192,580,035 of record VDFB02271358.1, read on the forward strand.
GTGGGAGGATACATATATCATTAAATGGCTGATGAGAAGGCTTGTAACTAAGGCATTATGGAGAGAGGGATTGGATAAATACTTGTCATGGGTAGTGGTTGGCTAGGGATTAAGGCCCACTACTGGGATTTGGCCTTTTCTCACGTTGATCTATAATGGATCATGGATCACCTTTATTGTATGGAGTGCAGGGGAAGACTAGGAAGTGTGAGCATAGGAGGTGGTGGGGTATGTTGCATGGATAAAAGATACTTTAAAAACTAATTCTCATGTGAGGCCATGTGGAAATAATCATCATAGTCTATTAATCATGCACCTTCTAACTTGCATACATTGCCAATAATGCAACAAAGGCATCACCAACATCTTAAGAGGAATTTTTGAACTCATCATCAAAATCATTCTTATTCTATTTTTCTTCCTTATAATATACTTTAAAATTCTCATCCTTGTTATAGTTGTAACATTTTTCCTTTGTCTTACCAGGAGCATTTGTATTTATACTTGTCTTTCTTGTTTTACTTCTTCTTGCCTTTCTCTTTTAATCTTCCACAAATAATTAGGGGCTCCTTAGTTGATTCTGAATTTTCTCTCTACATCTCCTTAAAAATTAATAATGTCACTACCTCACATATTTTAAACTTAGAGATAGTGCTTTGGAGATCCATCACCAAGTCATCTCACAAGTTTGACAAAGAATTCATGTAAAAAAATTACACAATAATCCTCCCCCTCTATCTTCACTCCAGTAGAGTGTAATTGGGTAACAATCATCCTAAAATAATTTAGGTGCTTAGCCATCAAACCACCATCCTCCATCCTAAGGGTATACAAATTTATTAGGGAAAATTTATTTACCAAGGATTTTGCTTGATAAATCTCACACTATTTCTTCCAAATATTGATAGTGTTGGCTTCTTTATGTACATCAACAATATGGAGTTTTCCAAATAGAGCCTAATGAGACCCTTAGCTTTTCCCAATCTTCTTATAACATAATTGCATGTTTGTATTCAAATAACTTATATTAACCTCTATTAAATACTCACAATAATATGTATGGATCTCATAGTAGTTCTCATATGAACAAAATATTTGTAATATATATAACTTCCCTATTAAAATATTAGCTCATCAAGTACAATTATAAAATTATCTACCTATAAATTACTTATCCCTTAAATTTAAACTATATAATACATTTCATATATTAAAATCTTCCCAATTCAACCTACTATATAAATAAGTTAATTTTATCCCTTCATTTTATACTATATAATCATTGATTTATGCATTTCCTATATTAAACTCTTCATAATTCACCTTACTAAATTTTAGCTAAGTTTATCCCTTAATTTTAAAGTATAAGCTAAGTTTACCCCTTAATTTTAAAGTATATAATTGAGCCATTCCGTCACTATCTTTTTAGGTGGATTTTAAAAATGACCTAAAATCATGTCACAATTTTTTTCTTTTTTATATTAGAGATATTTTACAATAGCAAGGAGTTATGTTATGATTTAAATTTGATAGTAATTTACATATCAAATAAGTAATATTTAATAAGGTCGCGTTGCTATGAAGTTCCTCTTAAATGTTGGCATGACGGTTTTATTCTTTGAAGTGAAGAAAAAATGAGATTAGCTGTGGTTTTGTTTTGTTTTTTAACAATGATGAGGATAGATGATTGAAATGTTGTTGTCTACTATGAAACCATTTGATCATCTATGTATGATTGCTTTTTTTCCTTTGTTTATTATATAAACAATGATGTCCTTTGTATGGGTAAATCTATTAATATTAGAGCTTTTGTTTATTGAATAACAATATCCATTATTTCTTTGTTTTTGAATAAGATGAGAGTGCTTCCTTCTTAAGTTGGCATTCATAAGAATCCATATACTATATATTTCGTAAGTCCTTGTAATATTTGGTAAATTTAATTAAAGAAGCATATGTCTCCCTTATAATTTATAGTATGTATTATTGTTTCACAACAAAGCAAAAAGAAGTATATGAAGCTTTGTGGTCTTAATAGAATTTTAAAAAAATACTATGATACTTACAATTTGGGTGTCACCTATAGCACATATTAGGATAATTGATGATGGGTATCCAACATACATGTGATTTAAAAAAAATATGAATTTATGATGCACATGTTAAGGTGATATTGGTCCTCCTTTAATAGGTATTTATTATGATGGGTATGTGAGTTGGTTTAATGAACATCTTAAGTAGCTACAACTAGGATTTTATGTGGTACTTGATGATTTTATGTTTTATGAAAGTAGGCAAAAAATCATTTTGGAAAAGGTAAGAGTTCCATATCAACAAGAGTAGCTACAACTAATATCAAATCTTGTATATTGGGATAAAATTATTATAGAGTATATTCAAAACTACCCTTAAAATGCTACCCTATGTCTATAAAAAATACAATACGAATAAACAATAATATTATATAACTATAAAATTAGATCAACGCTAAATATATTAATAATAAAATAATATACAACAATACTAAATCTATATAGTTATTATTAATAATAAATTAATAATTTTATATAATTTTAAAATAATAAATTATAATATAAAAATACTATAGTATTATACAAATATAATATAATATAATATTGAAGCTAACTTTAATTAAATTAATATTATATAATTATTTTAATTTTTATAATATTATACTTATATAATATTATATAAATGTAATATAATTTAAATCTGGGGATCGGTTATGGCCGCCACTTCCTTTTTCCTCCATAGTTGTCAGTCATGTAATGCATATAGGTCAAGTTTCTCTTCCTTTTTGGAAAGCAATTAAATAACATAGGTTAAGACCCCCTAATATTATTTTAATAATATATAAATTAATTAATAAATGATAATGTGAAAATAATAAATTTAGATAATTATTTTAAGAAAGTAAATATAAAATAAATATATTTCTTTTAATAAATAAAAAATATTAAAAAAGGTGTTAAAATTATCATGTTTTGAGTTTGAAATTAATGTTTCATGTGACCAGTGGCGCTGGCATGACATGCCTTCTGGTACCACGGGTTTGTGGGGAGACTAGACCTCATGACCTCTTGCCTGCAATAGGATGCTTTAGTCAATCAAGCTAGGCCCCCCACCCCCACCATTGAACCATTTACTCTTATTGTAGGTTTTCCTCATTGTGTTTTTGGGAGAAGAATAATTTGTCCAATGAAAATGAAGAAAAAATATTTACTATTTTATTTTCTTTAAAAAAGTTCAATTTGAATCATTAAAATATTTTAAACTTTGTATCAAATTTTTATGAACAATATTTTAATGATTTTGATTGGTGAGAAGTACACAATTTAATCTGAGTTAAAGACTACCCCTCCACTATAGTTCCATGGCAGGAACTAATAATAAATGCAATATTAATAATATCATTTAATAATAAACATAATATTAGTGATGTCTTATTAGATAAGAAAAAATCAAATAAAAAATAGTGAAAATAGTAATAATTACTTAATAAGATTATTTAATATTAAATATAATATTAATGATGCCTTATTAAATAAAAAATGTCAAATGCAAAAGTAACTAAAAAATAATATGTAAAATAATGTTTGAATTATTTTTTATTTAACTCTTTACACGTGTTGTATTATTAGTACTTGCCATAGGCATAGTACTATTGCAATGAGTTTTTCTTTTTATAGTTAATTAGTTATTAATAATTTAGTTTTCAACCAATCAAAAACAATATTTAAAAAAATTAAAATAAAATTTAATTTTGCAAAGTCAACTTGCAAAATATTTAACTTTACAAATTATAAAAATTATTTCTTGTGCATATGATAGGTTAAAAAGTTATGTGTGTTATTGGAGAATTTGTACTTTTTATAAGAATGATTTTTTATGTTAGTTTTTTGTTAAAAAACTCATGAAAATCAATTAACTATTTTATAAATATTTGGATTCACACTATTAAAACAATAAAATAAAACTTGTCAAATATTCAGATGGAGTGTTCGGCGAAGGGCGGGAAGTAGCGACAGGGGTCGCTTTTGAAAATCTTTGAAGTTGCAGATGTGGATGGGGATGATTTGCCAGATGGAGGCTTGGAATGGCCGTTGTTTTCTTCGGCGGAGCCTGTTGAGAAGCGAAGGCGTTTGTGGATATTGGGTCAGGAGTTGTCGTCGGCAAAAGATAGAAGGATGGCTCCTACAAGAGAGGTTGTTAGTGTTGAAGGTAAGGAGAACATTGTTGATGCTTGGCATCCTATTTGGATCAGCTTTGGAGATTGTTTTTCTTTGCCTACGGTGGCTGAAAATGGTTCTCTGGCTTTTGCTCTGTTGGATGCTTTCTTTGTCTCCCCTATTGGTGCTCTTCAGTGGTGCTACAGGTGGGGAATTGTTTGATGCCCTAGGCTGGGGTTTTGCTGCTGCTGATGTTGTTGTGGTTTTAGATGGACTTTGGAGGGTAAGTCTGTTGCCCTTTGTGTTTTCTGGTGCTGGATGGTTGCCCCTTCCGTTTTGCTTTTCCCTGCAGGGTGTGTGGGGTTGCGTGGCTTCCTTGAAGTTTCTGGGTTGAAGAAGGGGCTTATTTCTAGTTCTTCTCAGAGTAGTAGGATGGCTTGGGGGCTTTATTTTTTGGCCCTTTCTTCTTCTCACTTCTTCTGGGGTGTTTGTTGCTTCTGTGCACTCACTGTTTGGTGGCTTGGCGGCTTGGATGTGGTTTCCTTTTGGTTGGGAGTGTGGATTTGTTGGGACTTCTCTGGAGTTTTTGGGTTGAAGAAGGGGTCTATTTCTAGTTTTGCTCGATGTAGTAGGATGGCTTGGGGATTTATTTGTTGGCCCTTTCTTCTTCTCATTTTTTTGGGGGTGTTCTTTGCTTCTGCACTTCCTCTATTTGGTGGCTCTCTTTTGGGGGTTTTTCCAGCACGACTGTGGTCTCCAAATGGCTGGTGGATTTCTTTGCCTATTATCTTGGTTTGGAGACTATTTTGGTCTATTGTTCCATTTGGTGGAGAGGTAATGTCACTCAAATCTGGGTTTTTTCTTCCCTGTGCTTTGCTGGGTTTTGTGTGGACCTGTGCTGGTGTTTCCAGGAGTTTTTTAGGAAGAGAGCATGTGTCTTTCTTAATCCCTTGCTCAAGGTGTGGCCCTCGTGTGCCTTGTTGTTCTTTGTTGCTGTATGGGGGTTGGTTTTTTGGTTGAACCTCCTTGTAGGGTTGGAGTTGGTGTTGTATCAACTTTGTTCTAAGCTGAAGGTTTTGAGGGTTGGGTGGCTTTCAGAGATAATTTTGAAAACCTAGTTGATACTGTTGTTGTTGCTTGCTTTGGTTCTCCTCCTTACTATAGTCCCTTCTTTCTCTCTGAATACTAGGTCTTCTATTGAGGTGAAGACCTCTCCTTTGGAGGTGGAGTCCTCTCCCTTGGAGGTGGAGTCCTTTCCCTCTTGGGTTGAGGTGTATTATGTGGTTGAAGGTCTCTTCCTGCTTTTCCCATTGAGGGGGTTCCCATTTCTATTGAGGTGGAATGGTGTTTTGCAGGAGTTCTTTGTCTGCGGTGGTTTGGATGAGCTAGGTTTTGTCTCCTATAGAGGTGGAGAGAGCAACTAGTTTTTATGGAACATGTTTGGAGCCTTGCATTCTTGGGATGACCTCTCCTATAGAGGGGGAGAGGGTATGTCGATGGGAAAGGTTTTGTATACTTTTGGGACTCTGCCTTTGCAGATCCAGGTCTTAGTTGTTTCTGCCAGTGGGTTGGAGAGACTAATCTACTTGAGTGACTGGTTTGCTATGGCCTGGTTGTTGCAAGATTCTCTCTTAGGTTTTTGGCCCCCGCCAAAACCTGGTTGTCTTGGGTTGTTGGTCCTGTCAAAACCAATGGGTTCTAGATCTATGTAATATCTAGGTTCTGGGTTGGGCAGTTGGGTTTGGCTACTGGTTTGTCTTTGTTTTGCTGCGGGGCTTTATTGACTTCTCTTCTAGTAGCTTAACCATCCTTGTCTGGGTTTCAGGTCCCTTCAAAACCTGATGGTTTCGGGTCTGTTTAAAACCCATTGTAAATGGTTTCAGGTCCATTTAAAACCCGTTTTAAATGGTTTCAGGTCCATTTAAAACCTGTTTTCCCTCTTTTTCAAAAACAATAAAATAAAACTTAAATTTAAAATTAGTATATAAAGATATTTCTAGGTATTTGATTTTACACAATTAAAATAAAAATTTAAATTAAATCTTAACTATTTGATAATTTATTTATTTTTCAAAATTTCTTAACTTCAAAACATAAATAAATACAAATAGGAATTAAATTAAAATAACTAAAATTAGTATAATTATTAATTAAATTATAATTCTAATCCTATTAGGCTTAGGATTAGAATTTAGAATAAGGTAAAAATTATGGTTAAAACTATTCAAAAATTAAAATAAATATTACTAATAAAAAATACTTTAATCTTATCCCCAAAATTAATTCATAGATTTTATTTTATTTATAATGTCACTCTGTACAATTCTTTACTAAATAACATTGGTTTATTAATATTTAACAATTATTGATTTGAAATCCTTGGCGCGGTGGCACTCCCATTGGGTACTCAGACCAATCATTGTGTGGAGGCAAAGGATGTGTTCATAAGTGTTAAGTATGCCATCAGAAAAGGATACTCCAAACTTTGGGTGGAAGGCGATTCCATGAACATCATAAATTATCTATGTGGCACCCATCCTCCGAGTTGGAATGTCGACCATCTTATCAAGGATACAATTATTATGTTGCAATCTTGTGATGAGACCCGAGTCTCTCACGTTTATCGAGAAGGAAACTCGTTGGTAGATATTTTTTTTTCCAACGAGGCTGTTAGCCTAAATGAATTTTGTTTGTGGGAGGAGGGATCGATCCTTCACGAGAAAGCTAGGAATTTATTAAGGAATGATGGTGTAGGATGAGGTGTTAAGAAATTTATGGCCTTGTACCTGCCTTTAGTTTGCATGCTTTGTGGGCAGTTTTTAGCTCTCTGGTCTTCAGTTGAGTTGTTTTTGCAAGGGTCCTATGAATTTTGTGTCGGTTGCAATGAGTGGCTATAGGAGTTGAATCAAGCCGCACTCTTGTGGTGACATTCAAAGAAAGAAGAAGCTCTGGAGTATTTTGAGCCATGGGAATTTCACTCCATTCTTGGAGAGATTGCACGGGCATGGCCCTAATGCCTCAACACAATTTGTTTCATTCTGGCATAATCATAAGCTAAAGATTAAAGGTCTGGAAGTGGAGATCAATGAGGACTTGATTGCCACTATTATGGGAATGCCGACTGTGGGTAGGAAGTTTTTTAAGGATAAAAAAAAGCAACGAAGAAGCGATGGTTCAGTTTTTCAAAGATGATGAGAGGAAGCAATTAATCAAATTGGAGAGTTGGGGTTATGAGAGAACTTCCCTCAAGAAAATCTCGGCGAGTGTTGCGGAGGTCTTGATGTATTACGTGACCCTGGAAGGGAGGTTTAGGGCTATTCTTGGTCACCATTTCATGCTCCTCAACCATTTTTGACATGGTTGTTCATTTCATTTCATTTTTTCCTATTATCTTCTTTGGAGGTCTTGGTTTACGTGCATTTGAAGAATAGGAGGGCCCCTATCCTTCATGAAGGGCTTATCCTTCTTTTTATGAGAGCACTTCAAGGCTCTCATCTCGGCTCTAGCCATCAAGGGCAAGGAAAAAGTTGTTAGTGATCTGTCTAGGTCATCGGGTTGGAGTCCCCTTCGGAAGAGGAGGAGGAATTGAATGAGGATGAGGAGGATGCTTCCCTTGTGGTTGTGGCTACGTCTTCAAAGAAGAGGAAGGTGGCTAGTGCCAAGTGTAACAGGTTGTCTCAGCGGCTGACCCTTTCTGAGAGTGAGGACACAGAGGTGGGGTCGGGTGATTCTTCCAAGTCTGTAGAGGTGGTTGTTGGTAAAGTTGTTGTTGGTGGCGGTTCAGAGGTGGGGACACATGGTAATACTGAGGGTTTGGTTGATAAACCAAGGAGGTTGTCGAAGAGAATTTCCAATTTAAAGAATAAGATTTTCGAGGTTTCGACCAAGGACCCTAGCATGGTTGGTGAGGAAAAGGATGTTGGTGATAAGATGGTGGCCATTGAAGATTCTCCCATGCAGGACCTACCCAAGGAGGAACAGGACAAGAAAATTAGGGGTCTGGATGAGGAGAATGCAGAGAAGAGTAGAGCCAAACAAGAGCCCTTGAAGGTAAATCCTCTTTATGAGGACTTTTCTTACCTTGACAATGATGCTATTTCCATGTTTGATTTACTCGATATGGCTAGGGCTGGGGCCACTGGTACCTTTAAATTGGCTAAGTGGACTCTTCAGGAGTTCAATAAAATCAATATTAAAATCAGAGGCTTAAAAGAGAATATGAAGAATGGTATGAAACGTTCTATGCCAGAAATTCTTATAGATAGAATGGTGGACCTTGAGGGTTCTTATCATGATTTTAAGTCTATGTGTGAGGATAGATTGGTGGCAGTGGAAGCCAAGGTTTTAGGCATAAATACAGACATCAAGAAGTTAATGCAGGCGTGCCATATCTCAGTCAAGAATAGTGCGAACTTCCTGGAAGTCCTGTTTAGGAAAATTAGTGAGCTTAGGGAGGCTCAGGTTTACTTCTCCGAGCTTATGGAGAAAGAGCATGTGGCCAAGGGCAAGGGAAAAAAAGCAGCTAAGGATGACGAAAAAGGTCTTGTTGGCAAAGGGTCAGCAGATTAGAAGAAATTTTTTGATACCAAGAAGAAAGAGCTATTGGATATGGTCGAGAGGCACAAGAACCAACAGATTGAGGTCGCCAACACTCTGGGTGGCTTGAATTAGTGTGTGGCTTTTTCTTTCTTGCTTTCTATTTCCTGTTGGGGGTTAGTTTCTTTTAGGTTGTTTTGCTGTTGTGTTGTTGTTGGGTGTTGATGGTGGTCTTTTGTCTTCCTTTTAGTTAAGCACCCGACCATTTGTGTTTTTTGGCTGTTGGGTTGTTGTTGGTGGTCATTTGAATATTTTCCTTGGCAGCATTTTGTATCCTCAGTTGTAAAAGGTAGTTGTAAAAGGTTTTAGGTCCCTTCAAAACCTATTTTTCCCTTTAATCAAAACAATTATTGATTTGAATGAAGAGATTTAGTTGCACTTGCATCTACTACCAATCAAACCTAATAATTATATATAATATATTTTTATTTTTTTAATATATATATAATTAAAAATAAATAACTTGTAATAAATAATTATTTTAATATATAACAATTTTATATTAATAATAAAAGAATAAACATTGCCAACATGTAATATCTAACTTTTAATTATTTTTAGTATATATTATATTTATTTTATTTATAAAATTTATTTAATATATAATAATTAGTAATATAACATTTATTAAATATATTATTTATTTAAAAGTTAGTGATTAATAGTTAGGGTTAGAGATAGGTCTAGGATTAGGGTAATGGTTTAGAATTTATTGTTAGAGTTAGGGTTAGGGTTAGGGATAGAATTAGAGTTACGGTTAAGGTTAGGTCATGCAAATAACTAATTAACAATACTAAAACACTATAATTAACAAAACTTACATTATTTTTATTCAAATTAATAAAACTTACATTTATTTTTTTCAAATCTAGAAAACAATAATTACAATACTATAAAGGCAAGTACTAGCTACTACGTGACACTTGTTTGTTTTATTACTATTAAAAAATCTAAAATAAAATGGCTCAACATTAATATCTCTAAACTTTTTTTAAATATATATATATATATATATATATAAGATATTTATACTAGTATATTTTTTCTTCTTTAAAATTATATTTACAACAAATTATGAGTTGAATTCTTGTCCAAAAAATATAACCATAAATTTAAAATAAATGTTATGTAACAATTAATTTTTTACTATTTCAAAATATTTAAAAGTAATAAATGTTATGTAACAATTGATCTTTTACTACTTCAAAATATTTAAAAGTGAGAATAATAATAAGTATTATTAAATTAAAAAAATATAAACACTAAATTACTATAAAACCTACTTTACAAGGACTAATAATAATAAACACACACATATTCAAATATCTCACTCTTATGTAATTCATCACAAATGATATAAAAATGACTAATTTTGATATTATGTCAATATTAGTTATCCTTAAATTTGAAAGAAAGTCTTGTTTAAAAATTCTTCAAAAATAACTTTATAAAATAGAAAATTAATAATTACAAAAAATAATTTACTTCATCAATTGACAATACATAATTAATAAGTTACACATTATTTAATACAATAATTATTAATTATATTATATATACAACATGACATACATATTTTTAAAAAATCTCATATATTTTAAAATAATAAAATAAATAAAATAATTCTTAAATAAAAATAACTCTTAAAATATTTTTTCTTATTTTACATTTTAAATAATATAAAAAATATAAAAATTATTATTTCATAATAGTATACATTTTATTCAATCAAATTTTATTTACATTATTATTTAAAATAAATAAATAAATTTAAAAAATAAAAATAATTGAAAATATAATTTTATAAATGTTTTGTTTAATTCATCAAAATTGAATAATATTATTCAATTCGTGCTAAATTTTTAGGATATATGAAAGTCAGAAAAATGGAAAATACAAATTATAGTAATCAACAAAATTCAGTCCTCATCAATAAAAACACAATTGTTTTTCAATAAAATATTTTCTTTCGAGATATAATATTTCCACAATAAATATAATAATAATAAATTCGTAAAAGTTTCTAGAAATAGACAATTTATCTCCATAAAAATTTGGAAATTCAAGAATAAATTAAAGGTCAAATACTTCCAGCGGACGGTAGCTTTAACCGCAAGCCGCTCACTTTCAAACCGACTCTTCAAGGAGAAAAATAAAAACAATTTTAATATTAGAAGATATCTTGAAATTCGGGAGAAAAAACCGAACTTATGTAATTGTGATAATTTTTATTTGACTATAAAATGGCCCGATTAGATTAGCATGTAATAGGGAGTGATGCCTACCTTAGATAATATGTGTGAGTTTGAGGACATTGTGTATTATTGAATTCCTATGAACATGAAGACAAAACAAGTTGAAACTAAGAGGGAAAAGTTTTTTGCCATATTTAATCCACATATAAGAAAATTGGGCAACATGTCATTGGAATAGAATATGTGAGGTAAATCACCTAATCAATGATAATTCATAATGGCACTAGTTGATTTGCTGACATATTAACCACCCATATTCATTAAAATATAGTGGTAATTCACAATAATAATCTAAATTCACAAGGATTGACATGTGGTGATAGACCCCAAATATACTCAGGGACAGACTTATAATGGTGACATTTGTCATCTCCTCAACATCTCAACCTCTATGCATTCATAAAGTGGTTAAAAAAAGGTTTAGACATGTCTCCTCGCCATCTGGAGTTACAAGTGACATTATGGACAAATGACTACAACCAAGAAATTTTTTCCTTGGAATATTTTTGAAAGGAAATTTGTGTAACTTTATTGCAAAGGTAGGTTCTAACTTTTGAGAGGCCATCATGTGTCATTCTTTTGTGGAATTTCCATTTTTTTTTTATAAATCTTTAGATTACCTAATTTTCTTGATGTTATTAAAAAAATCTATTTTATTATCAAATCAATAAAATAATGAATACAAAAGTTGGAAGTCTCGATATTGTGACACATGTTGGCATCTTATTGTAGTGTCAAAAATTGATACCCCCTCATAATTTCACATTACATGACAACTCCTCTTTAGCTTGATAAATGAAACATCTAAATTTTAATATGATGATATCGAAACATATTTATATTAGAAAAATTATCTTGTTTGTGGCTTTTTGGGTCCAATTTTCTTAGACAACACTATGCACGAACATCTACATGAAGTAATAGTGTCTTGCAAAACTTCATGATTCAAATGGCCATTGGAACATTATATCTATATGAATCTGACAATGTAATGCTCCTATTTCCAATCACAACCTATAGATGCTTTCAGGACATGCTTTTTGGAAAAAGAAAGTATTTTCCTTGGCAATAAAAAAGAAAAAGCCTCTAATTCACAAATTGATAGAAACACACACAAATTTTGCTCTCAACTTTATAATTCTTGAAGTTTTTGAAGCTTTGATCCCAATACAATGTTTTCTACACTCTGCATGTCATTTTATTTATGGTGAGATAGAAAATTACAATCTTGTTGTGGCTTTGGAATCCTTCTAGAGGTCTATGGCAACTTCTTGGTGGACTTCTCTCAGATTGCTTGCTTCTCTCATTGTGGGTAATTTATCAAAGCTAGTGTTTTGAAATATCATTGATATAATTGTGTTATTGAACTAAGTTATTTCTTTTATCTAGCATTACCCATACATTTATAATTTCTTTTATCATTTATATCTTTTATCAAAATTCTTTTTTGGCTATCTATGGAGGTAGAAATATCAAAATGAGGGTTTGACTGAGGCAAGCCCCTTAACACAACCACCCTAAATATTTTTCCTCTCTTTTGGTGTGCAAATTTCAAAGTTTCCTTCACTTTGGAATTTTTGCAAAAGTGATATTTACTTTATTCTAGAGTATTATATTTTCATCCATACAAGACATGTCATGATGTAGTTTGCGTGTGACACTAGTATCCATGGCAAAGAGCTCGTACAAGTTATAGAATCATATTTACAACTTGTACCTTCTATTTATGATAGTATAAAATTATAATTCTTTATACAAAAATAGATATTTGTATAAGTTTGTTATAGGGTGTGTGCACCAATTTTTGACACAAAAAGGTGCCACATTGTGTAAAAAATCTGAAATAGTGCGTTTTGTGCTCACCAAATGCCTTAAGCATTTGGAGAGCACCAAATTTGGTGCTCACCAAATGCTTAAGTCATTGGCGAGTGCCAAATTTGGCGCTCACCAAATATTTAAGTTGTATAAAAAAACCATTTAAAAAATTCATTTTTCTACAAACCCATGACTTGAGCCCTCATTTTGTGCCTTTGCAACTCGCGCTCGCCAAAAGGAGATCGAATTTACCTTGTGATTCTTCGCAAGGATGTCGCCAAGATGTCAAAGAGGTCAAAGAAATCGAAGAGGTATGTATTTCTATTGCTTTAGGTTCGAATTTGAATTAAAATGTAGATTGAAATAGGTTTTTTAAATAAACTTTGTTTTAATTTTCAAGAATTCAATCTCCACCTCCAAACATTGAAAATTCACAATCACCCCCTCATGAAGACCCTCCTGAACAAGAAGAACCTCAAACCCCTCCCTCAATTCGTAGGCATCCACAAGGAACCCAAGAAAATATTTTAAATCAAATTAAAAACAACAAAAGAGAGCTTGAACTGTTGATTGGAAGATTAAATGAGCATTCTGCAACCCACCCTTATACCCAAGAGGCATTTTCAAATCGCTCAAATCAATTGTATCACATGTAGGAGAAATGAGTCAGCAAATTAATTTTTGGTCAAATAAGAGGGATGAATTAAAATAATTTTATGTAAGTGGACTTTCCTATGCAGATGTGAAAAAAGAAAAAAAATAGCAAAGTCGACTTGTGTGCCCTTTTTACAAACCCAAGAACTAATGCACATCTATCGCATGCATGCAAGAGGTTCCCCATCCATTTATGCCACCATGAATTAATTAAAAATAAGTTTTGGGAGTGGTGGTGGATGGTTTTTGACCAACCTTCATGCAATAACTACAAGGTACCACAATATTTTTTGAGGAAACTCTATTGTGAGTTTTGTTGAGAAAATGTGTCTCAACATTGCAATTACATAAGTTATTGTTGATACATTAGGTACTATTCATCTGACAATGACAAGGGGGTGCAAGGGGGTCTCCCCCCATGAGGGGTTCGAGGGGATCATCCCCTCGGCTAGGGTCTAGAGGCCCAGCGTGTCCTATTGAGAGCTCGGGGGTAGCACCCCCGAAAGGAAAATTTTATTTATATTTTATTATTGTAAATTTGGACCGTTCATCATTATGTCTCATATTTGATGGTCAAAATTTTATTATCTTGACTTTCCCTAGAAGGTAACCCTATTTTATGAGGGAATATAATTATGGCTATGTATTGTGATGCATTCTGAGAGTTTGATAGCCGTCATGTTGTCTATGGATCTTTGGTTGGTGATACCCCTATGAGAAGCTTGCTCTGCAAGTATATTTTTCTGAATAATATATTGGGTGGCTTTGGGAGTGTGGGGTTTTTCTCTTGAAAGGGTTTTCCCCATGTAAATCACTATGTTGTTGTATTCATGATATATGTGTTTATTTTAGTTTAAGTTTCTATAAAAGTTGACGATATATAAATTTTTTACATTATTCTCCTCTCAAGATTAGTGTAGGAAGTTGTTCCGCTACCTTATCTTCCTTACAAGTGGTATCAGAGCCCGATCACCTTTGGTTTTAGTTGTGGGTTGTTGGATTTTTTGAACTAATCCAGATTTGAGTGGGAGCTTGTGCAGAAGATACTTTGTGACCTTGTTGCGGGAATTTTCAGATGGCTAGTTCATTAGGGAGAATAGAGGTGGAGAATTTTTTTGGAAACAATTTTGAAATGTGCAAGCTGAAGATGGAGGATTTGTTGATAGATTGAGATTTGTGGGATGCTATGATGAGAATGTTTCAAGGCCTGCAGATCCTACTCAAGTTACTCAATACGATGTTATGGACCATAAAGCCAAGGGTCTAATCAAATTGTGCTTGACAGACTATGTTTTAATCAATGTCCATGAAGATACCTTTGCACAAAAACTATGGAAGAAGCTTGGTGAGATGTATTAAGCCAAATCTTTAGTGAACAATATTTTCTTGTGGAAGAAATTATATTCCTTGAGAATGGAAGATGGTGGATGAATTACAAACCACCTGGAAGAATTTTATATGTTGGTGGCTTAGTTGGAAAAAGTTGGTGTCAAAATGGATGAGGAAGAGAAATGTCAAATCCTGCTTTGTTCTTTGCTTGATTCGTGGGATTCTCTTGTTATGGCTATTGGGAGTACTTCTGTTATATTGAAGACTGAAGATGTGGTGGGTTCTTTGCTTTCTGAAGAGATGAGGAGGAAGGTATCCATTAGTTCCAAGGAGGCCCTAAATGATCATGGAAGACCTAAGGAAAAAGGAAAGAAGAATGAGAAGCGTGAAAAATCCAAGTCCAAGGGGAGATTTAAGTCTCCTAGAAATTCCAAAGTTATTTTTTGGAATTGCGGTAAGCTTGGACATGTTTGTAAGGACTACAAAGAACAAAAGAAGAAGAAAAAGAAGAAATTTGATTCTAATTTTGATTTTGAGAAGAAAAATGGTGACACATTCATTACAACTTTGGTAACTCATGTGGGTAATGATGCATGGTTAATTGACTCAAGTGCATCTTTCCATATGACCTTTAATAGAGAATGGTTTTTTGAATATGAAGAATTTGATGGAGGCAAGGTGTAATTGAGTGATGATTCTCATTTAGCCATTTTTGTCCGTGGTAAAGTTCAAATCAGATTTCCTGATGGTAGAATAAAAAGGATTAATGGTGTGTTGCATATCCATGGTTTAGCACAAAATTTATTATTTGTGAGAAAACTAATAGATGCAGGTGTGCAGGTAGTATTTTCTGATGCAGTATGCAAGATGGTTAGAGATGCTATGGTGATTGCTAGAGGTATAAGATATGGCACATTGTATAAGCTAGATGCATGCACAGTTGAGTGCAATAGTATTTCTATGAAAAACAAGTTTTTCCAGAAGAAGTGAGGGTTTCACCTTCAGCAAATGGTCATGGCTTTTGGGTACCCAAGGGTGCTCTTTCTTCTAAATCAAAGTTACTTGCAAAGAAACTATGTTATGGCACTAGAGACTTGGCCACATTGGAGAAAAAGGTCTAAGGACCTTGAAAAATAAAAACCTTGTTGAAGGTTTGTTTGATTGTAATCTTGAATTTGATTTTTGTGAGCATTGTATTTATGGAAAACAAAACCACGTTCAATTTTTCTCAAGTTCTCATAAATCTTGTGGTGTATTGGATCTTATTCATTTTGATGTGTTTGGTCCTGTAGATGTTCCTTCAATTGGTAAATCCACATATTATGTTTCATTTATTGATGATTACAGTAGGAAATGGGTATATTTTCTAAAGAGTAAATATGAAGTTTTTAGTCGATTTAAAGAATTTAAAGCAATGGTTGAGTTGTAGAAAAAAAAGAAAATAAAATGTTTGAGGACAAATAATGGCAGTGAATTTTTCTTTAATGATTTTGATCAATTTTGTAAATATTGTGGTATTCATAGACAAAAGACAACTTTGTATTCTCCATAGAAAAATGGAGTTGCAAAAAGAATGAACAGGACGTTGATGCAAAAGGCTAGGAGTATGTTGACTGGTGCTGATCTAGAACAAAGGTTTTAGGTTGAAGTTGTTGCCATTGCTTGTTACCTGATTAAAAAGTCTCATACATCAACTCTTGTTGATAAGACACCTATAGAGGGATGGTCGAGCCACAAGCCTTCATTAAGACATCTTAGAGTTTTTGATTGTGAGGCATATGCACATGTTCCAAAGGAGAAGCAAACAAAGTTGGAGAACAAGGATGTGAAATGTATCTTCATCAAATAAAGTTATGGTGTGAAAGGATACAAGCTTTGGGATCCTATTGCATAAAAGGTAATACATAGTAGAAGTGTTATTTTAGAGAAACTAATCCTTCTTCTATCACATTGCAACCAAAACAAAGTAAACAAGAAGACATGATTCAAATTCCTTCTACACCTAAGAAAGTTGAATTGAGGCCTATGGATAGACAAGAAGTTGAGGAGAGCTCATCTAGCTCTGAATCATTAGAAGAGGAGGAAGAACCTCCAAATCATCTTGTTTGTAGGTCTACAAGACAAAGACAACCACCTAAAAGGTATTCACCTGATGATTGGAGATGTATTTTTTCTTTCAATACTAACATGGATGAACCCATATTGGTAGAAGAGGCATTAGGTATGAATGATGCAAAATATTGGAAGATTGCTATGGATGAAGAAACGTCAGGTTTGAAAAAGAATGATACATGGGATTTTGTACCATTTCCTAAAGGAATAAAACTTGTTGGTTGCAAATGGGTGTTCAAGAAAAAGGTTGGTTCAGATGAAAGTATTGAGAAGTACAAAGCAAGGTTGGTTGCAAAAGGTTACTCTCAAGTTGAGGGTGTTGATTATGGTGAGATATTTTCTCCTGTTGCAAATATGACATCCATTAATTTTTTTCTTTCTATTGCTATTGCTTATGATTTAGAGGTTGAGAAAATGGATGTGAAAATTGTTTTCCTTCATGGTGACTTGGAGGAGGATATTTATATGACATAGCCAAAGCACTACATGGTGAAAGGTAAAAGGAAATTGGTTTGAAAATTGATGAAATCTTTGTATGGATTAAAATAGAGTCCTAGAATGTGGTACCATAAATTTGATACATATGTATTGAGTTTGGGATTTTAGTGTTCTAAATCAAATCATTGTGCTTATTATAAAATTGATGGTGATTGTTTCCTATTTATCACATTATATGTTGACGATATGTTATTTATTGGTAGACCGAAAGGTATGATTTCAAAACTAAAATCTCAACTTGCTACTAAATTTGAAATAAAATATCTTGGTCCAACTAAACACATTCTTGGGATGGAAATGAAAAGAGATAGAGTGAATAGAAAGCTATGGCTTGGCCAAAGTAAGTATGTCAATTCAATTTTACAGAGGTTTGATATGTAGAACTGTAGACCATTGTGTGTTCCTGTTTTAGCTAGAACAAAGTTGTCTATTTTAGATTGTCCAACATCCTCATCAGAGATGGAAGAAATCAACAGAGTGCCTTACTAGAGTGTAGTTGGAAGTTTGATGTATGCTATGGTTTGTACTAGACCAAACATTTCTCGAGCAGTGGGAGTTCTTTCCAGATATATGTCTAATCCTAGTAGAGTTCAATGGGATGCAGTTAAAAGAGTCTTCAGATATTTGTGCAGTACCTCAAATTATTCCTTGTGTTATCATAGTAATATGACTAAAGACGATATTTACCTTGATATTCATGGTTATGTGGATTCAAACTGGGCAAGTGATGTTGGTAGTAGAAGATCCACTAGTGCTTATGTTTTTACTTTATTTGGTGGTGTGATTAGTTGGATGAGTAAGCGATAGGTTGTGGTTGCTTTGTTAACTACTGAAGTAGAGTATATGGCAACTACGCATGCTTGTAAAGAAGCCATTTGGCTTAAGAGACCTTGTTTAGATATTGGAATAAAACAAGGTTCATTGATAATTTATTGTGATAGTTAGAGTGTGATATGTCTAGCCAAGAACCCAACATTTCATTCCATGACCAAGCACATTGATGGACAATATCATTTTGTTAGAGATATGGTCAAAGATGGAAGGGTGAAGTTGGTTAAGGTAGGGACTTTGATGAATGTTGTTGATTCTTTAACTAAACCTATGAGAATAGAGAAGTTCAGATGGTTTTCAATTCCTATGGTCCTTTCGACCCCTTTTAATTAAGAGATGGTGTTTTCACCTTCCTGTTGTATTTGCAAGGTGTTCGATAAGTGGGAGATTTGTTGAGAAAATGTGTCTTAACCTTGCAATTACATAATTTATTATTGATACATTAGGTACTGTTCGTCCAACGATGACAGGGGGTGCAGGGGGTCTCCCCCTACAAGGGGTCTGGGGGGATCATCCCCTTGACTAGGGTCTAGAGGTAGTGTGCCTTGTCGGGGGCTCGGGGGCAGTGCCCCCAAAAGAAAAATTGTATTCATATTTTACTATTGTAAATTTGGATTTTGTTGTGTACTTTTTGCACACACGCCCCACCAGAGGTAGGGACCCTCTTTTGGCTTGCTTTTGTTTCCTATTTTTGCTTTAGGTCTGAGTTTTTCCCCTTAAGGGATGAGTTCCTTCAGTTTTGGGTTTGCTTCACCAGGGCGAATTCATGACTTATCTGCACTTTTGGTGTTTTCATTTGCAACATTTTTATCTCAGGTGGTGCCTTGGACTTTAGCTAGTTGAGAAAACTTGATTAAGGCCTTAAACTCTGCAAGTTGGAGAAGTTTTAGGAAATCCATCCCTTGCCATATTTTCTGAAGGGATGTCCTTTCGAAGAATCCACCACCAGGAGGATTCCCCGAAAGCTTGTCTATTTGGAGAATCCAACACTAGGCGGATTCCCCTGAAGGTTCATCCGCTTGGAGAATCCAACCCCTACCGAATTTTCTAAATCCATCTACCTGTTGAATTTTTGAACATTTGAAGCATCATATCATTACATTTATGATCGGTTGTTTGTCATGTCGAGGATTCGTTTAATGTCATATTTGGGGGTTTTTAAGTTATGTTTTTTCCTTTTATTCCTCATTTTGCATTGCGCTCGATTTAGAAAACCTTGTTCCTTCCTTGCATTTGGCATTGGCAATTTAGGCGATTGCATTTGGTGCTTCTCATTGACTTCTAGGGTGCATTTGGTCTTTGAGTTGCGTTCTTTCCACTTGAAAGGTAGGGACTTTGAATTCCCCTCATTTTCATTTGATTTTGTAATGACTTTGGTAATTTGATGATGTGTGTGCCTTCATGGTTTGTCCCCTCATGGTCAGATTCATCTTCAAGGTGTTATTTGAGTGATTCTGCTTGCTTACGCTTAGTGTGTTTGTGGTTTGATATTGAATGGTTGATTTTGAGTGTGTTTGAAATGTCCCTTTGTGATTTCTTAGCATCCATTCAAGTTTGTTTGACTAGGGAATCTTCCCTTCGATAGGGTTACTTTTTTCAAATTTTCTCGGCTAGGGAATGATGTTATTGATGGAAATAGGGGTTTAGCTTCTTAATATTTGATGGCGGTTGAGATGAGTTTTGATTGCTTCATGATGAATAATTTAACATGTACATTATGAAACCCTAGTTGTACTCCATGCCCTAATTTTTCTTTGTGATGATTTGATGATTGAGAGGGCGTTGTGATAAGGGTTTATGTTTGAGGCATTACAGGCTTTACCCAAATTGTTGTCTTGAGTTGCATTTGAAGTATTGTTTAAATTGAAAGGTATGAATTTAAACTTTTTTTTTTCAAAGGATGAAGAAACGAAGTATCAATGGACTTTGGAAAATCCACCCCTAGGTGGATTCTCTGAGAGTCACTTCCTTCTTAAAATCCACACTGTAACGAATTCTTCGAATCTGGTCACTCTTTAGAATTTTGAAGTCCTAGACAGACTTTTTCATGTGGGAGAATGAACTCAATGATAGGGTCGAATTACTTTTTTGGTGGTTCTAATGTGAACTTTGAATGATTTTGCGACCTTCAGAAAATCCTTCACACTGTGGATTCTCTGAAAGTCATTCCTTTTGGAAAATCCACCGGCTAGCAGGTTCTCCTAATCCATCTAAATGCAAAAATCCCAAGGTTTTGCAAAGAGTGAGAGGAGGTCTTGAGTTCAATTTTCTCAGTTAGTATGGGTAAACGATGTCACAAAAGATGATTAATGACTTGAATCTGCAAAGAGAGGTGATGGTCATGGATTTTGGGTACCCAAGAGTGCTCTTTCTTCTGAATCAAAGTTACCTGCAAAGAAAACTATGTTATGGCACCAAAGACTTGGCCACATTGGAGAAAATGGTCTAAGGAACTTGAAAAATAAGAACTTTGTTGAAGGTTTCTTT
>VDFB02271358.1:1192600901-1192638912 GCA_007258455.2 Sequoia sempervirens
AAAATTAAAAAAAAAAAATTGTCACCCTGATGAAAACCTGGCAAACATGTGTCTTGGTGACACCAAAAAAAAATCAAAAAGTCAAGAAAATAGTAAAGAGAAAAAATTCATCCAATGGTGAAAACTTGGCAAACAGGCGCCCTAGATAAGTACCATGATGAAAACCTGGCAAATAGGTGTCGTGTGTAAAATAAATCATCTATGTGGACTTTTACACTTGGGGGCAAGTCGTCTCATTTCCCATGCCTTCCTCATGACATTTACGTCCATCTAAGCACTATCATTTCCGCGCATTTTTCCCACCTACCTTGGTCTTGACATAAAACTGGCACACATAAATCATGCTTTGGGAAAACTCTTAACATGTCTATCCTTCGGTCATACACTATTCACAAAATGTCATGTCATTACTTTCAAAACCTCATTATCATTATGCGACATAGTCCTTGAAAATCATATGACAATTCCCTTAGTCTCATGTCCCCCATCCTTTACCAAGCCCACATTTTGTCCTTTCATGTATGTCACCTATCTTGGCTTTCCCTTGTCAAACAGTCTAAGGATACTCCATCATCCCTTTTAGTCCTAACCAAGTCATTCCAAATGCAACAAGTCTAATCTATACAAGCAAATTATCCAAAACATTACTTACCTTTGTTCCTGGCCCGACTGTAGACCTCGATACTTTCATCACATTATTGTCATCCTCACGTTGTTTCGGGATGTGTTCTCCCCACGTCAAACAATGTTGTCATCAGCTGTCAATTGGTATTCAGCTTGACTAGGGGCACAATCATGTTTGTCCTTGGATTCTCATGTGTATGAATCAATCACATGCATTTGTCATGATCCTCTTACACCATTCAAAAAAGACAAAAAATCATAAAAAGTCTTGAAAAAAGACAAAAACATCACAAAAAGTCAAACATTGCAAAATGTCCCTAAAAATAGACCAAAAATATCGCAAAATGTCCTAAAGAAAGATCTAAAAACTGAAAAACGTCCTGAAGGAACCACAACGAACCGTCAAACTGTCTCAAAATCACAAAAACTAGAGTAATTTCTTGTCAAGTCCATCAAATCAATCAGTCTTTGTCATTTTTCTGAACTACGTTGTCTCTGCGCATTTGCTATGTAGGCAAGACTCATTTTTGAGTCCCTAAGACATTAGGTCAGTCCTTTTAGGTTTGTCAAAATAAAATCATGACATAATCTTTGGTCATCAAGACAAATTCATTGGTTGTGTCGAACTACGAGGTTTATGAGTGTATGACGTAGGCAAGGCCATCTATCGATGAGCCCCTGAGGCCACACTAGGTCAGTCCATTAGGGTGCATGGCATTACACTGGCACACACATCAAAAGTCTTCAAGTCCAGACAAATCATTTTCCAAACAAAACAACTCATTAAAACAAAGTATGGCAATTATTTATTTGAAATGACACACATCAGCATGTGTCAAAGAAAATCGACATATGGTCAACACAAGTCAAACTCAATCAAAACAAGTCAAATGATCATAACCTGTCAAACTATCAACTCTTGGTTAGCTTTCAGATGTGTCCTTAAAGATAACCTCTGTCATTCATGCCTTAGGATGTGTCCTTCCTAGGCATCGTCATCATTTCGAGGGACCCCTTTCGACATTTAGGGATCAATCCTCTCGACATTAACATTATTCAGGATGTGTCCTTCCTAAATTTGGCAATCTTTGACATTCGTCATCTTGGCATCGTCAAAACTTTGGCACCCCGGTATCTCATTGTCATCAAACCTGACATCTTGACATTAGAACAATGGGTATCCAGACACACTTGACACTTGTCTTTTGGCTTTTTATCATGTTACTAGTTTTTCGGCGAGATCCCAACAATAGGATTTAGAGAAGCAGCGACGTATCATGACGTTTGTCTTGACTTTTGACACGCATGATTACTACTTTCTCAGCGAGATCTTGATTTTGGGATTTAGAAAAACGACATATCATGATAATGGCTCTATTTTGTATTTTGGCAATCATGTTGCTAGTTTCTCAAGGATGTCCTAGAAACATGATTTAGAGAAGCAATGACGTTTCATGAATTGTCCTTCTTGTCTTTTTCTGCTTGTGGTTGATTATGACAAAAAGACTGGGGCAATTGCGCTCTTCGTATGAGTCATGATCATCCTTGTCTGTGAATTCTTTTCTTATGTGATGGTACGACCTTGTACACCTTGATCTATGTCATATCATGGTGTTTGTTGGCCATTACAACAGTCTGCCCAATGATGATTAAGAGCAATAATAATTAAAGTCCTATGCTAAAGTTTTGAAGGATTTGGTCTAGGAACTAACATGCATCTCCTTTTGTCTTGTCATCTTCTCTCACTCATCTCATATAGGCATTGCATCCATATCATCATCCATATCTTTTGCACTAACATTTCTTTATCTCTTCATATTCTAGTCTTCTCATCCATTTTGAGAGCACACCCGTGTTCTTGGAACCCATCTGTCCTCTCGAGGGGGCATACTGTAACCCTCCTCGTCATTTTTCCTCATCTTATTTGCACTAGGGCATGACTTTAGCTTATTTTCTTTGTCACAATGCGACATGCTACGTTATGACAAAGAGGGGCAAAATGTAGACACTTAAAAATGACCTAGGCCTGCAAGCTCTATTTTACCACTTTCATCCTAGCATGGTTATGACATTTAATTATGTCCTTGGTCCACATTCAACTATTAATTAAATAATACATTTAATTAATTCACGCTCTTTGTATTCTTCATGATTATTAAATAAATAAATTATATTTGTTTATTTATTCAATACGCCATTAATTGTCTAGTCTTCTCTTAATTAAATAAATTTCTTAATTTATTTAATTATCTTTATTCATTTCTTCTTCCTGATTATTAAATAAATGAATTTCATTTATTTATTTAATATGTCACTAATTCTCATGATTAAATAAGTTTATTAATTTATTTAATCATTAATCATATCTTCTAAAATAAATAATTATCTTTAATTATTTAATTGCTAAATTTAACATTTCTCTCATTTTAAATAAATTAATTATTTAAAATGATTTCACATTCTTAACTGACAGTTCATTTTAGTAAATAATATGAAAATCGATTATTTATTATCTCACAAAATCCATATTTTGAATTAATTTAATTCAAAATGGTAATATTCCTCCAAAAAATCAAGTAATCGAGCAGATTCTTGATTTTCCAAATCTGATCTTCAGTTCAGCCCTTATCTTCTTGATTTTTCGAATCTCACAAATCAGGCAGTCTTTATCTTCTTGATTTTTGAAAATCTTTATTTTCTAATTAATTATCTCATTTATTCTCCACCACCGATTCGATCTTCTTAGATGGCATCTCGACCACTCGTTTAAGGATTTTTCCCTAACCCTGATTAGGGATTATTAGATTTAATCTCGTCCTCTAATTTTAGGTCTCTGCCGAAAGTCAATCTCATCCGTCCATTCAAAATGGCATTTTCTATAAAAAGTTATTTTGCTCTCATTTTTAGATTACACACTTAGATTTTATTATTCTGGCGCATTAATATTAGAGTTATTTAGTATTGGAGAATCATTTTGTCATAGGCATAGGCATAGGCATTTATTTTAAATCCTTCAAAACTTGCATAGGACAATGTCATAGTCGAAATGCTCACACACTCAATCTGAGGGCATCAATCATATGCTGCAAGCTAGGAGGTGTTATGAAGGTAATCATGGAAGATTCAAGGAATGACAGGTATAATCGTTCTTTTATTTAATTTCCTTTGTACTTCATAGTTCTTTGGGTAATAGTCTTTATTGATTTGCTAACCTGAAAATTAACCCATAGATACAGTTATCATTAATGAAACTAGAGTTAGTCGTACTCTCATAGAAAATGGAGAGGGTCTTAATGTTTGTAGCCTAACCTCCTAGATAAAATTGGTGTGGACAAGAATCTTATAGAACCCAATGATTTTAATATTTGTGGCTTTGACAATGTTAATAAGCAATTATTAGGGATGGTCACACTACCCATTGAGGTTGGGCCAATGGTTTTGCCTACCCCTGTCCATATCATGCCAAGACCTCTTTCATACAACCTTCTCCTAGGTAGACCATGGATTCATTCCATGAAGCGAGTCTTGTCTACTCTTCACCATGAGATGAAGTATGAATATAATAACAAGATATGCATGGTTAAAGAAGATGAACAAAGTTATAATTCACATGTTCAACCTGATTGTAACACTTCAAACTATCTTAATACTTTGATTCCAACTTCAAAGGTGAAACCTATACAATTTTATGGTAATCCTAATTGTCTTTCACCTACAACAAAACTCTTAGACGATGATTGGGGGATGTTAGATTTTACACCGTATTTCAAAGGAGTCTATAATCTCATCATCAAATTCCAAAGAGTCAAATACAAATAATGATCATGCTAACAATTCATCTTCAAACACATGTTTTGGGGATGATTGGCATTCATTAGATTTTACACCCTCCTTTATGGGAGAGTACAAAACCTCACAATCTAAACCAAAATAGTCTTGTGTTTCATTTGCTCAACCTAGTTCTACATCAACAATATCACCCCATGGTGGTGATGGGGGCTCTTCAACTCTCATCCCTCGTGAGTGGAATATGCTTAACTTTTAAAAACTTAAAAAGGATTTGTGTTCTTGGGAAGAAGCCAATCTTTCTTAGAAGCATGTAGATAGAATCTCTTCATCTGAGTTGGAAGTATGTTATAATCTTGGATACAAAATTCTTACTAAACATGGATGTAATAAAAACATGAAACAAAATAAGGATCAAGAGAAGTCTATACCATACTTTTCCAAGTAGGGTCTAGCTTTCCAAAATTCCTCCCCGTCTTCATTTAATGATTTATCATCTATTGTATGTATGATATCTTGTGATAAGAAAGCAAGATTTTCTTCACACGGGAAAGAAATGTCCCCTACTATTGATCAAGAGAATATCTTGTCGAGGCTTCTTAAAGCCTACCTGATTACTTTTCCTCCAAGAACATGAAAGAAATTCTACAACAAAAAATCATTTTGTGCATATCATTGAGTGCATGGTCATTCTACCAATGAATGTCATGACTTGAGTAATAAAATACAACATCTTAAGGATTGTGGTGCTCTTCCTTGTGTTGGTAAACCTAATTTCTCTAATCAATAATGATCTTCATCCTATCGTGATGCTCATCACTATGTGGCATTTGTAGCTTTATGTGTTTTGATCATTGTCATTCATGGTGGTACAATCTTAAGTGCAACTATTTTTTTCATGACAACAACATGATAGTCCTTGGTGTGGTTGTCCTTGTCTCTACACTTGGGGGACAAGGATAACTAGTTTTGGGAGGCATGCATTCTTTTCAAGGATCCTCTCTTCCCCTCTTTCTCCTTAAAATACCAGCATAGCAAGTATGTTGACATTTTAAGGAGGGAATAAATTAGTATTATTTGCTTCACTATGTTCACACACATTGGCCTTAGTGGTGCATTGACATTGGTATTTTTGCTTCACTTTTTTCACATGTGTTGAACTTAGTGTTCCATTGGTATAACATCTTGATAATTTTGTAGAACCTTATCAAAGTTATCAGGGAGTATAACTCTTGGTATGGTTGTCAATGGGTCCACACCTAGTGAATATCAAACTTCACTAGACCTAGTTTGTTTCTCATTTTTCTACCTTGTCTTGGGGGCTCACCTAGTGAATATCAAACTTCACTAGCCCATGGTGCCTTTTGTTTGTGGTTCACCTACAAAATAACAGACTTTTCTATTGTGTGAGTCATGAATACCTTTGGTGTGGATCCTAGCACAACACAACTTGCTAGCCCATAATTATCCATACCCTCCTTTTGCATTTTATTTTGACATTATGTATGTTTGTGTATGTTGTCTTGCTACATTTCATACATGTGTGTGTTCCTTTGTGCTTATGTTGTCTTGCCATGGGATATTGTATCTTTGGGGCTTGCACACTCCCCCTTGATCCTTTGTCATCCTATCTCTTCAACATTTGGAAAATTAGATCCCTCTTGACATATATTTTCAACTTTAGTATGATTTTGAGTGTAAGTTCATATTCTCACTAAAGTGGGGGCTAAATGTAGTGTTGTAAATTGTCACCCTTGACAATTTCACATTATGTTTTTCTCCCCTAAATTTTTGAGCCTAATTGACCCTCTAATTTCTTAAATTATGCATTTTGAGGCCTATTTTCACCATCTTCCAAGAAATTGCAAGCATAAAACAAATGCATTTATTTAATGTTTTTTCCTCGACACCTAAAATCCTAAAAATAAAAGAGCCAGGACTAGGGCACCCTTGGGTGTCTTGTGAGTGCCCCTATTTTGTCATGATCCAAATTTTAATATGTTGGTGTTGGCATTTTAACATTTGATATTCAAGTTGTAAATTTCAACTATCAAGATTTAATTTTTGGGAAATTAGAATAATAACATATAAATACCTAGTTATTGCATCATTTGAAATCCAACAATAGAATCAAGAGCAAGAACTATTGTTAAAAGCAAGTCAAGAGCAACATTTCAGTGATTTATTGCAACAATTCAAGATCCAAACAACATGTCAAATCCTATGCTAGTTTATATATGTTTATGTTATCATTGTTTGTGAAGGCTAACCCTTGGTGTAGGTCCCCAAGCAATTCAATAAATCAAACAAGCAAGATCCAAGACCTTGAAGTGATGTGTGTGACTCCAGTCCTTCAAGGAAGCCATTGAAGGGTGGTGAGTTGCCACACTTTGTTGATTCATTAATCCTTCCTCTCATTTATCTTTCCTATAATTGACATTGCCATTGTGGAAGTGGAAACACTAACATGGGGTTTGACTAAGGAAAACCCCTAAATGGCACAAAACTTCTTCTCTCTTTGAATGTGCAAGTTTTAGGTTTGAAGAGGATTAAAAGAAGTTTGAAGATTATTTATCTATTTTTGTATTCAAAGCCCTATACCTTGCCAACTCACGAAAACTCACCTATAGAATTATCCAATAGTGATTCAATTAGTCTACATGTAGAAATGAGAGTCTCAGATTTGACGTCAGAAGATTTCCAAAAGAAAGCAGGACACCCCTACAAGGACAAAGATGCCCTTGGGCGCCTATGTCCTCCTATAGTGATTGAATCCAAATTTTTAGGACATGTACACAACACTCTACCCTTCCTAGATCTACCTGCAAATCTCTATTTCAATCTTTCAGTAGTCAGGATCTTATAATTTTCATATTAGGGCATATAGTCTAACTAGGTTAAACAAATCAAATCAATTCCAATCTATTTTTAAGGCTCAAAAGGATAAAATCCAAGATTGATTGACTCACCTTCATGGTTGAAAGTCAATCTAAACACCTTGTTTATTTGCATCCTAACTTACCTTTGAAAAAGGAGCAAAATTAATCATAGGTTTATACACTAAACTTAGGGTTCCCTTTTTCTAAGTTACAAGTATGTAGTTGTGAACAAATTTGGTGAAGTAACAACAGTTCCTCCTTCAATTTGTATTTCTTTCAATGTGTATGTGTGCAATATCTGAAAACATAGCTTTCTTAGGAAATTTCTCTCCCTTGCTTTGATCTTTTGCATTTCCTTTAAGCAAGAATAATAAAGGATTGCACTCAATTGCTATTATCTATAAAGTGCATGATCAGAGGTTCTTCATAGCCAACAAGTAGATATCCTAATTCATAAGTCCCTTTGTGAAAATAGTAAAAACAACAAAATTCCTAATCGAGTTAGTAGTATTTCAAGAAAGATAGGTTTAATTGTTCAAAATCTATCTGGTTTGATGTGTGATTAACATCACCATCAACACTTAGATTATAAATTAATTCATCAAAATTAGATAATCATTCTATGATATTTTGATTGTTATTCATTGTTAGTTTATGTTGTAGAATTGATGCAAAGTTTTCCCTACAACTTAGGTGCAAAATATTACATACACACATATATATAAACTAACTTTGAAGTACTAACATACATCTATACATTTTAAACCTATAGCCTCCTATAAGACGAGAAATCAAGTTAGAGGCTCAAATCCTGAACTTCAACCACACAAATCCGTTAGATTTAAGAAAACCAAACTAATCTATCAATGGAGCACAAATATGGCATAAGAAATGTAAACTAAAATAATGCAATACCTTCTCATATCACCATTGATTTCCTGCCATTGTTCTTCTCCATCTCACTTTTCAAGTTAGAAATGTAGCTCTCAAATTTTTATATGCACAAATTTGATAAGCTTACGACGATAATGATGGTGAGATTTTGAAGTTTGTGGTTGAATTGTGAAGAAATGATAGTCGAATTTATAAATATGTTGGCTCAATTGATGGTTAGGATTGAATAGAAGATCGACGGTTGAGATCAAATGAGAGGATGTGCATGGGAAAGTTGCTCATTTCGAAAATGGAAAATGGAAGAATCAAGTGAAGAAGGAAATAGAAGAATTGGAGAGAAAAATAGAAAAGTGTAAGAGTTAAGTGGTGAGAATCGTTGAGGGAAGGAAGATTTAAGTGGAGAAAATTGTGGGAGATGGAAGAGTTAAGTGTAGAGAATCGTGAGAGATGGAAGAGTTAAGTGGAGAGTGAAATAGGGTGAGTTTTTGAAAACAAAGGGGTAAAAACTTTATTAGAAATCAGAAAAGAGCATTACAATAATAACCACGGGACCCAGTCCCAGAAAACAAGGTGAAAACCCCACAACATAAAACAAAATCAACTATCCCCATGTATCCTCCTATCCTCTTCCAAGAACCGGTCTAAATCCAGATGCAGCTCAGGGTTAACTTGATCCCAATCCTCAACCTTCCAACCACTATCTTGCTCAGAGGCCCATTTGGCCAAGCAGTCAGCAGCGCGATTCCACTCCCTTGGGATGTGAACAAAGGATGCCTCCTCCATCCGAGAACTAACTTGAAGAATCCGTTGAACCACCGAAGCCAACTGCCAATTTATATCAGATATCTTTCGCTCATTCAAGAGATTAATCAAAATCTGTGAATCAGCTTCACATATAACCTTTCTCCATCCCAAAGCAAGGGCCCTCTCCATAGCATGAAGAATTGCTAGACCCTCCATGAAGTTAACAGTCTTCACCCCCTCATGTATAGAGAATAGAAAAATCACCGAACCAGCTGAGTCCCTGCCAACCCCACCAATTCCAGCAGGCCCAGGATTTCCCCTAGAAGAACCATCAGTATTGATCTTTAAAAATCCATTGGGAGGAGGTAACCACCTTCCAACCCGTTGGACCCTCTTTTTCCCATGCCTACAGTTCCTAGAACTGACAAAAGATGAATGAATTTCTTGAAGACCTAGTCTGGCCACCAACTCAGCATCACCTCTCTCCAAGGGGAAAACCACATCACATTTAGCTAAAACAGACTCCTGCACCATTCCAAGCATACGCATCCAAACTTGCCGACCCACCAACTTCTGATCACGAAAAATTCTGCGGTTCCGCTCCAACCAAATCTGCCAAAGCAGAAAGGTAGGGCCCACGAACCAAACTTCCTGCAAAAAGGAAGCCATAGAAGGAGGTCTTCCCATACTATCCCAGAATTCAACCAAAGAGCACGCATGAATACAGGGAAGCTTCCACACCTCCCACCACCAATGCCAAAGCTGCACAACAAAGGGGCACCGAAAGAACAAATGTGAAGAATCCTCTTCCGCTCCCCCACACAAAACACAAATTGAAGGTCCTTGAAATCCCCGTTTACGAATGTTATCCCAGGTCAAGCACCTATTCCAAGCCAAAGTCCAAACAAAGCAGTTGCATTTAGGCCACGAGAGTTTATTCCACACCCTTTTCCACCAATGAACCTCTGCCCCAGTTAGCTTCTGAGCCAATAACACCTGATAACCAGAAGCAACAGAGTAAACCCCCTTAGGATTATGGGTCCAAGCAAGAATATCTTCTTCCAGAAGAGAACTACAACTCCTACTATGAAGAATCTTGTGAAGCTCAGCACTTTCTTCCGCAAGTCCCAAATCTGGCCACTCTGCGGGATCCTTCCAATGAGCTACCTCCAACTGACCAAAAGAAGCAACAGACTTGAAGTCACTCACCCTAGCCCAGCCAGCCTCGAGAAATCTTTGGCACAAAGGAAGTAGATTGGGGAACTGAGAAGTAAGTGGAGGGAATCCATCCCAAGAATCCGACCAGAAGAGAGCTTCAGTTCCTCGTCTACAGATCCAAAATAAACCTTCCTTAATAAGCTTTGCACCCTTCTGAAGAGTATTCCAAATCACTGAACCTTTCCCCTCAAGAGGGTAACGAGGAAGATCCTGCCGTGGAATCCCCGGGAAATACTTATGAGATAATATCCTGGCCCACGGCTGATCCTGTTCCACACACCATCTCCAAAATAGCTTAGCAGCCACAGCCACTCCAGATAACGCAGACTGTCGAAGACCAAGACCACCAAATTGCTTTGGGCTGCACACAACATCCCACCTAACCAGGCTCCACTTGGAAGAAGCCAAACTTCCCGCCCATAAGAACTGCCTTTCAAGAGAATCCAACTCCCTCAGAAAACCCATCGGAGCCACCTGAAGCATACATCTATAGGTAGGGAGAGCCTGCACCACCGACTTGAGAAGCTGAACCCGCCCCGCAAAAGACAACCATCTGTGGGTCCAATGATTAACTTTTGCACGGAGCTTATCAATAATATTCTGCCAAGAACCCTTGGGAAGATGGCGAACAGAAATTGGGAAACCCAGATAAGTCAAAGGGAGAACCCCTATCTGAAACCTTAAGATATTAGCAATTCTTCTCTGTATGGGGCTCGGCGTGTTGAAGAAGAATATGGAAGACTTCTCCTCATTAATCAATTGTCCTGAAGCAACAAGATATATGTCCAACACCTGCCTCAAGTTAGTAGCTTCCCTAACAGTAGCCATCCCCATCAGGGCAGTATCATCAACAAACTGCAAATGAGATTGCGGAGGCAAGTCTCCACCCCATCGCCAACCTTGAATGATGCCAAGCTCCACCCTTCTTTTCAACAAACGACCAAGGCCTTCCACAAGAAGTAGAAAAAGATACGGAGAAAGAGGATCCCCTTGGCGCAAACCCCTAGAGGCACCAAAAAGTTCAGAATGATCTCCATTTATCAAAACTGAGAAGGAAACAGATGTGACACAGCTCATGACCCATTGGATCCACTCCTCACCAAAACCAAAAGCAACAAGGATCTTCTGCAAAAAAGACCATCTAACCCTGTCATAAGCCTTAGCCATATCCAGCTTAATGAACATAGCCTTCTCATGGGAGTTGTCCATGGAGTGGATGGTCTCCGTAGCAATGACAACCCCATCAAGAATCTGCCGACCTGCCACAAATCCACTCTGTTCCTCCGAAATCAACACTTTAAGCCACTTCTTCAGTCTCTCAGCCAATAACTTTGAGATGATTTTATAAGCCACATTGCAAAGAGAGATAGGCCGAAACTGAGATAACCTATCAGCCCCTTCACACTTGGGTATGAGAGCAAGGAAGGTGGAGTTCAGAGCACGAAGCATCTGTTTATTCCTTTGGGACTCAAGGACAACAGCCAGAAGATCCAACTTTATGATATCCCAGAATTCCTGAAAAAATTCAATCGGGAAACCATCGGGACCAGGAGCTTTACCCTTCTTCATCTGAAACACAATCCCCTCCAGCTCATCAAGAGAGATATCTTTCATCAAATACTCATTCGCCTCCCTGGAGACCAACTGAGGAATACAAGAAAGAACCTGTGCTTCCTCAACAGAGCCCCCTTGTGAATCCTCCCTAAATAAAGTAGCAAAATACTGAGATGCCTCAGCAGAGATTTCTTGAAACGAGGCAAGACGTTCACCCCTATCATTCACCAGAAAAGGAATGGAATTACCATGCCTCCTATCCTTCACAGAATTGAAGAAGAAGGCGGTGTTTTTATCACCTTCCTGTAACCATTCAACCCGGGCCTTTTGCTTCCAATAGATTTCTTCCCGCAATTCAAATTCCTCAACCACTTTCAAAGTCTTAGCCTCCTCCCTTAGAAGATCCTCAGAGGCCCCATTCTCACGAATCAACCGCGTAATATTATTCAACTCCTCCTGTGCGGCAACCTTAGCATGAAAGATATTACCAAAACATCGCCGATTCCACCTTTTAAGCTGATATTTGACAAACTGAAGAAGCTTGGAGAATGTGTACATTGCCGTACCAAAAGTTGGTCTACCAATCCGCCACCACTCAGCCACATAATCATGAAGAGTGGGATCCCGTAACCACATAAGCTGGAACTTGAATGAGGGAGACCGAGGCCCCCGTGCAGAGATAATACTAAGCTTAATAGGCCAATGATCAGAACCTCTCCAATCAAGAATTTCAGATCGAGTGGACCATAAGTTTCCAACCCAATAACAGGAAACCAAGAAACGATCTAGCCTCTCAGCAACACAACTCTCACCAATTCTCCTATTATTCCAAGTGAAGCGACCATTACTAGGTAGAACATCAATAAGATTTAATTCAGAAATGCTATCTCTGAATAACAGAGCAGAAGGCTCCAACCTAGGAATTCCACCTCTTTTCTCAGACAATTCCACAATAGCATTAAAATCGCCAGCCATAACCCACGGATGGTAAGGAGCTAAGCTACGAACAAAACGAAGATGGGACCATAGAAGTTGTTTACCCAGAAACTCAACAGGAGCATACACATTAGAGAGGAGAATACACTCACCAGTCTCATACCAAGAGGCGACAAGGGATATAGAGGATCTAGAGGACATCCACCATAGGGGGAAAATCTTCCGAGGGTTCCAAAAGCAAGCCACCCCTCCAGAAGCACCAAGAGCCCCCACACACTGGCATTCACCATATTTCCACAGCTTAGGAGCCATGGCCAACATATTATCTACAGATAATTTAGTCTCCTGAAGAAAAAGAACATCCGGAGAATGATTCCTAACCAAATCACGAACAACTTTTTGTCGAGGGCCACTGTTCAAGCCCCTTACATTCCATGAGAGAACAATCATTTCTGGGGGCATGAAAAATGTGAATCAAGAGTCTTGACTGACCCTGACTCCACCAAAGTTTCCCCAGTTAATTTAATCTTCTCCATATCCTTTTTCCTTCCCAGCTTGGAAGTCCTGTCACCAACCCCTTTCTTCAGTTCATTTTGCTGAATACCTAAACGAGAGGAGGCCAAAGAGCTCTTCCCCACATCCTTGCCACCTTTCAGGGGCAATGGGGAGCCACCTCCACCACTCTTCGAAGCTCCAATAGAAGATTCTTGTTCAGTCTGGACAATCAATTGTTGATCTGTATCCATCTGCCCAACCCCAATCTCCTGCACATCCTGCATGGCCTCCAATGGTGGCCCATCCTGTCCTGTACCCAAAGTTCCCTGATCCAAGTTCAGCAACCCCGGATTCACTTCCTCCTGGCTGAGATCATCCAGCACCTCAAACCTATTAAAAGTTTCATCATCCTGCCTCTCCCTCAAGGTCCGCTTCTGGCCCCGATTCCTATTGCGAGCCTTAACAGGGACATAACCATCATCTCCATTACCATCACCCGGAATAGGCTCCTTACCATTATCAGTCCTAGGAGGATTACGAGAAGGCTGAGAAGGTTGGGGCCCCACAGGCTTAGCCCTAGGGCACCTACGCTGCAAGTGACCATATTCATGACAAAGACGACACCGAAAAGGTAGGGTTTCGTAATCTAGCTGTTGAACCCAAGTATATGATCCAGCACTCACTTCAACAGAATCTGGTAGTGGCTTGCTTAAATCAATTTCTACACAGATACGAGCAAAAGTCATTACCTTTTTGTACTGCGTCTGTTGTGAAGACCCAATAGGTTTACCGAGCATTGAAGCCACCAAATGCAACACGTCATCCCGCCAACACTCAACTGGAAACCACGGCAACCGAACCCAAACTGGAATCCGACTCGGTATTGCCTCAGTCGGGTTGAAGCCAGCATGCCATGGCTTGATAAACAAACCCACCTGGTTATAAAAATAGGGGCCACCCTCGAAGACCTT
Organism: Sequoia sempervirens; assembly: GCA_007258455.2. Lineage (NCBI taxonomy): Eukaryota > Viridiplantae > Streptophyta > Pinopsida > Cupressales > Cupressaceae > Sequoia > Sequoia sempervirens. Next base: position 1,192,615,003 of record VDFB02271358.1, read on the forward strand.
ATTCCGATCTGCCATGCAATCAAAAGAGACCATAAAAAAGTTGTTCGCAAGGAGCCTAATCTCCATCTCCCCCTCCGGCATCCAAGTCCGTTGAGCCCAGGATTCCAAAAAATGCAGCGAGACTCTCAAACCCATGAACTTGCAATAAAAAGAGTGCCTTGAATAGTATTCAATATCATCTGCAAGCATTTCCATCGGGATAATCAGCTTCGGTCGCTCTTTGCATCTTTCCAAACACCCATTAATCTTCGTAATTCGGGAACCATTAACCGATCCTAGATCATTCATCTCCATCTCTGAAGAAAACAGTGTATTATCAAAAACATTCACTCCATGCGCCGAAGGCTTCGAACCAAATGCTGAACGGAAATCCAATTTGGGGCTAACCCCAGATGTTTCCCCACCCGGCATAGCAAAAAACAAGATCCCCAGCAGGCATGCAAACCCCCAGGACACTTTAGCAAGAAATGGAAAAAAGAAAAGACCCCAAGGGCAGGATCAAAACCCTTCCACCCACAAGCCACCCAAACAGTAGCAAGAAGGCCTCCAGAAAAGAAAAAAACCCCACCACACCCGATAGCTTCAAAAAACCCCCACAACGCGGCGAGCAACACACACGAGCTAGGGCGCCGCCTCTTTTGCTGAGCAGCGCCGCCACATTCAGAATTGAAATAGGGTGAGTTAATTAAAATAAACAAATAAAATTTATTTATGTTCACCCATACATGTGAATAATAATTAAATAAAATCTTCATTTAATTATAGAAGAATTTAGGGATTAGGGTCAATTAAATAAATAAATATATTTATTTAATTGTAGGCTATGTTAGGGATTAAATAATTAAAATAATTATTTAGTCATAGAAGAAATAGAAAAATAGGAAAGAAAATGATTAATTAAAATATTTAATCAATTGTAGAGGAAAATTAAAATAATTAAATAAAAAATATATTTAATTATAAGAAAAGACAAAATTAGGGTTAGAAGGAAGGGCTTAGCCTAGTTAAATAATAACATTATTTAATTAGGTTAGAGGAATATTAGTAGGAAAATGTCATTGCAGGCTCGGGACAATTTTTAGTGTATACATTTTGCCCCTCTTTGAGACAATGTAATTTTTAGCATTGTCTCAAAGAAAATAAAGAATTTTTTTGATTCGGTCTTTCCCCAACGTGCTTCGGCAATAGCGGGATAATATGGTCCCCCCTTGGGAAATTTGCGAAAAATCTAGAAATTGAGCCAAATTTGTCAATAAGCTAATTGAATGCATTTAGGTGCACATACGACGAGAAAATTAGGTTTGCAAGTCAAACTAGGTCAACATCGGTAGTGATAAATCAACATGGCTAGTGCAAATAGTGCAAAAGGTGAGTCCCGTTAGGGCACCCAAGCCCTATATATAGCCCATTTGGGGAAAAAATTCCTCATTCAATGTGCTCATTTGATTTAGAAATTTTAGAGGAGAGGAGTGAGCTTTTTGAGACCTTCAATGGAGCTATGGCCAAGATTCTAGAGGGCAGACATCGAGCAGAGAAAGTACAGACATATGGACAACCAGTAGGAGCAGGCTCCCCAATATGTACCTTATCGTTGCTTTGTGAATTTTTCAATTTTACGTAGATTAGGGATCAAAAAGAGAGTAACAATTGTGATGTAGAATTTTGTGTCGTAATTGTTGTATCGAACGACGTATTTGCAAGATTGTGTGATGTAATTATTTTCATGCAACACATTTTTTCTAGCAACGCATTTGATTTTATGCGATGTAAGTGATTTGTGCAATGCAAGTATTTTTTGTGATGCATATGTTCCATGGTGATGTAATTGACTGTTGTAGAGATGTAATTGATTTGCGTGACACAATGTCCTAATTATGTGATGTAACTACCTATGAAATTTGAAAATTATACCTAGTGTCAAAAATTTTAGGGTCTAATTGGTCAATTAGGTTTAGATAAGGTTTATGATTGACCTAGTTTGTTGATTGAACACAAGAGATATTGTTGCCCTTGTATACTTGTGAGACTCGACCTATATCTCTAGCTTTGTAGCACCATATAGATATGGATGAGCGGCATGCCTTAAGACTTTACTACATCATATTTATGCCCGAGATCAGGGCTAACCAAGGCTTGATTACTTCTTTAGGAAAGATATGGTACTCAGAGACCATCTCCTTTCACTTATCGATGGGAGAGGTGATAGTGACGCTTGAGGATGTTTGATAGATTCTTTAGAACCCAATACATGGAGAGAGGGTCGTGTATGAGCCATATTTTAGAATAGTAGCCTTCGTCAAAGTATTCGAGATAGATGACCTAGGGATTGAGGACTATGAGATCTGATTGGGCACATTAGTGGACTGATATAGATATGGAAAAGTAGTTACATAGAGGCACATGGGTGATGTGATGTATTGGAGGCATGAACTAGATCTGCTAGCTAGATTTACATGAAGACCATATAGATAATGCCAACCTTGGAAGGATGATGATGATGATCTACCTTATTGTTGACAGACCTAGTACCTGATCAGAGAGATAGTATAGTCACAACATATTATTGAGCAACAACTTTCAGAGAGGGTGACTCAGAAGTTTGGTGAGAGACAAGATGTATTGGTTGGAGAGGCCAATTTGACAGATCATCTAGGGAGGTAAGATAGTGGGGAGCTATTATCAGCTCCTAGGTTGCTTTTCAAGAGTTTGATGCATTAGTGCCAAGGTAGTGGGGAGTTGGACCAGAGGTAGCAAATGTAGGGACTACTCCTAAGTATGATGCTTGGTTTTCTCAACATAGGATTGTACCTTTAATAGATCTTGGAGTACTAATTCCTAGAGATAGGCATGCTTGAGGATGGAGAGGGAGATTGAAAGGTCAAGGGAGAGGGATAGGTGGAGGTGGTGATGATAGAGGAGGTGGAGGCAAGGGTGTCTCAGTGATCCCATTGGTACCATTACCAGTTATCACAGAGGAGGATGACATAGAGCATTTTGCATAGACAAACACATTACAGACAAGGAGAGCCATGACTCATACTAGCGACAATAGAACCTTGTCAAAATATGTGAGAGAGTAACCACAAAGCATGTTGATATTGATGCAAGAAATCATTAGACGACCTTTAACTTGCATAGGATATTTATATTATTCCAAATGGAACCTTAATCATATACCAGGAAATTAGTTGCCCCAACAATATTGTCAAGACAAACTGCAAACAAAAATCAAAAAGAAAAATCATGATCCATCATTGCTCCTCTAATCACTTCTGGATATCCTTAAGTAGCATAGGAATATGACATGAAATAAATTAGATAAAAGATAAGACTCACCAGACCAAACGAGTCAACAACCATTTAGATCTTCTTGCCAAAGATGGGTGTTTCTTGATAGGATTTGAAGAATCATGTCTAGTTTCAAGAATGAAACATCTTGTATAAGACATCTAGCCTAGTTTTGATGATGTGACACCCTATATAAGAAAAATGATAGCTAGTAAGGATAGATGATGTTGATTAGGTAGTTGATTGGTTAGGCTTGAAGGCCAATTTAATAGTTTTCCTGCTATGCCATGATTTGAGTTCAATTTTTGCAAGACGTTTTATTTGTGTTTGATCAAAGTGTCAGTCTTGGTCAGGGATAATTTATTATGGAATGTGAGTTGTGATGGGTGTGAAGTTTATTATAGGTTGTGGATAGCTTATTATGGAAGGCAAGATTGTAATGAGCAATCGTGATGGTGAGATGAATGTTATAATGTATCTTTTGATATTACGTCAAAGATCCCATTTGAAAAACCTAGGTCAAAGATTGCCCCCAATCAGGTATAGAACCAATTATTGTAGAAAAACTTAGGTGGATTGACTTTATTATGAATGGGTATGGAAAGCAAGTGATGCTAAACATCAACCAATCTCAGGTCATGAGAGGTATGACAAGCTTTATTATGGTTGTATGGAAGAAAGTGGGATTTTTATGGTGAAGGAGTTTATGCTCTGATTATTATGGATGGAGTGGAAAACTAGGTAGAATAATGGTAGATGGAAGAGTAATAGCCTACTACACATAGTGCCTATTTTCCATGTTTTCACCATGGTACTTACCCAAAGTGCCACCGAAGTGGTTTTCACTATAGGGTGAATTATTTCTCTTTACTTTTCTCTTTTTTCCATTTTTTTTAATTTTTTGCATTTTTTTGTATTTTTGAAAAGAGGGATTCTTTGAAAGTCATGTGTAAATTTTTTGAAGTTATAAGCTATTAATGGAATCTGGAAGCAGATTACCTTTAGGAGTGGCAAGTTGGTACACACCAGATCCATATGTAGTAGTAATGATGTAAGGACCCAACCAATTAGGCTCAAACTTACTTGGTTTCTCTCTATCCAATTGATTCCTTTGATTTTATTTCAAGACGAAATCATCAATGTCAAAATGTCTAGCTCAGACTCTCTTGTTATAATTGTGATAGAGACGATTTTGATATGCTTGAAGATGAACTAGTGTTGTCTGACATCTCTCATATAGTAATTCTAACTCATACAACCTAGATATTATGTAGTCTTCATCATTAATAAAACTCTACATGGATACCCTCAAGGATGGTAACCCAACCTCAATAGGAAGGATGGCTTCAAAACCATAAACAAGGGAGTATGGGGTGGCACCTGTAGGAGTGTGAATTCTTGTACAATATACCCATAAAGCTGGGTTCAGCTAAAGATGCTAGTCACAACCAACATTATTAACATTCTTCTTTAGGATTTTAATTATGGTTTTGTTTGATGCCTCAACTTGATTATTACCTTGTAGATAGTAAGGAGTAGCAAAATGATGTTGGATATGGAATCTGTTGCATAGATCACAAACATCCTGGTTCTTAAAAGGGCAACCGTTATCGATGATAATGGAGAGGGGAACACCATACCAACATATGATGTAATTAAGAATAAACTTTATTATTTGCTTGTTAGTGATATAGATCATGGGAATAGCTTCAATCCACTTTGTAAAATATTTAGTGGCAGTAAGGATGAATTTATGGCAATTTGCAGAAGAGGGATGGATCTTCCCTACAAGGTCATGTCCCCATTGACAGAAAGGCCATAGAGATGTGATAGGATGAAGGTCTTGTGTTGGTGCATGAACAAGATATCCATGAATTTGTCACTGACAACACTTCTTAACAAACTAATATGCATCTTTCTCTATAGTGGGCTAATAATATCCAATTTTGATAAGATTTTTGACTAAGGTAGGACCACTAAAATGAGCTCCACATATACCGTTGTGTACTTCGTATAAATCTATTTGTGCTTCTTTTGAGTCAAGACACCTAAGAAGAGTATCATCCAGACCACGTCGGTACAAGGTGTCACCGATGATAACATATTGGGAGGCTTGATGTATAAAATTATTGCGTTGGTTATTGGAAAAGTTAAGGGGAAGGGCTTGGTCATGAAGGTATTTTTAAATGTCTTTATACCAAAGCAAATCAGGACCAATAATTTCACACATGAGCTCAGACTCGAGAACATCAAAAGCAAGAATCAAAAGTTGTTCCACTAAGAACTCACACTAATGTATGCTATGAGGCATGTCAAGTAAAGATCCAATGGTAGCAATGTTTACCTTACAAGTCAGGTAGCAATGTTTACCTTACAAGAGCAAGTCAAGTAGCAATGTATACCTTACAAGAGCAAGTCACCATCGTCAAGTGGTCCAAGGAAGAATGGGTGGAGCTAAACATGTATCAATGCCAAAGGTTTGTTGTAAAGAGCAAAGCCAAACATGTATTAGTGCCTAAGGTGAAGGCTCCAGAAGATGCATGTAGAAAAAGGGTGAAATTGAGCGAGACATGCAAGGTTTTGGATCATTGAATGATCTAAGGCTTTGAAATTGCACACCATTCAAGTGGAGTAAGCAAGACATATTTTGGCTGTGTTAGACAAAATATACCAACATATGTATGAGACTGAAATGAAGAACAAATTTAAACAAAGAGATGACTATATATATACATGACTTCTAAATAAGTATGACTTTAAGCATTAAACAAGACAAAATTTGGCTATCTGTCAAACCAAATATAACAACATATGTGTACAAGTGAAGTGAGGAACCAAGTGAAAAATAGAGATGACTATATATCTCTCTATATATTTCTATGCATCTACATTAGTCATATATCTATATTTCTATGTATCTACATTACTCATATATCTATATTTCTATATATATCTATTTATCTATTTAAATATATGACTTAAAAAATGAAACAAGACCGAATTTGGCTAACTGCCAGACAAAATATACAAACACATGTATATGACTGAGACGAAGAAGAAATTAAAATAAAGAGAGGAATACATATCTTTATATCTATCTATGTATATATGTTTTGTTCGATCTATCTATTTACATATCTATCTATATATTTATGACTTAAAAAATCAAACCAGACAAAATTAAACAAGATCGAATATACAAACATATCTATATGACTAAAACAAAGAAAACATTAAAACTCAAAGATTACTATATATGTATATATCTATATGTTAATATATATTTATCAACATATATCTATTTAAATAAATGACAAAAAATTAAACAAGACATATTTTGGGTGTGTTAGACATAATATACCAACATATGTATACAACTAAAATGAAGTACAAATTAAATCAAACAAATTACCATTTTTGTAATATATCTAATTATCTATGCATATATATTTGTTTGCTATATATATATATATACAACTCAAGGAAATTTTGGAAGTTCATTGAGGTCCATTTATAGGAGAAGGGCATAGAGGTCTTTATGAGATCTTAACTGCTTCATGACATGCTCAAATAACTCTTAACCTAGCTATTTTAGGGTCTTTGACTATTGATATAGCCCACCATATGTATTCTATGCCTCCCTATCCATATCTAGCTACCAACTATGGTACACGACTATCACTGTCCACACACCATATGTGGATATATATGACTTCATAAATTGAACAAGACACAATTTGCCTAATTGGTACACCAAATATACCAACATATATATATGACTAAAATGAAGAACAAATAAAATCAAATACATGTCTATTCTGAACTATGAATCTATACATGTATCTATGTATATATATTTTTGTTTGGTCCATTGGCCTGTCTGTCTGTCTATCTATCTCTCTCTCTCTCTCTATATATATATATATTTAACAAGACCGAATAAGGCTAATTGTCAGACTGAATATACCACCATACAACTAAAATGACTTGAAAATTGAGACTATATATATATATGACTTAAAAAATTTAACAAGACCGAATAAGGCTAATTGTCAGACCGAATATACCACCATACAACTAAAATGACTTGAAAATTGAGACAAGACATATTTAGGGTAACTATTAGATCAAAGATATTGAAGACATAATATGTGATTGAAATGTAGAACAAATTCTAAGAAAATGATGAAATAAATTAAGTTAGACTTGCATGCATTTGTCATATAAATTTAGACATGTTAGATTAATTCCATTTTAGGATTGAAAGTTTTTAATTTGTAGGTCATCCCAAAAGCCTATACATAATACCTAAAAGCCCATACAGAATAAAGAAAACCCAAGATTAAGTTTGTTACAAATGCCTATACAAAAAACCCAATATTTCCATGTGTTTTAGATGATAAATTTTACCCCCAACCCAAAACAATTGTATATTGAAATTTACAAATATTTTAAAACAAATGAAGAACTACACATTAAATATTTTATAGATGCCTATACAAGTAAGACATACTCAACTACATCCGAAGCATTGAAACCCTACTTGTTGTTTTATCATAATATCAAAACCCTAATATTAAAACAAACAATAAACCAATTTGGAGATTGAAAACCCATAAAAAAAGTCATGGTGATGCTTGACCAAACCATGTTTTTCTTGTTAAAGTAATTGTGTTTATGAACACAAAATGTGGAAGCACCCAAAAAGCAACATAACCTTAACACTATGAAAGAGAAAACTTTTAAATATTCATTTTAGAAGCACCCATAAATTAATATAACCTTCAAGTTACAAAACACAAATTTATTACATGCCAATTATTCGAAGAAATCAAACAAATTATTTGAAAAAAGAAGCACCAACAAACGTGGGACAATGGTACAACTTTAGTGGGGTTAAAAACCTCACTTGTGTCAAATGGAGGATGTGTTGGATGCTGGAAACTACTAGACAAGTAATCCTCATACCATTGCCAAGCGATCCTAGGCAGAACAGGTAGAGCTGAACATGTATTAGTGTCAAAGGTTTGTTGCAAAGAGCAGAGCTGAACATGTATTGGTGCCTAAGACAACAAAGACTCCAAAAGGTGCATGTAGGAAAGGGGTGAAAATGAGCGAGATGAGAGAGGTTTTGGAGCATTGAATGTTCTAAGGCGTTAGAATATCGGTCGGGTATCCGTCCCCCTATAAGCTTTTTTCACGTGACCGGTGGCGCTGGCACGCCCTTCGATACCACGGGTTTGGGGGGAGACTAGACCTCGTGACCACTTGCCTGCAACAACAGGTTGCTTTAGCCAATCAAGCTAACCCCCTGCCCCACTATCTTATCTTCTTTAATTACTTACTCCAACCCAAATTTTAATTACAAATAATTATTGAAAAGAACGATTTTTTTCTTTCGCAAATCATTCCGCCGGTTAAGAGAGAAACTCAAGAAAAGGTCAATAGCATTGTAAAGCTTGGCGTGGCAACAATGGGTGTATCACAATAAAGGAAAGCAGAGATTATTACTGCAAATCGACTAAAAATGGTATGTTGCTCTTCTTCAACCAGTTTCTTTACTGCTTCGGTAAAACCCTATTCATTGGGCAGTGTGTGAATATTGCAGCTATTCTTCTCATATTTCAAGGAATTGGTTGGAAAAGAGGTAACAGTGGAGTTGAAGAATGATTTGGCCATCAGAGGAGTTCTGCATTCAGTCGATCAGTATCTCAACATCCGACTGGAGAACACACGAGTCGTTGACCAACACAAATATCCACATATGGTATGCTTCTTTCCTTTCAACTCGACTTCCGAAAATGAAATTTTAACCCTTCTACACCTGCCTAAGTCTCCAAGGTCGAGAGTGAATGGTAAGGTTTTTTCCGCCCTAAAATTCAACATTTGACAGTATTTATTCTTAACCTCAGAACACAACCTGTGTACTTTTGATAAAGATGTTACCTTTCGGGCGAGAAAATCTTTTTCAACGTTTGCACTTCGTTTTCTTTAAAATAGCCCTTTGCAAATATGCTAACTCTTCCTTTAGCATATATCTTTGGTTGTAATGCTGTCAAAACAACTGTCTACAAGAAATCTAGCATGATAACACTAACAGCCACGCTGAAGTGGGTTGTCGATTCTTGCAGAAGTTGATGTTTTTGGCTTTCTATTTTGATTAGGCAGAAGTGTAGTGAAATCCATAAGAGAAAGTTTTCCTGCTAATGTATTTTTCGTTTCATCTTAGTCCACAAGAGCCTTGAGTTTCTCTGCTTCGGCGTTAGGGATTGTATTTATTACTGTTATTTTGTATGGCCCTTTAAAAGAAAAAGTCTTTTAGATTATTGCTACCTGTTAGTGGAAGATGCCTTGGGAACTCTTCTTACAGCTATAATAGTTGATTGTACTTAAAAAACCCATGTTGATTGGACATGATCAAAATGATTATTTTCTGTCTTAGAAACATTGCAAGGATGTTTCGTATTGGTCACCTTCAGTAGGAGGCGCTTCCACAATAATCTTTCTGTTACCTCTTATTTTCATATACAGAAAAGAAACCCTAGTACTAGTTTCTCGCTCTTCCACAATAATGTTTCTGTTGCCTCTAATTTTGGATTACAGAGGAAACACCCTAATACCAATTTCATATGATATTTGCAGCTTCTTAGATTGCAAAATGACATAAATTATACCAAAGCCAGACACTTAATGTTTTTTAATCAGTTAATGTGGTTTTAGTACAGGGTCCCCAACCTACTAAACTTCTTGGCCCAAAAATATAGGTGGTAAAAAAAATAATGTTAACTTTGATAGGAAAGTGCAATGAGCATAGCCATCTTGTTGCCAGATACCCTCTAGCAACGAACTAACAACATGTGCCGAATGATTCGTGTCACTTTTCCATGCTTCCATATTTTGCATACAATCCAATCATGTTTCACATCAGCATTGATGAAAGTCCATTTTCAATTGTATTTAAATTTTATTGAGCTCCATACCCTTTTCCAAAGCCGACATTTTGTCACACAATGGGAATGTGTATATGATGGATGTCAAGTTAAGGCTTTTAGCTTCCAGTTGCATTTTCCGAAAAATATTAAAAGCTTTCTCCACCAGCACATTTTGTGTATATCCTATTTCATTATCTTCAATAAGTATATTTCTTCATGCCATATTGTCATTAATCAATGTGCCATCCATAAGTATCCACAGCTTGTATCAAATCTGTGAAAGCAGAGCAGACTCAGGAACAACCTTTAAGAGAAAAGTACTTCCAGGATTTTTTAATGGAATTTCATACCCTGTTCCAAAGTATGCTCACTGTATTCAAGGCTCAGAAATGCTGTTCACCCCCTGTTAGCAAGCTGCCATAGTGAGCCCTATTCCTGCAAATCATACATTTCAAGACAGTATATAGGTCAAACATCATAGAAGCAGGATTGTAGAATCAAGAACTGAGGAAATCCGAAACAACACAAAAAATAAAGTTTTATTAGCCTATTTATTCCTAATTCCAAACCCAAAATTACAGTCGGAAAAAGAAGAAGTCTTTTTCCCAAAGACAGCGACACAGTCATCTCTCCTCTACCACATTGCTATCCCCAAATCTCCTAACTAAAGAGAGCATAAAAAACCTCTCCAAAATGACACCACTAGAAATGGCAATTACAAACAAAAAAACCACGAATAGTGACAAAGCAAGAAACGGATAGGTAGTGGGGATCCAGCCATTTATTGGTGTTTGCATTGCATTTACATTATCTTCTCCATCTAGAAAGATTAAAGATTCTAAACCTCCCAGTTTAAAAGAGTCTGATTTTGTAAATTTCATGAGATCTTCTTCAGTGATCCAGGTGTTTTTGGAATCAGGTAACCCACCCCTTTTACCAAATACATCTCATAATTCTTGGATCTTGTAGCAGCAAGTGTCCATAATCTTTTCAATCTGCTAATTTGTTAGTTGCAGCTGGTGCCTTACTTGTTGTTGCACTTCTTGGATATGCTTTGCAACCTATAAAGATTTTTCCAAAGGTAACGTAGTATTTCAAGAGATAAGTTGCATCTTTGAGGGCACATTTGTTGCTCTAGCCTTATGGCTTATTAGTCTTCAAACTAATTACAACTACATGGAAAGTGTTCTCACATAACATATGAAATATGTAGATTACAAGAGGATAAATAAGGAATTCTTTTTTGTGTGCCTGTCTCACTATTTTTGAATTGTATTTTGAAGGAAAACACTACTAGACTGGTAGAAATTTTCAATACATTCTAGTTCATTGTAAAAAGCATTTCAATAAATAAATAGGTAGATAAAGGATTTTCAATTGTGTTCATATTTTGTTTCGGATTTGACTCTGTTGCCAATCAGATTAAAGGCGTGAGTCTTTAGATGCACTTGATCACAACAATCATTCATTCTTTCTTTTAGCTTTAGTTTAAATTAATCTTTACTTGTCTACAAGTCATTCCAAGGGGAATTATAAAGAATAGCCATTTATATAAGCCTTATTAAAAGCATCTTTGTAAATGAAAAAATATTGGTTTTGGGTTGTCGTCTACTTCAATTGGATCTTGAATCATAGAATCACAAAGAATAGCATAGAGCATAATTAGTGACAAATCTTGGATTATCTCTTTGCAAAATGGGTTTTGCCTTTGTCTGCAATTTGTTTAAAACATTTCTCTTTAATTGTCATATAGGATCAATGGGACCTCCTTAGCAAGCAAAGCCTAAAGAATAGGAGAATTGTACCCACTCTTGTTAATTGCCCAAATATGTTTGTGATATGTTGATGAAGGTTGCCTGGTATGGTGTCCAATATATCCCTAGGCCTATTTTCTTAGCAAATTTTCTAGAATTACAGGAAAAGAGTCTCAAGCACTAACACTAATAATTGGGCACCATTGGTTATAAGAAGCAATTACAAAACACAACGAAGGCAATGTTTTATGGAGTTACGAAGAACATTAATACATAGAAAGAACAACAATATGCCCTTAATAAAATACAAGAATTGTAGGGATGACTGTCTTCCAAGGATGTGGAATTGAGAGTAATACACCAAAGATTGGTTGTTGTCAATAGGGAAATCTAAGGCAGAGCAAGTGAAATGCCAACACCAAGCTAAGCATTGATAGGAACCAAATGATTAATGAATTTTTTAAATTAGAGACAAAAGTGATCAAACCTAGGGAAAACCAAGGCTTTCAACTTTGCTATCAACTACAAATTTATTCTTCTTAAGGGTTTCAAATGGTCAACATGGCAAACCCCAGATTGTTCTTCAACATGTAGATTGGTGAAAAGAAAGTTGGTTGAATTATCATTGAGCTATACACCAACACCACCCCTACGAGTGCCAAGAACTTTCAAGCCATCAAAACTAGCAAAAAAACTGACCAATCTGATAAGGGTGATCCATGGGTTAATATGCAAGGGCAGTAATTTCACCCACAAAAGACCAGAAAGGAGTCCATCTACAGCATCAAGTTCATTGAAGACCACTTCTCTAAAAGTACACAAGCCCTATAATATTATCCATGGGCAATTGCAGGCCTCATACTAATGGCTCCCAATTTTTAATCTGCCCTACACAGAGCTCATGGCTGGATGGGAAGCATGTCATGTTTGGATGGTTGTTGATGGCATGGAATTTATGCATGAAATTGTAAAGGTGGAGTAGAGTAGTGGCAAGACCTCTAAGCCTATGGTAATTGCTGACCGTGGCCAACTTTGAGTACTTATAAGTCCATAGGGTTGCTATTTCAGGAGGATCATAATTGAGTTTTGATTTACTAAACATATAGCGTGTTAGTTGGGCTTTTAAAGAAACCCTTTGTGTTCTTCATTCTGCCCATAATAATAGTGTAGCTTGAGATGATAAAAATAACAAGCTAGTTTTACCTAATAAAAAACATAACAAGCTAATTTGGTTAAAATTGCAATGAAAATTGTTACGTTAAAAAAAATGATTAGTGGATTGTTTCATGTGAATGCTATGTAATTTGTTAGGTTGGTGGCAGGGTGTGTAGATCAGAATGTTGTGATGGACAGCAAATTTTATTGGCTCTGATATTAGGGTCAGAGATTGAAGGCAAATTGTTGTTGACAGCCCTATGTGTTGACAAAATAGAGAATGCAGTATTAGCAATAGGGGGAAGGGGAGCCATTCAAGAAGATTCCCAGGAATGGGCGATATCTCATGAGACATATCTTCTATAGAGATTCTCCATCTGAAAACTAATGAGTAGAATTTTGTTACAAAAATATGGGAATGATATTGTAGCAGCCAGAAATAAAATGGATGATGAATTAAAAGGTTGATGGTCCTTAGAACATGGTGAGAGGACTATACCTAGGTGCCTGCAAAAGGTGTGATGTATGAACTAAGAAATATTCTCAAACAAAAGTACCATCTTCTGTTAGAGCAAAATCCCTCCTCTTAAGTAGTCAACATTTATGTTTTAGGGAAGTTACCATTGTTCACCAAGTTGGGAACATTCATGGCTGAGCACAGAGCAAGAATGGATTCTCATGGGAAGGCATTACCACCTTTACTGCTCTCTCTGATAACCACTACTATGGCCAAGATGACAGGAGTAAAGTCATAGATTTATACAGACAATGAAACATTTTCCAACAAAAGGATATCATCTTCTGTTAGAGCAAAATCCCTCCTCTCAAGTAGTCAAAATTTCTTTTTAAGTTAGTTACCATTGTTCACCAGGTTGGGAACATTCATGGCTGAGCACAGAGCAAGAATGGATTCTTACGGAAAGGCATAACCACCCTTACTACTCTGTCTGATAACTACTATGACCAAGATGACAGGAGTGAAATCATAGATTTATGCAGACTTGGTTGAAATGTGGACCTGCCAGCATACATTTGCATTTTTCCTATGCACCTATTTTTGTCTTTTTTGTATTTTTGGAAGCATGAACATGAGTCAGAATACATGAAGGAGCCCACTTAGGCAGCATGTCATGGTTAGCAATCTCCAACATATAATTGGTTGCAAACATTTAATCTCATATCAGCTTCTTTATTGGAGGTGCATAAAGCTGAAATCAACACTTGTGAGTTGGCCTCTTCTCTCATGGATTATAAACAGACTTTAACACTCTTGAGACTTGACAAATGTTTTGTCCAATTCAGTCTTCTCTTGAGATCTACGTGTTTGTAATTTGCTTTGCATTTTCTCTTTCTCTTATGGCACAATTTCCTTGCGTTTTGCTTATAATTTAAGGTTGATCTTATTACTGGATTCTTACTGGCAAACTAAGGAATAAAATGCCTGTGAGCTGAACTCTTGAAGCTAACACAGTGAAGGGTCAACATGGTAGGTTCCTAGAATAGTTTGATGTCATTTTGATCCTCGAGGATGTAGAAATATGGCTGCAGCATGTATGTAGGGCTGTGAAAAATATATGACATGTCCGTTGTCTCACAGTGATTACTGAGAATGCAGCATGACTGTCAATGCCTGGTTTGATGCAGTAATGCATCTCTATTTGACATTTGATATATGAGAAACTATTTTAAAGGCATATTTGGAAGCCTCGTCAGTGACATGAATTGTCACTTTCATCATTTGTGTTAATTATTTCTTTTAAGTCACAGATATGTCTATGTTTCTGCTATCTTTTCATATTTATGATATTTCTTCTTAATTCTTTCATCCTTGTTAGTTGTTACATTTAAAATGCAGAGTGGCTCACCCATTTGATAGATTAAGGTACTAGATAAGGCAACTACATCACACTTATAATTCTACATCACTTTTATAATTTTACATCACTTTATTTCAAATGCAATAAACCCTACAGCATTAAATAAAGAATATCTTCGATGAGCTAGTAGAGCTTGATTGAGAATCTATTGACAGATAACGTTAGGCTTAAAAATTATAATAGGTATCTCATGAATTGAATGAATGTAAAGTGCAGAATGATTTGTGAGATCGATATTCATTAAAAAATTTATTCTGACAGTTGAGAACTTTTACTTGTTATAATGTTGCCGTTACAGTATAGTTTTTTATCTGATGTGCAAATAGGTTACTCTTATATGGATCTGGACAATGGAAATGGTACAGCATAGGATATAATTGAATCATAATACTTTAATTTATTCCTTTCAATGATGCTTGAGTACTTTGCCTGAGAACATATGGCTTGCTTAGCAGAAAGAAAATGGGGTAGATTTCTGCATAAGGAGTGAATTCACATGCTTGAGTAGTAGATCTTTCTCAGTTGGCTGTTATAAGTTATAACAGATCTGCTAGAGGTCTGTAGTCATATGGAATGCCCATTGGGTCTTTGAACCTAGAATGAAGAGGATTTAATCATTTCAAGTTGATCTTTGGAATTCTATCCATGGTCTTGTACTTGTCACCATGTGACCAATCATCCGTTTGACGTGTTGGTGATTTACGTTGTTTATTTGCATGCACATTGGGTCTTCAGAGCCTAACATGTCTAAAGGTCCTCTGTAAGAATCTAAATCTGAGTTTGGGTATCTCCCAAAAAAGGGACCAAGCCCAAGTGTTTGTCAAACAAATAGTATCTCCTTTGAATTTCATTGGAAATGTAATAACTCTAGGGTTTTACCAACTTTAAAATCACTGAGTTAGGGTCTTTGCCTCAATATAATTCAGATTTGTAACAGTAAAAGTCATTGAGCCAATGGAGAATGAATAAGAGTTATAGCCATATTCCACATAGCAATGGAACAATGAATAGTAAACAATTAACTGAAATTTTCTGAGCAAACTAGACTAAATAACAAAGTTGCATGGACACGGATACAGATATGGATACGTTATCGGATATGGATACGGCTATTTTTTAAGACCCCCAATATGGATACGGCTAGATACGACATTCATAAAAACCACACACACATATTTAACACAATTTTTTAAGTTATTAGAGGAGATTTTCATTACTTTAAAAGCAAATAAGTAAACATAAATTAAAACAATATTAAAATTCAATATATTAATAATTTAGTAAAGAATAAACAATTAAATATATATGTATAAATTCTATTTATATTTAAAGTATAAATTTTAATTTTTTAAAAATATCTAACATTTAAACAACATAATATAGATATTAAATATAAATATGAAGTTATAAAGAATTAACTTTCTTAAATCTATAAAAATTAAAACCCCAAAAAAAATGGTTTGTTGAAATAGAAGAACGTTTCATTTGTCTTCGTCATTTGGTGTAGGTTTTGTTTATACAAAACAAAAAAATATATTGCACAATTGAAGTTTTTTAAGATTAAGTTTAGGAGGATTCACATCAAATATTTTGAAAATCAAATCACATAGTATCCGGCACGGCTGGAAAATCAGAGTTTTTTGGTCATGTGTGGGTACAGTATCCAACGTGTATTTGTGCTGTATCATATCCATATCCATACAGATACGGGGATATGCGCGCCTGGGGAGGGGCGGGGGCGTATCCGGCTACTCTGCTAAATATAAATACTGACATCTCCTTGTATTAAAGAAAAATACTACAGCAGTGAATAATATATCAGGTCAGACTAACAAAGCTGTTTAACAGGCCATGAAACAAGGCTGCTGTTACACCAATACGCCTTGAGACAATACAATCGACAGCTGACCTGGGGTTTCACCCTGCCTCAAAATTCAGAATGTCAATAACAGTGCATCAGTCTTTCTTATGCACAGATCTGGTTTGCACCAAATTTATGTGATAAGGGAGGTTTGGATCTTCAGGTCAAGGTGTTGTGTCTTAGTTCCCTGTGCTGCCCTAGTGACTGAGTGTGATTTTCGCCTTAGATCTGCAATTATTTCCTTGCACCTTGTGATGACTGCTAACCTGATTAGTGTCTGATTTGATGTGAGACCTGATGCCAGACCAGCCTGTGAGGGTTGTTGGAAGTTGGATGTTTCTCTGGGTGAGTGAACTGCAGATCTGATGTCTTACTTGCTGCTCCATCTCCTGGTTCACTGTTTGCTCGCTGGCCGGGCAGACCTAAATCACTGTCCTTCACAATCTTCAGAAAAAGATCGACAAACTCCCTTTAAATTGCAATCATGGAGATCAGCCTGAAAATGACAGTTACTAGGTTAAGTGCAGAATTGGTTATGCTGAGTGAAATTGCAATATCTAGGAGGAATTTGGCACAATGAGGTTAGTGTTTCGTCCAACCTTGAGGTGCAGCTAGGGTTTTCGTCCCAGCTAGCGCCACTTTAGGAAATAATCTCAAAAATCATACCAACAGCCGGCAGAGATATATTTATACCTATTTGATTTGAAGTTGGTGCCCAAAAAGCAACTAAGTCGGCCCCAAAGAGAAATATTATTGTTTTTTTAAATTAATATTAAATCATTAAACTTGGCACCCTAAATAAGATATAGGTTGGCCAAAATTCAAGATAAAAAATATTACTATGTATTTATTTTTACTGCTGGGCCAACCCAGCTAGGGCAGGGATATGACAGGAAACCTGAAATAAAAAAGTGGAGCAACGGAGACAGAACCACTGCCCAATTGGCAAAGAATGGTGTAGATTGTATTAGGCAGCAAGGATCCATCACTGCCAGAGCTGGAGTAGAGCAGAGTGACAATATGTCACCAGTTACAGAGAGAGGAAGCACCCCTCTCCAATTTGAGGCCAGTGCTCAACAAGATCCATGCTGCCAAAGGAAAGACAGGCGGAAGACTTATACACCTGATCAATGTCATTTTCCTTGACAAGTAGAGGTCATGAATTCGAGTCTATTCTTGCCCTTCTTTATGCCTACGGTGAACATGAGGCAATTTGTAGCAGGTGACTTAGGATATTACGTGGCAGCTGAATTGGCACTCAAAGAATACCATATGGCAAAGCTTGATTTCTCTGTACAGTTCCTCGATGATATTGTGAGCAATACAACTGACATGTGGCAGATGATTTTTTGGTTGTGCAGGTGGCTAACATGCCTGAGTGTCATTGGACCACAGTTTTGACTATTTATACAATTGCTGCATTAGCAAAAAATAAGTAAATCAAATCCTACCAAGTAGCAAGGAGATAAAGTAAAACAAAAGGTGACTATTGGCAAAAATGGTTACTTCCTGCCAAAACATGTTTTAAAAACTTTTAAACTTCTCATTATTTTTTCCCCTTTGAGCAGACTTGTTAGTTAAACTTCAAATGGTCATATCTTAGGCATATGCACTCCATTTGAATCTATTTTTCAAGCAATGTAAAGCTTGTTTTGAGCTCTATACAATGGTATAGAGATGGTGAGGGTTCAGAACCTTCTTAAAAAGGGGCTAACCAAAATGTACTCTATTAATGAACCTGTATTGCTTGCCACAATAATAAGGAATGGGCGATTGGAACAGAACTCATTTTCATGAAAAAAGGTGTTTAGTGGTTCAAAAATGATGCCAAAGGAACTCCCAATAAAGACGAAAAACTTGTAATGTTCATGTCTGTGAAGACAATGCCATAGTAACATTAACAGGTCATGTTGCCTTTGAGTTGCAACACTACTATCAATATTAAAATCAGTTGAAGAAAACACTAGAAGCTTTTGATGTCAAGGATGAAAGAAAGATATTCCCCTGAGGCAAGAGTTGTTCAATAGCCATACAAAAAGTTTTGAACAAAGTTGGATAATTGATCAAAATTCAAAACCTCCAATATCAAATCACCAATTGTGGGAAAGTGGATGATGGAGAAATGCAAGATGTACTTTCACATCTAAACAAGCCATAAGGTATCTTCCTCTCTACCTTCTACCCAACAAAGGCGATAAAGAAAGGAAGCGAAAAGAATAATTGAAAGGGTTATGCACGCTACTTCTACAAGAGGAAGAGAATAATAAAAATTGGCACAATAGCAAAACCCATACACCAAGCCAACATAGCAAGGGATAACTGAAAAATGAAACAAGAAAGTTGATGGGGAATCTTCAAAGAAAGATCATGATGACAACCAACAAAGGTCCTACCAAAACAAAGGGAAATAAAACAAAGAGACATAAACCAACGAAGCTTTATTACTACTGCTACTAAACAGGACATCAGTGTTGATAAAATCTCATAATGGTATATTACTGAATAATGAGATACATTTTATTAACAGAAGAGCCTTGCTCTTATAGAACTCACAAACCCTAGAAATTAGGCAGAAGCATTAGTTAATTGAACAATAGACAAACAGTTAACTAAAACAAACTAAAGCATAAAAAGTGGAAAGATGCAAAAAGCAGACTAAGTTAACTACAAGTTAACTTACGACTAATTAAAGACTAAATTAAGCTAAGATGACCATTAATATTACATTTAATATTTAATACCCTCCCTTAATGGTCATCGTACAAACAAAAAACTAAGTCTACTCATATTGTGCTGGTCATCAAAATGCATAGTGTGCAAACTCCTTCTGCTCAGTCTGCTCCGCTACGTGAGCACTTTGCTGAGATGTTTCCTAGTTAGACTTCTCATCAGCCAACTGCTTTCTGCAATACCTCTGCATATGACCAATCTTCCCATAGTAGTGGCAAGTAAAAGACTTCTTGGAGCCCTCCTCCGAATCGCCTCGTCCTTTCTGCTGAGTGGACTTGCCTTTGCCAACATCCTTGGTAGTAAATGCTTGTTCAACACTAGGAGACTCACTGCTGCTCCCAAACTGCTTCCTCCACCGATCCTGCTGCAAAAGCTTGTTGCACATCTCATCAAACTTCAAGTCAACATTGGTGGATGTAATGTTGAGTGTTTTGATGAAGTGCTCGTAGGAACGTGGCAAACTCTTCAAAGTGATCACCATCATATCCTCCTCTTCCATCTTACGACCAATGGCCTCCAATTGATCGTGAATATTTTTTATTTTCATCAAGTGCTCCTGCAAAGACACTTGGTCATCCATCATAATAGAAAAGATAATATTCTTCAGAAAGAAAGCCCTTCCCTTGTCTGAGGTCTCATGAAGATCTTTTAGATGCTTCCAGATCTCCGCAACAGATTTACCAGATGGTATTTTTGGTAACATGTCATCGGTGATAGATAATTTAAGAAGCATGATTGCCTCCCTATTACTTCCATCATACTTGTCCTGATCCTTCCCAATAGCAGTGGGACAAACTTTTGTACCAAGAACAAGCTCATCCAGACACCGATACTCAAAGATGGTAAGCATCCTATGCTTCCACGTGTTGTAATTCTTTCCATTGAACCTTTGCGAACTTTCCAACATAATATTGGACAAAGACGCCATCCCTCCCGTTTTCCAAGGAACAAAAAATGAGGTAACTCTGTGATCAGCTAGCAAAACATTGGACAATCAACTGGCACAACTCTCGATTTTTCAAAAATTGTGTGAAAAAAGAGGCTCAAAATCTATAAGATTTTTTTTTTTTAAGAAAAAACCCTCAAAAACTTTCAAAAATCTATGTAAATTTTTTTTTAAGAAAAAATTTCAAAAACTCTGCAATTTTTTTTTTAATTTTCCTAGAAAAATTGTCAAAATTGGCTCCAATTTTTTTTTCAAGCAGTCATGAAACCTCAGAAAATCACCATGAATCTGCCAAATCTACTACAAAAAATTCCAAAAAAAAGAGCAGCAAACCCTAGTTGCAGCCATAAATTGTAGAAAACCCTTCATAGCAAATCGCATGCCAATGAAGAAAAACCAGGTTGCAGAAATGGAGAAAACCATTAGATGCCGCGCCCAGAAACGCGTGAAATTGCGTTGCCCAAACAAGTAGAAAAGAACGCGGCAGAAAAGGAGAGAAAACGTGCCTAGATCTAGCAAAAAATCGCGGCCATACGCACAGGAGAAACTTCGAAAATAACTAGAGAAGACTGAAAATGTGCGTGAAAAGTTTCAGATAGAACTCGATAGGAAAATTGCGTGCCAGAAACAAACCTCCTTGAAAGTTTTCGAGGTCGTGTGTGCACAAAAAAATGGGAGGTCACGCATGTGAAACCCTCGAAAATGCAGAAAATGCACGCGAAATCCGGAAAAGAAAAACATGACCAGAAGAAGCTAGTTGCGCACGTGCGAAAGATGGAAGAACAGACACGGGACAAAGAGAGAATTTGCTCGCGACTTTCAGAAAAAGAAACAATTGACGCCTAGAAAACACATTCACTCAGATGCAATTTTAGAAAAGAAACCCTCACGTGACGCCCAAAAAAATATCGCGAGATTTTTTCACTCAGAAATCCTTCGAATCTGCAATAGAAACTTCACGAAAAAATGCGTCTAGAACAAAGACGCGAAAAATAGGAAAAAACCCTCCAAAAATTTCAGCAGATGAAACTCGGCTAACTAGGCTTGAACATGTGCTCTGATACCATGTTGATAAAATCTCAAAATGATATATTACTGAATAATGAGATACATTTTATTAGCAGAAGAACCTTGCTCTTATAGAACTTACAAACCCTAGAAATTAGGGAGAAGCATTAGTTAACTGAATAATAGACAAACAGTTAGCTAAAGCAAACTAAAGCATAAAAAGCGGAAAGATGCAAAAAGCAGACTAAGTTAACTACAAGTTAACTTACGACTAACTAAAGACTAAATTAAGCTAAGATGACCGTTAATATTACATTTAATATTTAATAATCAGAAGCATAAATGCATGAAGTGGCACAAGGACATCGGGAAATTCAGGAAGAAGGGGCAAGAAAGTCTCTATTGTTTGTTGTAAGGCTTTAATTGCTCATAATGGTGATATAAAATAGAATTTTCATTCAGGTTGCACCCATCACATGACCAATGATAAAAGTTTGTTTACATTACTTGAAAAATCAAACGGTGAAAAAAATATACATTGCAAACAATTCAACTTTAAGTAAAAGCAATTATCAATGATGCACATAATGCCCCTCAATTGTCATGCAACCATTTTTTTTTCATCAAGTGACTCATCAATACAAGAAAGTAAAATGTTGGCAAAACTAATTTGTTTTAAAGGATGTTGATAAGAATCATACAGTTATTGCAGCTACAGATCTAGATAAGTCTTCTAGCACTTTCACATTCAAAGGTTTTTAGAATACCCTAGAAAATAAGGGACATCATGCTATGATGAAAAAAACAAATGATGAAAGTAATTTGCTTAAAAATTTAAAAGCTAACATTTTAAAGTACATAAAAAATGTCAACAAAAGAAACTATTAATTACATTGATATTTGATAATCATCATCTTGACATAAATAGTTAATATTAAACCAGAACAACTTTATCATCTAGAGGCAGCAGACGGGAACTAGGATGGAAATGCCATTATCTAAAAACATCGTACATGGTTCTCAAAAATGACTATATTTTCAATAAAATGATTAAACTTCATTATACATGGACCTCTTTGTGCTTTGTTCAAAACTAAACCTACAAAGCCCTAAACCAACAATGGAGCACAATCCAACATAAGAAACATAAACATGAAGTATATATTACCTATGCCATGGTTGCTTGACCTCCATTTCCCTTCTCCATTTTGCTTGAATGTGTTTGATGCCCTCAAATTTGAGTATGCAGTAGTAGCCTAATGTCTATGATAGCAAAATATTGAAGATAGTAGTTGTCTCCTTTGATAGCAATAGCCTAGGTAGGTTGAAATGACAATGCTAGGTGTCTTTTATAGAAAGACAAATGTCAATGAAGGGTTGACATTAAATGTCAATAAGATATGTCAATCAATGGCAAGAATAAAAGTTGTAGTATGAAATAGGGTTAGGGCAAAATTAGGGCAATGACAAAAAATGAATGGCTAAGATTGAATTAAAATAATTCAATCAAGGGCTGAAATTAAATGAGATGTCAAGACATAAGATTGGCACGGATAATGAGGTTGGCATTGAAAAAGAGGTTGTAGGAGAGATTCAAATAATTATAAAATTATTTAAATTGAGAGGGAAATGAATAATTAAATAATAAAAGTATTATTTAATTATAGAGGACATGTGACAGGTTGACTTTTAAATTAAATCACAATTTAATTCAAAAGTGGGAAGAAAATGACAAATTAGTAGACAATTAAATAAATAAAATTTATTTAATTTAATGATAAAAAAGGCTAATGAATAATTAAATAATTAAAACAACTATTTAATTATAGTAGAAAGTGAAATAATTAAATAAATAAAATTTATTTAATTATAGAAGACAAGGACATTAGTGACGTAATTAAATAAATAAAAAATATTTAATTAATCAAGGAAGAAATAAAAAGATAGAAATAAATTAATTAAATAATTAAAATTATTTAATTAATAGAAGACTTATGACATTAGAAAATAATTAAATAATTATTTAATTATCAAGGCCCAAAGGGGAATCAATGAAGCAAATAGAGTTCGCAGGCCTAGGACAATTGTTAGTGTCTACATTTTGCCCCTCTTTGATACCGCAGTTTATCGCATTGTGTCAAAGAAATTTAGTTAAAAATATTCCTTAGTGTGAACAGGATGAGGAAGGATGACGAGGAGGTAATAGTATGCCCCCTCGAGCGAACATGTGGGTTCAAAGAACACGAGTGTGCTTTCGAAATGGACAAGAGGAAAATAGATAAGCGGAATAAAAGAAATGTTAACGTGGAAGATATGGATGTTAGCATGGCGTTAGTGAAGACAACATAAAGATGAATAT
>VDFB02271358.1:1192639012-1192708110 GCA_007258455.2 Sequoia sempervirens
TAGCAGACACTCCTCGTAATAATAGTTTGTCCTCTCTTTGCATCTTTAGAATTCTTAGACTCAACATCTTCATCTACATGCGCAACTCATGCATTACTTTTAGGTATTATATTTGTCCTTGATCTTGTGGACACTCATATTCTTGATGTCATTCTCATCCACAATGCAAACAAGTTCCAAGGAAGCCTCTTCTTCTAGGTTCTCACCCAGGTCTTCCTCTTCCTCTTCCTCTTTGTTATTTATTTTGATCATGGGGATGGTAGGAATTATCTCCTTTCAAGTTATGACTGGTAAGTTAGCTTCTTCATTCTTCTTTTGGTCTTCATTTTAGCCTCCATATGACCTTCCACCATTATTTCCACTGTGACCTCTTCCCCTTTGCTTGCTTTCAAATCTTTTATTCAACTTCTCTTCTACCTTTATAGAAAATTAATAGGAATCTTCTATGGTAGTCATTCTAACCAAAATCAAATCCTCTTGGATACTCAATCTCAACCCATTTATGTAATGGGCTACCTTCTCCTCATTGCCCTTAGTTATGTCCTTGTAAAACTCCTCTCTATATTATTTAACAGTCTTGTTCTCTTGCTTCAATCCTTGTATCTTCTTTAGCAACTCTAACTCATAATCAACCAAAATGAACTACTTTTTAAACTTCACCATCTACTCACATCTGGTAATCTTTCCTTTTCCTCTTCTATTTATTTCTAGTTGTAGCTCCTTCCACCAAATCTTGGAATGAAATTTTAGTTTGGTCTTTGCAAATTTGACCCATTCAGGATCTTCTACACCCTCATAGTCAAAATACTCCTCCATATCATTTATCCAATCAATTAACTCTTTTGGATTGAGATTTAAAGAATAATTAGAAACTTCAATATTTGGCCTTTTTTTAATCCTAGAAATTTCCCTCAATAACCTAATTTACTTAGGATCTCCTGCGACATATTGTTCTTCTTTGAACTTCTCTTCTACTTCAGCTTCATCTTTACTCTCATTTACTTTTCTTCTAGCATCCAGTCCTCTACAAATCTCCTATTGTAGTGTGAAAATATATCTCTAGAGGGATAGATAATCCTCATCTCTAACAAAATTTCTTCCACCACCATGATTTATTCATGGAGGCATCTTGACTTCCTCTTTATCACTCGACCACAACCACAAGTCCTGGTGCAAATTGCCTCATGTTTAGTGATCTATTTACACACTCAAGAAATCTTGCTCTAAAACCACTTGATGAAGGGGAAAATAAAACAACACATAACCACACAAATTTCTCATAGGAATATATGAATATTATTTTTTGAACTAAACATAAATTACATTAAATGAATGAGAAAATAAATGGAGGATGAAATCCTCACAGTCTACAACACATTATAGCTTTTTTCCTCTAGTTTCTAGAGCCTTCTATCTTTTGTCTCTTCAAATCCACCTTCAAACCCACTCTCTTGACTTCCTCACAACTTACCACCTTCACATTGTCTTTTTACTACTTTAAAATTCTAAAAAAATATAATAAATAGCCCTTTAGCACCTTCAAGAAAAGAAAAAAAATTGTAACTCTCGCCCAAAAATAGCCCAACTTCTGAGAGCCATAACTATTGATCCATGAACTCATTTGAGCCTATTTTTTAAAATTAGTGTTCTACATTCTTGAAATTCAATTTATCTAATTCCCCTAAGTTTCAGGGCCCCAAAACATCATTTGAAGCCTCAAAACTCAATTTTTAGGAATTTTTCAAGAAATTTTAAAACTAAAATCTTTAATATCTCCTCACATAGACCTGATCTTGACTCAAAACTCACCCACAATGTACAAAATTCATTTTATAGATTTTGGATAAAATTTCAAGTCCCTACGTGCTCATATGCAAACTTACTAAAAATAAAGGCCCTAGTAAATTTATTCCTTTTTGAGAATTTGAAAGTTCTAAACTACTTTTTAGGAATTTTAAAATGAAATGAGCTTCATGGGTATTCACCATTTACCAAATAGAAATTAAAATGAAATATTTTTTTGGTGATGCACGATTTCCTTTACACCCTGGATGCTCCTGCATCATCCCTCTATTATAGTTTCCCCTATTTGTATTGGTTTCTTTATTTGTTAACCATGTGGTGGTGATGGTATTGGTGTTAAAAAATTTACTTCTTCCTTATGTGTTTTTTTTTTTTAATAAATTTATTATAGGCATGTTGAGATGCCACAATAGTCTCTTCAATAAATTAGGAACTAGGATTTGCAAGACTATAGATTTAAAATTTTATATTTTCTCTATTTTACACTATGCTCTCTACCCTATTTTTTTCTCATTTCCTAATCTAGTAGAATTTGCACCTTTCTTATTGTTGTCGAAGAGAATTTTGAGTCTATAGCCACTTCTATTTCTCAGTGTTTTGATTGATATATATCTTGAAATATTCCTTTCTTTTCCTAGCAATATTATTTAGTAAAACTATTTTTATCTCCTTCAAACATTCTTCAATGACATTCTCTCTAGAATGATGACTAGTTATGATTAATTCAATCATTATTTTTACAATTATTTATTTTATGTTTTTAGTGGATATAGAGTAACTTTGAGCCACTTTAAATGGCTTCTCTACTATGTATAATATTCTTAAAATTTTCCTCCTATCTAGATTAGGTGGTTAAGATTCCTCTTGTACTATTTTTTTCTTTTTTCTTTATAGTTTTTTTTCTAACATAGTGGTTTCCTCTTCTAAACTTTCATCATATTATACCAATTTATTTCATGTTTTTTGTATTTTCCTCTAGTTTTTGTGTTGCTCGCTTGATTCCTAATTTTCCTTAGAGATCATTTGCAATAGGACTTTTTAAGTTTCTTCTATTAGATTTTTTCTTGTAAAGGGTTATCTTATATCTAAATTGTTGAATGAACAAGACAACTGAGGGGGTGAATCAATTGTAGCAAATTAAACCTTCAAAACCCTCAATAGTAATTAGATCCACATGCATTCATTAAACCCTTATTCTGTTAGTATGATTGAACATGAAATGCAGATAACAAAAATTGAAATCACAATACCATACACAAGAGAACACCAAATTTATGTGGAAAACCCAATGAGGGAAAAACCGCGATGAGGATTAGCTAACAATATAAGTAATAGCAAAACCGGTACAAAAGGGCTCACTGCCAAAATAGGACACGCTGTCCAAAAAGGCTCCCTTCCTTAGAAAGAATACAAGAAGATATAAGAGAAATGTTACACAGAGAATACTTCTCAATGCAATAGGGAATCCACCATAATTGCTCACACACTTTCGCAGTCTTGCATGAAATATTTTGGATGCCTTAGCTCACTGCCTTCAAAAACCCTAACATTGAAATTCATACTGCTCTGCTCCAATTCGCATCACACACATTACTCGCATCAATCTCGCATATATCTTGCTTCTCTCTTGCATCTCACAACACCATTACACTTATTTATATCAACCTCATCCTCAAAATCCTTCTCTAAGGTCGACAACTATCTGTTACACTTACAAATTAAAATAGGTCGGCACCTAAACATTCTCGTGGTGGATAGGAATGAAGGAAACCTATATAAATCCTTAATTAGGATCCAAATAGATCTAAGCACACTTCAACATGCTTTCATAAGCCTCGCATGTAGTGTTAACACAAGGTTGGCCAATACTCATGTTAAACACCATAATCATTAAGTACAGGCTTTCTTAAATCACTTTGTAAATTTCAGAAAACATAATTCACTTGAGCACGATCTATAATAACCCAAGAACTACTTAAGATTCATCAAACACTTCATCCAAGCTCACATCATAAAAATACTTCATCTCAAAATAATTGGTAAAGCTTATTCGCATACTAACAAATGAAACTCACTCTGTACTGCACCAAATCAAGTGAAACCTTGAAATCTCTTCCCAAATCCACACAACCTAAAGCTAGATAGCATATAAACGCAGAGTAAATACATTTCTCCCGGGCCATAGAAAACATCACTGAAAGACTGGTTCGCATACTGGTGAAAATATCTTGCGTTGTACAACGATCTAGAAACCCAAATTCTGAATACAGAAACCTCTGACAACCATGAACAACGTATTAGATCCGCATAGTCATAGGATCAATACAGAAGAAGAAGCACAATATATGAGCACTTACACAACACAATTTACTTTGTTTATCAATTTTTTTCAAAAGCACTTGGAAACCAAGTACCAGAGACATCATCTCAGCTCATTACTTCATTCCAACTCATCTTTAGACACTGCAACAAAAAGATAGCTCCATGTACTCACAACACTTCCTCAATATCTCAACTACACATGCACAACCTGCAACATGTTTTCCTCTTTTTCACAATTTTCTCAATATCCTTGACATGCACCAAACTTCTTTAACACATCGTTGACATCAATGACAACACTAGTTAGTAGACTTCCTATTGACATCAATGACAACACCTTCATACTTGCAACATAAACTATATATATTCTAGTGAATTTCCTTTTTTTCTCTTTGTGGTTTCTACTAACAACTCATCATTATGATCATTACTTTGATTATTATTTTTGTGTATTACTTTATTATTTTTTTTAAATATCCTTAGTTATTGGAGGAAGAGGATATTTCTTGGATTTAGTTTCTTTATCCATGTTCTTTTTTCTTTATAATTTTTTTTTTGCTTCTTTCTTTGTCTTTTTTCTTTATAATTTTTTTTTTCTTCTTTCTTTGTCTTTTTTCATTATATTCTATCCAAGTTACAAACCTTTTTGTAGTTGTATCTTTTGGATAGGTGTTGTGTTGTGGTTTTGAAATATCTCATTAAATTCATCATATTGTATTGATGGAACTAAGAAGGTGCATCATTCAAATACTTCCAAGTGGATGTAGTCTTTGTCAACCATAAAAACCACATCATTCTCCAACTTTTTGATAAAATTATCTTTTGAGTTTGAGGTGAATCTTATTTATATTATTCAAGTTGTCAGGTAATTTCTCCCTTAGAGTTCCACAAATATCATACTCTTTTTTTGTGACCATTTCATATGCTACATGAATATAGGTGATGGTATTTTTGTAATAACTTTTACTTCTTTCATCTATGGTTGTTTTATTTCAATAAATTTATTATAAGCTTGTTGGGTTGTCAAAGAGAGATTTAATTCTATGTATTTTTCTTCTAATACTATTTTTAATTGATATATCTATCTTGTAGGCTTCCTCTCTTTCCCTACTAATATTGTTTTGTGTAACTATTTTGATGTCCTTAAAAATTCTTAATGATTTTCCCTCTAGAGTAAGGACTAGTTGTGATGAATTCAACTAATATTTGCACAATTATCTATTTATTCTTTTTAGTGGCCATAGAGTGAGTTTGAGCCACTTCTAATGGTTTATCTATTGTGCATAAAGTTCTTAAAAATTTCCTCCTGTCTATCATTTGTACTACTTTTTGCTTTGTTCTTTGTATTTTTTTTCTAACATTGTGAATTCTTCTTATCCATCTTCTAAATTATCCTCATATTGTACCAATTTCCTTTATTTTATTTTATTTTTGGTTTTTTTATTACTTTCTTGATTCCTCAATTTTCTTGGAGCTCATTTGTAATGGGACTTTTGTAGTTTCTTCTATTAGAGTTTTGTCTTGAAAATGGTTGTATTCTATCTAAAATTTATATTTTTTTAGCTTAGTTTCCTCTTTTTCTCTCTTTTTGTTTTATCTCCTAGTATTATTTTTCCCTTAGATATTGAAGTTATCCCACTAACATATTCTAGTTATTCCAATCATTGTCTTTCGAATTATATTGTTTGTTATTTTTTTAGTTGTTTTATGTTATATCCTTAATACAAAGATGGATAAGATCTTGCTTGAATTTGGTTTTTTTAGTGATTTTCTAGATTTCCTTCACAATTTTATCCCTTTATTCTTTATTTTCCTTTTGTTAATATATTCTCTCCAATTTCCAAATATTTTTGTTGTTGTATCTCTTGGATATGATAGAATACTTTTTATTGTTCTTTGAAATATCTTGTTAAATGCCTTATACGGTAGTGGTAGTACTAAGAAGGTGTGTGATTCCACTACTTCTAAATGAATGTATTATTTTTCAACCATAAACACTACATCATTCTCCAACTTTGTGACAACATTCTCTTTTGAATCCATAGTGACTCTTCTTTATTTTCTCCAAGTTGTCTAGCAATTTCTCCCTTAGGTTTTCAAAAAGAACATATTCTTGTGTTTGTGATTTTCTTATGTCACATGACTATAGGTGGTTGGATCCAAATCTTCACTTTTAATATGGAAATTTTATAGGCTATTAATTTAGTGGAGTACCTTTCTATAGGGTCAAAAAATTTGTTAATAGTGAGAAACCACTCATTAAAGTGGCACATGTGAGCACAGTGATAGATTTATCATCTATGATTTTAGGTTTTTTTAAGTTGTACAAACCATTCATTGCGACAAATATATTATTTTGTGATGAGAAAGGGTTTAAATAGATAGATAAATTATCTATTAATGTGGCTTAGAACCAACTAGATCCACTAGTATTCATTGCAAAAAATTGGAAAATTTTCCTCGATATCAAGTTTTAGTTATCCAATGTTGACATATTGTGCTAGAAATTTACATATCTTTCATTTTTTAAGGCTTTTCACTTCATTATAAAACTAATATGATCCATATTTATTATTTGAAATGAAAATATTTATGAACATCCTCCACATAAATGAATCCATCAAGAATGTTGTAAGAAGCCCTTTTTGGGTCATTCTCCATTTATTTCCATGGTAAGGGCTTGTATGCTATATTTTTAATGCCTTCAACATCAATTAGTTGTGGAGAATATATTCTTGGAATAACTCACCTTGTTCTTCATCTCTTTTCATTGGTTTTTTACAAAACCCTTGTTTCTTACTTCTCACACACAATATGTTTATAAATTTTCTTGGTGCATTTTGTGTTCCCTTTACCTCATTTTATATTTTTTAGCCTTTAATGATAATTTCATGGCTTTTATAATGATTGTTTGATTCTTGACCATGTATTAGGCACTTTTAAGTGGGAAATTATTTCCTACACTATAATTTTTGTGGTATATTATAATACCTAAGAATTATCTTCTAGATTTGTATTTTAATCTAGTTCATAATAATGTTTCAACATTGATCTATCAACAAAATCTTTAATGATTTCATTATTTAGGCATGTAAATCAACTATATTCATTGGTTGTATACAATTTATGTGGCATGGTCCTAGTTATACCCTCTCTTTTTTAACTTGTTATGATATAATAGTGTCATATCTTGTGATTAAAATATCATAGTTCTTATATTTTTTATGTCATGCATTTCTCTTCCATTTCTCACATTTTTTATTCTAGACTATGAGTAACCATTTCTCACACTATTTTTTCTAATTCTACTAACTAGAGTTTAAGAGAATATTATTTATTTGATCTTTTACTAATTGTGGTTCATAGATTGAGAACTATTTAATAAATTGGTAAGGCTAAATCTACTTCATAAACTAGTTGGAATAGGAAAGTTTTTATTTTAAACCATTTATAGGTTGTTCAATATTCCCATAGTACTATTGGTTTCTTTTTATCTTGATATTATTTATCTTTATTTTAAAGTTTTGTAAGCATTTTTCTCAAACTTTTGTAAAAGATTCACTTGGAGCACCTTATTTTCTTATGGGTGATATGGTATGTTTTTGTTATGGATTATCATTAATATATTCAATATTTACTTAATTATTTTAGCAATGAATCACTTCCCTTGATCACTAATAATATTTAGAGAACAACCATATCTTGTGATGATGTTTTCACAAATGAACCTAGTTACCTTTGCAATGTAGTGTTTTATTGGTTCCACTTTCACCCATCTAGTTAGATTTCAATAATATTATAATGAAGTATACCTTAGTCGTCTTGGTATGGGATTGATGAGTCCAATGAAATCAATTACCCACTTTTAAATATTTCCATGGATAATAATAGTTGAAGTGGCATTTCATCTCTTGTGGTTGGCCTACTAATTCTTTGAGAAATATTTTCCACTAGAGTCTACCTAATAGAACTTTTCTTATATTAAGAATTCTTGATTTGTATCCTCCGAAATTAGCTTCACATTACTCTTCCAAAACTTGGTTTCATTTGTGTTCCATGAATATTCATAGGACTTCATATTTTCCCAAAATGTATAATTCTCCATTAATAATGATAGGGATTTTTTTATTAATCTCCTTTTATCTTTTTTATTGTAATACTTTGGGAAGGTACAAATATATAGTAGCTAAGGAATATCTTGTATTTCATTGGTTATTGCACTTATCTTGAATAAGTGTGCACTTGGGAATTTATCTTTAATATTTTCTCCTTCATTATTATTGATTCTAAAAATATAGTTTGTTCATTGATTGGATTTTCTAGTTTTCATTATAATATTAAAATTATATTCTTGAAAAGCATTAGCGAGTGGTATATTTGGTTGTGTATTATTTGTTGGTTCATAATATATTTCAACAATTCATGATCTATGTAGAAAATGAATGGAGTTTCTAAGAAATAATTTGTGTAATTTTACAGAGAAAACACCATGGCTAAGGTCTCTCTTTCCATTATTGTGTAGTTTTGAAAGCATGTAAATAGAATAAAACAAATGAGCATTGAAAATAATAATTTTAAACACTATCATTCTATCCATGCAAACCTTAGATCAAGTGTCATGTGGAGAGATGTATTCATGATGTGGATATGGGTTCTCATTTTGTCAACATAATGATAACACTCATTAGATGATAGTGAAAGACCATTATTGTATTAAAAAGTTGATGAAATAATGAATAAGAGGCTAGCTTTATGATGAGAGCCATTCATGTTCCATTTTATGTCATATTTTAGTCTTTTTCATATGCCTTCATAACCATTTTTATATTTCATTTCCACACCATAATATATCATTTTACCATCTTTATGTTGCTATGATTATATATATATATATATATAAGTAATATTTAATTTAATTTTTAGATAAAATACGTGAATAATAAATATTAGATTGTATTTACTAATATTTGCTACCATTATGTTGAAAATAAATAAACACTTTTCACTGATAAGATATATTTTAATATTTTATTATAACAAATTATTATATTGTAATGGCCATAAACTAAACATAGTATTTGTTGGCCATAAACAATTTTTATGCTCCCTATTATTATGGACATAAAACAAAAAAAATTATCCATGTTATTTTGCTAAAACCAATTTGATATATTGGTTATTTTGTTACCAAACAAACCTGCCACGTTAAGAATATCTTAGTTACATGACTCTCTCATTTGAGATATGATTTTGTGGAGAGATTATAGGGAAGAATTATGCCATTTAGTAAATGCCCCATTTCTTATATAATACATATGAAATTGTGTGAGAAGGGAGATGTAATATTTTTCAAAAAAAGAAATAATACAGCAGTTGGTTTGAAGTCTTAAGGAGGCTACAGCAAATTATTTTTGTCGCCCCGTGGAAGGAGAGGAGGGCCCACTCTCTTGAAATGGTGGTGATGTTAATTTTTATGTTAAGTATTTTATTTTAATATTGTGGTTTCTTTTATTTATTAAAATGTGAGAAATTTTACAATTGTACAAGTTTTTAGTTTGTTTTTAAATTATTTATTTCATAAGACTGTAGTTGCAGAAATCTATACAGTTTTGGAAGACTGCAGTTCCTATCCCCAGATTTAACAAGTCATGTCGCCAAAATTTTGTCCACAAAAACTGCTGCAAATTCAGGAGTTTTTTAGTCTCAAACAGAATTAGCAGTGTTTAATCAGAATTGAGTTAAATATAATAGAGGTCTTAAATATGTTAAAAAGATTCATTTAAGTTATTGACTTAAGTTATTTGGTGATTTCAAAGATTTTTTTTAGGAGCACAATCTAAGAAATTTTTTAAGTTTATTCTTTTAAAGCATTTAGATTTGATTTTTATTCTCATATAATGCATTTCATCCCCACTTAACTTGTTTATTTTTGTAAGGCCCCACCAAAGAATCTCAGAGGACAACACACCTATACAACAATAATGGTACAATTTTTTTTAAGTTAACTAACATGAATTGTATAAACATATCTAAACATAACATATAAGTTAAGCTACGTCCTCTAAGGTTCCATGACTGCATTATGAAAAATCTAATAACAAGGTCTAAACATGCATTGAGGATAAACTAACTACAAGAGTTCATTTTAAATCCATCACATTAAATGAATAAACACATACATTTCCATATCATAACATTAGATAAGAAATCATCAAAGATCATATATATAGCTACAAGTACATAAACGAATTCCCTTACATGAGGGCACATCATTACATTGTTACAAACTTACATCAATGCTTCCCTGAACACAACGGGGAGAGTACATCAAGATTACATTATATGATACAAATGATATATAGGCCCAATACATAACATAGAAAACTATCTCTTCGAATTGGTACGAGATCTAGAATCTGCTACAAAAAGGTACATCCTCCATGCTCACGAACAACAACAAGGGAAACCCAATGGAGGAAAAGCACAATCCACCCGACCATGTGGAACTCTAAGGTCCACCCCCCGTGCTAGGAAATAACAATAAGGTCCCACCACAAAATAGTGAAGAAGATAGAAGACTAAACACAAAAGGACAAATCATGGTTCCAACATAACACAGTACAACATGAACATCGCATGTAACAGAGACACAGCTTCTAGAGGAACTCACACAACAGAAGGGGAACACAAAACTAGGGAATGCTAGATTTCAATAGGGAAGAGTGTCGTCACATGGTATCATCATGGGTTATCCTGGCAGTCCGACCCCTCTACTAACTCTAGACCTCGGCCCCCAAGTGATACCCATGCTGAGCTACATCATCCTTTCATGGGGACAAGGATGTCTAGTCATGCCAATGAGGATCACCTAGTAGCCATCTTGGCCCCAACACCCCTAACATTCTTCCCAACTCATCCTAAGCCTATACTAAAACTCTAGGCTATGAGTGGGGCAACAACAATTATCTTGTTAATGTGTGTAGAACCCATCCCAAGATTAATTAATTAAATCTTATCACTTGTTTAATCCAACTCTCATGGGTTATCCTGGCAGCCACTTGTGGGCCCCGGCCCCCACTTAAGAGCCACTCCCCCTACTTGCAACTAGAGACCCAGAACAAAAAGCAAGGTAAAGTCATCTTGCACACTTAACCAATTCACATGAAACCACATACAGGGCGAGGTATAGACCATCTCGCTTACAAAACACAAGTGCTAGAAGGAAGAACAGTGCAAGGAAAGATCCTCTTGCACACATCTTAAGGATATTATCAACCATTTTCAAAATGAAATAATCATAAAATTCTCACACAAGATTCTTGAAAATGAAATAATCGTAAAATCCACATACAAGATACATTTCCCCAAGCCTCTGGAAGTCTCTCAATAACCATTTAGCACAAAAATCTCCCTCCATAACACAATAACCAAAATCAACTCAATATCAAAACAACCACAATAGTAAAATCAACCAACATTGCATCCAAGGGAGACATTATTTGCACATTATCAAGCTCATTACTTAACCACTATCTTCACCTAATCATCCATTCAAACAATATTTCTCAAATGTCTATGATATCAATTATTCTATTTACAATTCAACTATTAGAAGATATAACAAAATCAACATTTTAAAAGATTATCAAATTCATTCATTTAACTAAATCCTTCATTTACCTAGATACAGTTAACTCAATTTTCTTTCTTTTCTTATTTAATTTTCCAATCCATTTTTCTACAAATCATTTTATCAACCCTTCCCATTATTTAAATAGAATGTCTTTATTTTCCTATTTATTTATCTATATTATCATTTAACTCACATGGACAGAATTTGTTCCTTTAACTTTACCCATAATATATGCATATATATATAACGGAAAACAGTTTATAGTCAATATATCAATTTATGGCATTTATTTATATACATAATATTTATATCGAAATGATATGCAGTTCAGGATATCGAATATCAAACACATAATATATAATCATCAAAAGAAACATAGTACTATATATCGAAATGTCAAGCATATCTTATATGCAAGCATAATATCAAATGCTAAATATAAAACTCAACCACCGATAGAAGGTCGCAGACCATAGCATAAGATCACCATACAAATATTGATCATAACCATCGACTTCAGACGCTGATCATGGAATGAAGCCGCCACAAACAGTAATCAAGCAAAAATTGGAATAAACTCTAAGAACATGCTAAGTTAGTGAATTCACATCAAACATAAACAAGGCCTGCATTCAATATCAAACATAAAGCTTAATGTAATATGCAAAAAATAAATCGCACTATAAACATGAGGTTGCCATGCAAGAATTCGACTATCAGATATAAGACATAACCTTCAATTTCACACGCATATGCAAACATCGAATTTCATAGGTAAGGGTACTCATTCAATACTAAACAAAAATAGCACGCCAACAAAATGGCCCCCGAATGCTATAAAATACAGTCATCAATGTGAAATCGAAACCTTTAGCAATGATTATAATATGCAGAGGATTCAGAAGCTTTCAAATTATAAAAAAGTTAAATGCCCAAACCAAACTCATGGATTACCAAACATAGGCCATCAGAATCTATGCACTCAAATTACCAAATGCAACCAACAGAAATTGAATTCAAACATAATCAAGGGCAGACAGAGGGCGGCCAGGTGTGGTGCGATTCAAATAGTAATGAGATTGATGAAATTTAGAGGAATTAAAAAGATACCCTGATGTTGTTGGATTGAATGCCATTAAATGGTACATGCTTTTGTGTAAGGAATAGATCACATCCATGGTCGCGGGATAGGCAAGCAAAGTTGGAGGAATTGGCTTGGCGAATGAAAGCAGCAAGGTATTTCCAATTGTAGTCTATTACCCAATGTTGTGAGAGAAGAAAGAAGAATCTTTTAAACAGGTACGATATTCTTGTGGAGAATATCGGTGGTGTTAAATGAAACAATTAGAAAAATAGGCTCGCATTATAATAATGTGTGTTGTATCAGATACCCGGTAATAAAGAAGGGGCATCCACCAAGCATAACAACAGGGAAAAAGGTCAAGCATCTATGAGGGAAAATCCTCTTGCAATGAGGATCTCAAGAAGACTAGCATCTCCTTTTTTCAAATCCGGAGATGTTCCCTCTTTTGAATGCCATGCATGGTAAATGCATGAAGCACTCTGAAGCATATCAAAAGGAAATAACGTTACTTATTTAAGTTGCAAGAGCCCTGGTAGGCCGACATGAAAACAAAATAGGAAGATAGACATGGCATTTGAATCGTTTCCCAACAATACCTAAAACAAATACGATATCATGGAATGTGTGATTTACAGGGTATGTTAAAACAAGTGGGTTCAAGACATTGCTCCGACTTTGCGAGTAGAAAAGAGTTCTTACTCAACGACACAAATCAATACAAATAATCACTTAAAACAATGCAAGTTTAATAGCGGCTTACCCAAGTTATACTGTAGGTGCCTTAAAGGACATGAACACAAAGGAAAGGTAGTAACAATATAAGACCTATGGTTCTGTTGTCAAATTTGCAAGATCCACATTACATGGAGTGATGAGATGGTTCCCTAGAAATACTTCAGGTAAATTTATATCAGGAAAGATGTGGAAGAAAAACAAGGAACTCAATTGTATACAAAATGTCCTTAAAGAATGTGGTTGCTTAGAGTGCCATTTTGGCCTGATAAGCGCTTCAAGGATACTGCATGTTTCTTTTAACAGACCATTCTATAGAATGAGAAATCCCTTTTTAGAGATGATCACATGAAATATTTCTATTAATATGAGAAGCAAAGATTTGGGGGTGTATTGGGATGACATTAATCTAAAACAAAACATACAAATCTCAAGCATGCAAACTCACAAGTTTTTGAGACAAGTATGGCTACATTGAAAAATCTATATTAAGATATGCATTTGGATCATACCTTTATTCAACACCAAAAAGAGAGAGCGTTCATTGGAAATCCTCGTGTTACATCTATTCTCTTTTCTCCTTTTTTTTTTTCTCAGATGCTCTTCACATGCATCCTTTAAAGGTCATCTTTTCTAAAATTATCATTTGTGATCTCTTTCATTTTCTGAAAGCTGAATTGAAGCTCCCCCCCATATCTCTCCAAAGATAATTACTTATAAAAGAAAAGTTGCTTTATTCTCAAAAACAAAAATCCCTCTTCTGAATAAAATCTCACAAAGGATAGTTATCTTCCAAAAAGAAGGGTTGTTTTCTTTTTTTGAAATCCCGAAAAGCATGTTGAAGATTCTATGCAAGATTTTCTTTCTTTTGAAAATAATTAATTTCATTAATGGTTTATAACTGCAGTATTAACTGCAGCTTTCTATTATAATACTTTATTTAAACTTAATAATCACCCTTTAATATTTTATTTACTTACTTCAACTTCACATTATTATTTTATTTTATCATAACCTTTAATTATAAAAGCAGTTATTTTTAATTATCCAAAATTACCCTTTTAACTTAATAATACTATTTTAATGCGATAATTAAACAAAAACATTTATCAATCAAATTTAAATCAAACAGACTAAACAACTAACCACAAAGCGAAGTCAACATTGATGGACCAACCAACCATACAAACAACAATGGCATGGTGAATCACAAAGGAGCACTACATCCTCCCCCCCTAAGATTCGACTTACTCCTGGAAGTTGCAAGGTTAGAATAAAACATACACATATTAATTCAAAAAAAATTTAAATAATACCATGTTCACCTTTCCTTTAATGTAAATACAAGAAACATCAAATAATCAAGTAAACCAAATGCCAAAACAGATACCTAAACCTTAATCAAGGTTGAGAAGCAGGACCAACTGACCACAGACATCAGATGACATAGACGAGGTGACAGATTAGATACTCATCCTCTTCGAGAATGATGGCTTAGGTAGGGGACCATATGTTATCTTTGAAACAACTATTCCATTGGGTTTGAGGCACGCTCAAACCTTCCAATTCAGGTGGAGTCGTTGCTTGGTACCTGCAACCTGCAACAAACAAAACAGTCGAACATATATATATATAATCATACAATCAGGCATACTGTGAAAGAGAATCGCAATGTAGCAAGGTACTCATGAATGAGTAATGCGACACTATCCCTTTCACCAAGACACATCTGAAGACAACACTCAGTAATTAAATCAACTCATAAACCATCCGCTATATATCAATCAAAATGATAATCGCATAATGGTCATGATAGAATAAACATATTGTTCATAACAATGCATCTATCGTCATGTAATACATCAAGTTGATTTGTTGAATCAAATGCTACACTTCCATAAAACATAGCATAATTTTGCACACAAAGCACACATTTTCCATTAAATATCCATCATTTTCAGACAATATGTTCCACTTTATTCATTATTCAACACAAAATCTCATAACATATTCAGTAAAAGACCATGATTTTACACCTTTTCAAAAGCATGAAAACATAATTTCTCTCTTCATAAGCACAAAATTCCAGATTTAACACACATTCTTCACATACACACAAATTCATGTCATCGAAAGTCACTTCACAAGGCTACACAAGGGTCCATAATGCATCCCCGATAGAAATAATATTGATGCATTGTGCACTACACCAAGGGTCCTATCCTTTCTGTCAGACCTAAAAAAATTTACTAGAGAAACCCAACAATTTTTATTTTATTTTTTGTAACAATACTAAATATACACCACTATGGCTAACTCATTGCTGCTTACAATACTTCTACTACCACCAAAACATCGTACAAATAAACTTAACTCCAATATCCGAGGCCAACTTTCTTATATTTATTAACGCAATAATAAATTTTCAAATTTCTTTATTGTTGTATATATGTAATTTTATATACATATATATTTATATTTAATTATTATTTAATAAAATAATATATATTCTTTCTATACATATAGGAAAAATAGTAAGTATTTTATCTTATTAAATTAATATTTAGGATATCAATAAATTTATCCTTATATAAGTATAATTACAAGTTCAGGGGAAAGAAAATTATATATAAAGAAACTAATTTAAAGATATACATATTAAATTATTTTTGTGAAGATATAAACACTTCTTGAAAGAGGAGACAATGTAACTAGTCTTAAGGAATAAATTTCACTACTTTTAAATCTGAAGTTTTAATACTTATATTAAATTTTCAATTAAATAAACAACACATGCCTTTTATTTTATTTTAGAAGATACTTGCAAGTATTCCGTCCTTTTCAATTTAGTACTTTTATGTTACTTTACTTTGTCTTTTCTATGCTATCTTTAGAAACAGAGTAAACGTAAACATCTTTTGTAAAAAAATTACCATCTGGATTAAATTAACTCAAGGTAAGTAAATAGAGGTTGCCAGTTGCCACCATATAAAGTTAACTGGAACTAAGTTCCAGCAAGAAAAGAAAACAGATTTTAACTCAAGTATGTGCGCCATAGTGAGGAAGAAATCAGTAAACTATGTTTTTCTTTTAAAGTGAAGAACACCATATCTGTAAGTAGACTAAGGGATCACATACAGATTTAATTCATTAAAAGATTGATAACTTCGAGGGAGCCATTAAATGTGGAGTCTATTTTATCCAATACAACAACTTCAACGCTTAAATTTCCAGAAAATTAAATATTAATTTAATCTCACGCCATTTAACTAGAAGTATATTAATCTAATCCTCAATAATGGAGGAACCGGTGTTAATTAGATTGACATTTAATCTCTCATAAGACCACATCCAAATAATAAGATTGATGTTTTATATCTAATTAATCTTATTAGCACAATTATTATGCAATCATAAAAATAATATTTAATTATCATTATTAATGTTAGTTCCGTTGAACAGAACAATATTAATATTATTCAACCCTAA
This sequence comes from Sequoia sempervirens, assembly GCA_007258455.2. NCBI lineage: Eukaryota > Viridiplantae > Streptophyta > Pinopsida > Cupressales > Cupressaceae > Sequoia > Sequoia sempervirens. The sequence continues at coordinate 1,192,656,076 of VDFB02271358.1, forward strand.
TTTAACATTGATGGTATTTAAACAAATATTACAATAAAATTACCCTTATTATCTACTTAAAATAATAATATGACTATTAACCATACTAATATTATTTCCGCATGTCTATCCCAGACTAATATTTTCATAAACTAATCAACAGTAACTCTACAATAATTAAGGTGTTACTAATTCCCGGTTTAATGGTATTAACATTATTACCATGGTAATTACTTTTCCCTTCTTTCCACAATTTCACTGCCCACGTAGACATTTACATATTCAGCAATTACTCATTACTCGCACCGGTTAAATCTACCCTCAAATTAATACTGCCAGCTGCGCTGATTGATGAGGTTAGCCATTTTTAGATCTATTTTCCTTCTCTACTGCTAGAGAGCTCAGTAATTATTATGACGGTGACACAAGAAATTTAGTCTTGAATTTATTGCACTAGGTGACTTATTATATGGGCAGGTAACTTATTTTCCACGCCTCCACCCTTAGTTGGTAGCTCTTTATTTCTAATGCTGGTCAGGATATTAATTAACCTCGCAAGGAGGCGACTGAAGTGACTCCATATTTATTTGCTCATAAATTTTGCATAAGAAACACCCATGCCATTAAATATTGGTCAGAATGGTAAGCACCCCTGGCCGCTTGCAGATTTCTTGGGATGACAGAACGCAGCTGACAAACCTACGGAGGAGTCTGAACCATCAATCCAGAGGCAAGCTAACAGATGCATTTGGGAGTGTGAACTTAAATGACCTTTTCAGGTTTGCTAGATTTCGATTTATTGAGTAAATGACGACACCCCTAAATGGAGCAGAGGCAACTATGCTTCAATTGTTGATATAGATCTCTTTTCTTTTTTTTTCAAAAAAATAAAACCTTTCCAAGCTTGAAGAGACGAAAACATGCGTCTGATGGCTCTCTTGCAGTCAGGGCAATCCGGCTATGTATTTGACTGGGTGAGTAATATACCCTATGAATAGATCATCACATCCAACGTGACTAACACAAGAAGAGAAGCAAAGAACTCAACTGGATGCCGCTTATGAAGGGGGGTGACTGGTTGGGGAAAATCGTCAGCTTCCAAGAGGTCTCGCCCCTGTGCAGGCCCTTTGCTCTTTTTATTTTATTTTATATATATGTATATATATTTTTGTCGACTTTATATGTGTGTGCATGTGTTAATGCACTTTATATATTTTTTTAAATACATTTGGTTTACAGTATTTTAGCATGTTTATGCATATAAATACAGAACGCAAATACAGTTAGAATATGAATAACTCAATATGTGTATTGTATATACAAAATATGATTTATATGTTAAACATTGGAACACATATAGGGGAAAGGACCCAATAGTTGAGCATGTTCCAATAGTTGTGATAGTAGTTGTTAATATAATGTCCAATAGTTGTGATAGTAGTTGTTAATATAATGCCAATAGTTGTGACTTGACTACCCATAATTAAACAAAATGTATTCTTTTGATCTAAAAAGTAACCAATCATGTGATGCCACATCGGCGTTCAACTATCCATGATGTGAATGCACAAGTATTGGTAGCACTTTTTTTTTTGGGCCTTTTTAGACACCTTGACAAAAAGCATGTTGATGCGGCATCATATTTGATGATGTGGCCTTGAAACGAAAGTCATAAGCAGGGGACTTGCCAAGTAAGCTGCTGTAAAAAATTGGGAGTGATTTGAAATTTCCACGTAGGATAATTAGAAGCGCGAAGTTAGGGTGCACAACTACTGGGTCCTCTCCCCTATAGTATTATTGAAATCTCTGTATAAAATGAAGCCCAAGTTTGGCAATACTGGTTTTCTTTTCAACTTCAACTGATTAGCATTTCTCTGCAATATAAACATTTCATTAAGATTTCCTATGGAGTCCACGTGGCCTACCACATGTACAATTTATTGTGCAATTCAAAAGTAATTTATCTATTTTAATTTTGGTTAACTTCATTTATGTTTTAGTACAAATTTGCAGGGTCATGTTTTAAGAGTAGAAAGAGGATCTATTCTTCATTCTATTTTTGGTATAACAATTGTAAATTTCTACTTATCTTGAACACTTCCTTACATACAAACCCATAATATCTATTGCAAATAAAATGGAAGGAAGGGGACAGATGATCAGATTCACTAAGGATTCCCTAAAATACGTTTGCTCCTTACAATGACTAACTCTCGACATTATGATTTTTGATTCTTTGTTTATGGTAATGGTTGAAAATACCTTCATTCTCTTTCTTGCAACTCAATGAACACAGTTTTGTTCTATCCCATGAAGAAAGGTAATATAGACCGATTTACACAACATTGTCTTTGAATAATAAATGAGAAAATCTCTTTTATTTCCACTCTTTCCTTTTCCACAAGTTCATGGATTAATTTTGTCTTCCTAATTACAATAAAATACAAATTCCTCACTAAACTTTTTTTTCTTTTTTTCATATTATAACTGATGCATAGAAAGGAAACAAATAACATGTTTATGAATGCAAGCATGCTCTTTTCCATTCTCTTTCATGTCACAAGAAGATACTAGCTTTCCATATTACAATGAAATGAAGAAATACAATTAAGGACACACAACTGCTTAAGGCTTGCTCTCCACCCTACCGTAATGGCATCATGGAGCCTCGTGGGCTCTAGCCATACCCCTGAGCAAGGAATTATTTTAGCTCTGTGATGATAATTGGAGCCTTTTCTCATTTTTCCAAAGGGATAGAACTAACATAGCACAAAATTCATGCATTTGGATTCTCTATTTTCTATTTGCAACCATGATCCATACACTATGACACCTTACAACCCATAAACAAAGGTAAATGGAAATAGGAAGAACTTATCTTTTTTCTTCTAGATGAAGGAGTTGAACTCTGTATCCATCTTTCCTCTCCAAGCCAAGCCACCTTGATCACCGTCTCTCCAAAGAGTTGGACTCCTCTCCTCTTCTCCTTCCATCTACCATCTTCGCTCAAGTTCTCCAAGAGGAGAAGTGGGTAACACCCCTCATTCTTCCCCTCCAAAATATATAAGAGAGCTTCAACTTGCAACTTTTGGGTGGGGAGGTGTGAAGTGTACCTACCCCCATCAATGAGAGTCTTTTCCTTATTAAAGAGGAAACATGCACTTGGACAACCCCTCCATCTTTTCATCTCATCCTCTCCTCAAAACTCGTCACTCTCCATTAGGAGGACATTTCAAGGGTCAATTCATGTCCTTGGGGTGCTATTATATGCCCACTTGACCCCTACCACTATAGTATAGACCCTAGGGGGTTTCTTTTTCATCTCAACCAAGGAAATTGACCAACAACCCTCTTTAAGGGCCCATTTAAGGACCCATCCGAAATTCAAACTTGGATAAGGGTTCCTAACCCCTAACCCCACTTGCATCCACATGAAACATAATTAAATATCATTTTAATATCAACCCTTACCACATTAATTTACCACATATTAACTCTATTTATTTCTAAGCCCCAAAAGGTTCAAATTCATATCCACCATAAGATTTCTTTTGATTCTCTCTTAATGGTTTTTCCCTTTTCATACTTGCACCCTTATTTTCCTACAAATTGCCAATGCAATAGTAAGAATCGATCATGTACGGCATTAATTTGCAAGCTTAATATACTAAGATTTATCTATGCAACAATTCCATTTAAAATTTTAATTCATATTCCATAATTTATGAGTTCTTAACACCTTCATGGTAGTGACAATTAAACAAAATGTCAAAATAGAATGCAAATATATTGTTACGCAATCACACTATTTATCATCTATAATACATCTTACCATCTATTTAGGGAACATGGAACAAATTAGGGTTTTACTAATCACATGTGAAGCGGGGTCTTACACTTTCCATCGGATTTCTGCACCATTGGGTCAACACCACCAAAGGACAAGTCTCGGGTTACTAAGTGAGGACAACAGAAGGGAGAAAACATAAGCTCAAGAGTCTAAGCACTAGGACAACATAATGGGCTCATATGTAACTGGAGTACCCAGTGTATGAACCTAGGCTCTGATACCAGGTGTAACACCCCGCCAAAGAACCTCATAGGACAACACACCTATACAACAATAATGGTACAAATTTTTTTTAAGTGAGCTAACATGAATTGTATAAACATATCTAAACATAACATATAAGTTAAGCTATGTCCACTAAACATAACATATAAGTTAAGCTACATCCTCTAAGGTTCCATGACTGCAATACGACAAATCTACTAACAAGGTCTAAACATACATCGAGGATTAACTAACTACAAGAGTTCATTTTAAATCCATCACATTAAATGAATAAACACATACATTTCCATATCATAACATCAGATAAGCAATCATCAAAGATCATATATATATAGCTACAAGTACATAAACAAATTCACTTACATGAGGGTACATCATTACATTGTTACAAACTTACATCAATGCTTCCTTGAACACAATAGGGAGAGTACATCAAGATTACATTACATGATACAAATGATATACAGGCCCAATACATAACATAGGCAACTATCTCTTTGAACTGGTACAAGATCCAGAATCTGCTTCAAGAAGGTACATCCTCCATGCTCATAAACGACAGTAAGAGAAACCCAATGGAGGAAAATCACAATCCACCCGACCATGTGGAATCCCAAGGTCCACCCCCCGTGTTAGGAGATAACAATAAGGTCCCACAACAAAATATTCAAGAAGACAGAAGGCTAAACACAAAAGGACAAATCATGGTTCCAAAATAACATAGTAAAACATGAACATCACATGCAACAGAGACAGCTTCCAGAGGCACTCACACGACAAAAGGGGAACACAAAACTAGGGAATGCTAGATTGCAATAGGGAAGAGTGTCATCACATGGTATCATCATGGGTTATCCTGGCAGTCTGACCCCTCTATTAACTCCAGACCCCGGCCCCCAAGTGATACCCATGCAGAACTACATCATCCTTTCATGGGGACAAGGATGTTTTTTCATGCCAACAGGGATCTCCTAGCAGCCATCTTGGCCCCGGCACCCCTAACGGCCTTCCCAACTCATCTTGAGATTGTACTAGCACTCTAGGCTATGAGTGGGGCAACAACAATTATCTTATTAATGTGTGCAAAACCCATCCCAACATTAATTAATTAAATGTTATCACTTGTTTAATCCAACTCTCAATGGGTTATCCTAGCAGCCACTTGTGGGCCTCGACCCCCACTTAAGAGCCACTCCTACTTGCAACTAGAGACCCAGAACAAAAAGCAAGGTAAAGCCATCTTGCACACTTAACCAATTCACATGAAACCACATACAAGGCGATGAATAGACCATCTCGCTTACAAAACACAAGTGCTAGAAGGAAGAATAGTGCAAGGCAAGATTCTCTTGCACACATCTTAAGGACATTATCAACCATTTTCAAAATGAAATAATCATGAAATCCTCATACAAGATTCTTCAAAACGAAACAATCGTAAAATCCACATACAAGAGACTTTTCCCCAAGCCTCTGGAAGTCTCTCAATAACCATTTAGCACAAAAAGCTCCCTCCATAACACAATAACCAAAATCAACTCAATATCAAAACAACCACAATAGAAAAATCAACCAACATTGCATCCAAGGGAGATATTATTTGCACATTATCAAACTCATTACTTAACCACTATCTTCACCTAATCAACCATTCAATCAATATTTCTCAAATGACTACAATATCAATTATTCTATTTACAATTCAACTATTAGAGGATATAACAAAATCAACATTTTAAAATATTATCAAATTCATTCATTTAACTAAATCCTTCATTTACCTAGATATAGTTGACTCGATTTTCTTTCTTTTCTTATTTAATTTTCCAATCCATTTTTCTACAAATCATTTTATCAACCCTTCCCGTTATTTAAATAGAATCTCTATTTTCCTATTTATTTATCTATATTATCATTTAACTCACATGGACATAATTTGTTCCTTTAACTTTACCCATAATATATGCATATATATTTTTAAACAGAAAGTAGTTTACAGTCAATATATCAATTTATGACATTTATTTATATACATAATATTTATATCAAAATGATACACAGTTCAGGATATCGAATATCAAACACAATATATAATCATCAAAAGAAAGGTAGTACTATATATAAAAATGTCAAGCATATCTTATATACAAGCATAATATCAAATGCTAAATATAAAACTCAACCACCAATAGAAGGTCGCAGACCATAACATAAGATCACCATACAAATATTGATCATAACCATCGACTTATGAGCTTACGATCCCCAAATTGACATTTAGGAACAAACTAGGGAAGTCAATATGAAATTCCCAAGGATTGATTCAATTATATTAAACCAATTTGATAGAATTACAAGGATAGTTTATCCCCAATATTAATTCACGGTTTTGTCCAAACACCTTATATATGTTTTGGAATATAAATGGATGGTTGAGATTAAATCTTGGATTTCATGGATGGTGAAGTGAATATGGAGAGGTGATAATCATGAGAGAGCTAAGAATTATTTAAATTTTTAATTAAAATAATTACTATTACTCAACTAAATTTGATGAATGAGTTAAAGAAGTTAATTATTTGCATAAAATAGTTAACTAAGTGCATGGAAGAATTGATTGATTACATGAGGCAATTAATTATTTTCATGGAGAATAAGATAACAATATGTGAGCATAATTAATCATTTTTTTATAATTAATTAATTATATGTGTATGAAGTTATTTGAAGAATGCATGAGAGAATAATTAATCAATTACTTTTGTAAAAAAATATTTATGTGTGCATATATTTCAAAATATATTACTTAATAATAATATAATTAATTTAGAAGATAATGTTGTAGTATAAAGATAGAAACTATTTAATTAATGAATAATAAATTATTAATAAATTGAGGTTGAGAATTAATTGATTAATAAATTAACCAATTAAAAGGAGATTAATTGAGAGTGAATTAATTAACTAATGGAATGTGATGACATGTGTTTAGGAATTTATGGTAAACTCTTCAACACCCCAGGATCACTTGCTAGACAAAAATAACTTCCACAAGAGAGAAATGATAGAAATATCATTCTATGATTATGGATGCAAGATTACCAAATTAAATTATTACAATGTACATATGATGTCTTCTTATATAGGGAAGGTGTGATGAAATACCAACATTAAATGATTGTGTCACAATTTAATGACATAAGCCAACATTAAATGACCTAGGACACAAGCATTAAATGTCAAAAGATAAGATAAGATAAGATATAGTGAAAACTAACACTAATTAGAAAGATTCCCTCCTAGGACCTAAGTGGAATTAACATGTAAATAGGACCTAGATAGGTAAACCACTTATTTACACCAACACCCTCCCTTAAGTACAACTTAGGGAGTACTTATGCAAATGACACAAAGTACTCTCAATGATGCTTGAGAAGGATAAAACCCCATACAAGGAAAAAGACCCCCCATAAGTGAGAAGAAGAGAGACCATGCAACCCTCCCCCCCCTTCAATGGAGAGTCTCCTACAAAGATGGCATATTTTCGATAATAAATATTGAAGATGATCCAAGAGCACCGAACAATGTTCCTGGTGAAAAAGAGACTCAAACCCTCATTCTCAAACTCACAACACATACATGCATCTTTAAAAAATGCAAGAAATCAATTCAAATCTGCTGGAAATGTCTCATAATCTTCATCCAAAATCTCCTAAATTATTACAGCTTCAAGGTATAAATGAAAATACATTCATTTATAGCCATATGAGCTGATGTATTCTATTACAAATCCAAAACTAAACTAATTTAAAATAGCAAACAACAATCACAAAATGATTTCCTTCAAATAAACTTCTTTGACAAAAAATTTCTCCTACAAGTTGCATACTTTTAGTGGATCCCTTTTGCTGCAAATTAAACCTCTGTAACCCCATCAATGTGTTGTTGCAACTTCATCTGGAAAAGCAACTTGTGAATTTGACAAGATAAGACTTAAATATTGCATTCAATCTTAGCTCTCCTATAACTCCTCATTCTCCATGACCCAACCTGGTAAAAATCCTCATAAAATACATTAAATGAAGGTGATTCCACAAAGCTGGTTTACAATTTCTGAGAGATTCTGATTTTTGTTGAAATCACATATTTTTTAAAAATATAATGATTTAAGCCTTTAAAAGTTCCATTTAAAGCATTCCAATTGAAGAGGGTTTTATCAAACTACCTTAGATCAAACCCCTTTGGATAGAACCATGCTAGTTTTAAACCATACCTATAGCAGAGTCTCTTTTACACCTATCAAAATGTTGATTAAAAACCACTTTTGATTTACCTTTTGGGGGATCAAATGAATTCATTTAAAATTTATTTTTTGTAAGTATGTAGTCCTTATTATAAGCTTCCCAAAAATATAATTTTAAATAAATTTAATTTTATTATATTTATTTTTTATTTCTTATGAATGTAAGTTTTTCACCGAAAATCAAGCTCTTTGTTTTGCATATATAGAAAAATAGAAGATTATCTTGAAAAAATAAAAAATAAAAAATTATGAGTGCACCAGATATTGAAGTCCTTGATCCAACAAAAAAAAATGAATTTCGATACATACAAAAAAAAGTTGTGTTATATAGTCCGCTTATGTTTGAATTGTAATTGGATTGACTTCGAAACTTGATTAAAGAAAAAATATTCAATAAAACACTATGAAACCAATTGGAAGCACTAGATATCGTAGTTACAAATCTAAATTCGAAAAAAATAGAATTTTATCCTTCATGGAAAAAAAAGTTGTGTTATACGGTGAGTGTCACTCCTTAAAAATGTTGTTTACTGAAAAAAACTAGTTTTCGAAGGAGATAGAAAAAGAAGTGCAATCTGATTCCAAAAATTTAGAATCTACAGACAAAATGTCACAAATCACTAGTTTTCATCATCTTCAAATTCCTCACAGTTTAGCCGCTATAGGTGCCCGAAAGTGAGGATTTAGTTAGAAAAAATCAGTTTAGTGTCCAGTTTGGCCAAAAATTGTAAACCAGTATTGTGGGATCACCCATGAACATATTAAAAATATTAAAAGGCATTTTTTAATCCACTTTCATGAAATTGCCAAAATTGGTTGACAACTAGAACTCCCACTCCACTCAACAAGACCCCAAAATAGAAAAAAGCAGGCAACTCAATCTTGGGTGCCAAATTTCCATAGCTACATTTAAGGAATCATAAATGAGTTGTCATAGAGTGTATCTCCCAAAATTCCATGCCCAATTTTCCTAGTTGATTTTTGAATTTTCAAAATTGCCTCCACAACTATCTCCAACACCAAAAATTGCAACTTTAATACAGACAAATTTATTTAAAATATTATTTTGCCCAAATATTGCAAGTTATTTATCCAAAAACATAAAATACCAAACCTTAGAAAAATCAAAATAAAATTCTTGATGAGGATTGCCCTTCATAATGGATGCTCCTACATTAGTTCCTCCCCTTGCAAAGAAACAAGACCAAGATGGTATGCAGGATGTATTTCTATTCCTAAAAGGAAGATGTGGGAAGAAGGATGATGTGAGATGTCTTTGAAGAATGCTCAAGTGTCTCCATATCGATGTTGAAAGGTTTCACACTCTAAACAGGTGTTCTAGGCCACACTACCGAAGAAGACAATCCAGAATCTCCTAGAAATGATTGTAGAACACAATTCAAAAACAAATATACCTCCTCTAAAGACAAAGAATCCTCCTCCAAATGTTGTCCAAAATAATCAACATTCATGTCAAACTAGAAAGGATGATCATGTAGAGAATGAACCAGAGGGTCAGAGTGTTCCCTCGCAACAACCGAAGAAGGATCATCTTCATCAAAGAGAAGATGAATGTAATCAATAATCTCTTCCAAATTTGAAATGTGGGACTGACAAAACAAACTAGAAATGTCTGCCAAGTACTCATCCCAAGTCGCCATCTCTGGAAGACGATGAGTGGCTTGGTGTACTAAATCACAAGGAGCCAAAACTATGGAATCACAAGCATCCTCAAGTATAATAGTAGATGAAGGAGATGAGATCTCATTGCATGTCATTCAACTACACATATCATCCCCCATTGTGTCCTCAACATAGGATGAAGTAAGAACACTAGATGATTCTACCAATCTTGGATTACACAAGTCCTCAGCCTCAAGATGATGACTCATAGATGAACATGAACCCTCTAAATCTAGATTAGGAGCCATTGAAACTGAAGTCTCGATAGGAGGAGAAGGAGAAGGTTTTGTGTCATCAAAACTACCAAACATTTCCCAATGAGCAAGCTCAACATCTATTTTAACATCAATTGGTCAAAATTCAACAAGTGGAACAAGACAATCCATAATAGGATCCTCTAGAAATGGAGGTTCCTTTGAGTCTCCATATATCTCCCAAAGTTTGTTCATAAGGTCACAAGGGATCTCAATATCATCAGTGACCAATTGTGTGTCAATATCACAACTACAACCAATTACTTTCAGGATATGTTCTATTTTTATGTCCCACACAACTCTCTTCCATTTATATGAAGGTTTAGGAACTAGTCCATAGAAAAATAGAAAAAGATTGAGCCACCTACAATGTGTTAGGATTCTATCTCACCAAGACTCAAAATTCCATCGATTTAACCTAATTACAACAGGTTGCTTTTTGATACCCATATTAAACTTTTCAACTTTGGTCACACAATAGACCAATCAAGAGACATAAGCTAACAAAAGCAAAATATTATCCCCCCAAATCACTCAACCATGAAACCTGCCAAGTAATACATGATTTTTGGCACTTTATAATTAGTGTGATTACAGATGTCACTTGCCAACAATAGTGAAGTGGACTCAATCTTAGTGCTACAGATGCCATATTTGGCTTCAAGTTCAAAGAATTTTTTTACACAAAATGAGATCAATATGATCACACCACTAAAAAGTACACAAAAAATTAAGCATTTTAAAAAAAATTCACCCAAAAATGTTATCGTAGGAGCAAGAATGGAGCCTCGTAAGTTCCCAAAATGAGAATGGCTCGGAAAAACCTATGAGAATCTAGAAAATTTGAAAACACTAGGCACCAAAATCAAAATCCAGTTGCACCACTACAAAGAGCATGAAATTATACCCTAAATAAAAAAAATGCTCTGAAAAAGTTCTTATGACCAAGTTATGGTCTTCCAAAGTTGGACTACAAATTTATAAAACCAATGGAGAGGGGGGAAAATATTTGATGAATGTTAGCGTCACTAATGATGTAGTGTTGACATCAACAGATGATGAGGTTAATTTTGATGGTTTTTTGCTCGTCACCGAAATATTTGCCCCTGGTCAAAATATGCTTTGTTGGAATATACCTACAAAATATTCTTATCGCTTGGGAATCTTGGAATATTTTGGCAAATCGGATCATGCCAATGGTTGAAGGAATATTTAGTCTAATACCTAAATATTTCTCAATTTTTTTTGTATCGATGAGAGTGGCTACAGGATGATGGTCGGTGGGACGACGCCCGCGCAAATATTTGGTGGTGGGGCCTTTGTCTACGCCACTTGGCGCCTAGCATAGGGTCTTTGTACCCTTGGCGATGCGTAGAGTACCTTACAAACTTGCAAGGTATTGCGACGCCAAATATAATTATTTTTTTATTTTTTAAACCAATTTTTTTTTGAAAAAAGATTAAAAACAAAATAGAATTTTTTTTATAAAATATTTTCGCCTGTAATTTTTTTTCAACTGCAATTGTACTGCAATAATGACAATCATACAACCATACGGAAGGAAAAAGAGGGAAAAAAATTCTCAAGCCCAAAGCAATTTATTCGATTTTTGTGATTTGGCAGTCGATCTTGGGGTTTTTAGGCCTTCCGAACGTGATGGAAAGGGTGATTTTGGCCCAAAGTGATCCAAAAATTTAGCTACATCTTGGATCTAGTAACTCTTGTAAATGTTGGAAAAATGTGTCTCAACCTTGCAATTACAAAAGGTTTACTATTGATTTATTATTATAAATCTGGACCATTCATCATTAGGTCTCAGATCTAATGGTAGATATTTTGTTGGCTTATATTTCCCTAGATGGCAGCCCTATTTTATAAGGACATTGTATTATGGTTGTGCATTGTGATGCATTTTGATGGTTTGATAGCGGTTGTGTTTCCTCTAAATCTTCGGTTGGTGATACTCCTATGAGAAGCTTACTTTGCAAGTATATTATAATCTTCATGATTTTTGAATAATAATATTGGACAGCTTTTAGAGTGGAGGGTTTTTCTCTTGAATGGGTTTTCCCCACGTAAATCACTATGTTGTGGTATGCATGATATTTATGTTTATTTTCATTTAAATTTGTGTAATTGCTACAAATATCTATAAAGTTTTGCATTATCCTCCTCTCAAGATTAGTGTAGGAAGTTGTTATGCTACCTTAGCTTTCTTATAGTAAACCAAACAAAATATGATAAAATTTGACAAAATGAAAGGAAAACTCTCTGATGCCCTGGATTCAATGGTGAGGTCTTTGAAACCTCAATTCACACCTGGAACAAAAATTTCATGCCAAGATTGGTCCTTTATATCTAGGAAGAAGTTTGAAACACTGAAGCTCTAATACCATGTAGGAGTTTATGGTGAACTCCTGAACACCCCAGGATCACCTACAAAACAAAAGAACTTCCATAAGAGAGAAATGGCAGAAATATCATGTTATAATTATGGATTCAAGTTTCCCAGATTGATTTATTACAATGTACATATGATTCCTTGCTTATATAGATAATGTGTGATGAAGTACCAACATTAAATGATTGTCATAATTAAATGCCATGAGCCAATATTAAATGACCTTGGACACCAAAAAATAAGATAAGATCTAGTGACAACTAACACTAACTAGAAAGATTCCCTCCTAGGACCTAAGTGGACTTAACATGTAAATAGGACCTAGATAGGTAAAACACCTATTTACATCAACAATCGGAAATTAATTAGTCAATATGGTGATGTAGGGGAATTGATTAGGATGAAATAATATGTAAAATTACCAATAGAAAGTGATAAAATTTAGGTGCCTACATTTTGCTCCTCTTTGAGATGACATTTGAAGTAACATTATTTCAAAGAAAATAAAAGTAGCTAGGAAGAAATGAATTATATATGAGATGAAGAAAGCGATGAAATGAATAGACAAAGAAGATGATGATATACCTTAGTCAAGTGGAGTAATAAAATATTGGGTGGTAAGATGATGCCCCCTTAAGAGTTTAGCTTGTGTAAAATATGCATTAGTAAGCTCTTGAAAATAATAATTGAGGAAAAATTCAAATGGAAGATGGTAAATGATGGAATAAAATGAAGAGATGGAGACAAGCAAAGTGAAATGGATTTTTAAAAATGTGATATGGATAATGTATGCATGATAATGGATGAAGTTCTTGTGATGATACATGGGTGAATAAAAATTTTGAATGCATCATTATTTTGACATGTGGAGAACAAGCTTATTGTTTATATAAAAATGGATGTTATGCACTAAGGCATACAACATCAAGGTGAAAATGTATCCATTGCATTCACAAGAAAACAATAGACAAGAGGATTCCCCAATGCTCACAAGAAATTTGATGTTCTTGGTAGGTTTATGATGAGACAAATAAAAGACATAAAAAGGTGTTGCCATCACATATCAAGGTGTGTGACCTTGGTGTTTCATGTGAAAGAAGAACCAACAAACATGGCACACATAATTTTAGACCATGCCCCAATATATACCAGTAAAAGCACACCATGTTATATACTGTTCATGGTGACTATGAGTAGGCATAGTATGGATCAAAAAATAAATAAAAAGATCAAAATATAATCAAAATATCAAAAAGATAAATTAAAAAACAAAAATCAACTATCAACTGGCATACAACAATATTACCTCTTGCCAAGGTGCTAATAGGATAAATGGATGAGGATTGTACCTAATTTGGGGAAGGATACATCTTGTGAAGGATAGTTATCCATAAAATATGGAAGTTTAATGATGTAAAATGAAGTGACAACTATATGTTATTGGGGTTAATTATAAGTTTTTGATTTGACAATGAAATCATCATGCTTCAAGTGTGTAGTGTGTGAGTATAAAACAAGTTTTATTGTTTGACGTTTTATTAATAGGAAATGAAAATTAAATTGATTAATGGGATGGTAAATGCATGAAAATTGTTTATTATGGAACAAATCCATATCACAAAGTGAAGTAGAAGGCAATTATCAAAGAAGGAAGCTTGCATTCCCCTAGTGTGAAACAATGATATAAAGACAAACATGATGATGCATATAATCAAGTTAAAAATTGATTAACAAATTGATTATGTTGATAATAATATAATTATTGAATATAAGAACACTTCAAGGATTAGGAAAGATATGTCCATTGATATTTTTGACAATAAGAACAAAACCATTATGGGAATGAGATATTTTGAATTATGATAGGTTGAGTAAAGTGGATCAAAGGTTACAACAAGACTAAGAATAAAAATTTGAGGGATGTTTTTGTATGATGCACTAGTTTTTTTACTAGGATTGCATATATTAGGATTATTGGCATTTGGATTGATTGTTATGAGGTTTATTTGAAGTATGGCGGATTTAACATAAGTGTATTAGATGGGAATATATTTAGGTAGGTAATTGTGTAGGACAAATGACAAGGGAAAATAAAGGCTATGGAAAAAAAATAGGATGAGGGAATTATTTCCATAGGAGATGGGGGGGATGTTGAATGAACAAGAAAACTAAGAGGGGGGTGAATCAATCGTATCTTATCAAAACATCAAACCCTCATTAATATTCAAATCCACATGCATTCATTAAACCCTTGATCTGTTATAATGAATTAGCATGAAAAGCAAATAACAGAAAATGGAACAACTTTAACACCATACACAAAAGAACACCAGATTTACATGGAAACCCCAAGGAAGGAAAAACCACAGTGAAGATTAGCTCACAATATAAGTAATTACAAAACCGGTTAAAAGGGCTCACTGCCAAAATAGGACATACTATCCAGAAAAGCTCATGGCCAAGGCTCACTATCGAAGTACAAAAAGAAGATAGAGAAGAAATGTTACACCAAGAACATGATCTCTATGCAACAAAGATTCCACCACAATAGCTCCAACAGCTTCGTAGTTTGTTTGAATGATTGCAAACACCTTCTGCTCATTGCATCCAGTAATCCAACACTCGAAAGCACACACTACTCTCCTCAATTTTGCATCACTCGCATCACACACTTCACACTTTTATCTATCTTGTCCTCCAATAATTCAACTCATACTTATATCATCCTCAACCTTGAAACCCTTTCCAAGGTTGGCTATGCACCTCAAATATGCAAATTCAAATTAGGTCAACGCCAAACACTTCCGTGGAGGATAGAAGTAAATGTGAACCACAAAAAAACTTAATTGAGACCCAAATAAACAACACCACTCAACCACACGCTACCACAAACAATATTTATCCTTTGCATGTAGTGTAAACACTAGGTCAGTCATTACCCGTGTAAACACTATTAAACATTTAAGTACATGATTCCTCAAACCCAAAGATGACTTGTGAACCACACATCACGCTTGAACATGATCTAGAGTATTCCTCAAACATCTTAAAATCCAAAAAACTCCTTCGCAACGTCTTCCACCTTAATAATGTACAAACCCAGTACACTCAGACTACTCTGTCATACACTATTAATTGAAAAACTATCTTCTGAAGCACCAAACCTCAAATCCTCTTCATTGAGGTAAACTACCAGCACCATCAGCACACCTTCATAATCACAAAACCTAAAGCATAATTGCGAAGAAACGCGGAGCAAAAAAATTTCTCTCAAACACCTCTACAATGCATAGTCACACATTGGTAAACACTTCTACTGTAAGATGATCCAGCATACCATCTCTTGAATATAACATCTATGAAAACCTCTCACCAACATATATAAATCGCATAGGAAAATCTTCAACCTAGAAGAAATGCGGAGCAAAACCAAAACATCTCTTTGTAACCCAAAACAACACTGCAACACTTTGTTTCCTTTTTTATCAATTTTTTCTCAAAAGCACTTGGAAACTAAGCACCAAAGACACATACTCATCATCTTCATCACTACTACATCCATAGATAGAATCTTATCAAGGTAACACTAGATGTTAACACTAGTAGCCTAACTGATGACAACATAATGCAACAAATCAAAACATAGACAACACCAACTGTTTATCTTCAACATCAATCTTCCTCAACACATACAGTTGACACCAATGACAACACAAGCTTGTTGACATCAATGAAAACACCAATCTGAACATACTTGCAACAATCTCCCCCTTTGTCATTGATGGCAACACATGATGTGAAAAACCATCAAATACACAATAGCTCTAAACATACTTGTTTCCTTTTCTCTTTTCTCTTTACTCACTCTCCCCCTTACATGATTCTCTCTCCCTTATTACTTATTCTTTTTTGCATGACTCTCTTCTCCCCCTTTATTTATGAATTTTTCAAATGATACTTTCTCCCCCTTTGACATCAATGGCAAAGGATAAAATGTTTTGCATTATTTTCCCCATTTAACATTACACAACCTACTTACAACTGATCTGCAACACCTTTCCTTTACTGCTCTGAATACTCCCCCTTAGGAGTACACACCAATCTACAACCATCTGCAATACCACTACCTACTCCCCCTAAGAGGTAGCCACCAAAATCAATCCAAAATAAGGGATAGATCTTGAGATCCACTGGACTAATGCATCTCCTTAT
Organism: Sequoia sempervirens; assembly: GCA_007258455.2. Lineage (NCBI taxonomy): Eukaryota > Viridiplantae > Streptophyta > Pinopsida > Cupressales > Cupressaceae > Sequoia > Sequoia sempervirens. The sequence continues at coordinate 1,192,672,983 of VDFB02271358.1, forward strand.
GCATCTAGTTCAACAGAGAGGCAGTAACCCCCAAATTCTCCCGGAGATACTCAAAAGTATCCTTAGGAAGAGTCTTAGTGAATATGTCGGCAATCTGGTCCTTTGTAGGCACATACTCAAGCTTCACTTCATTCTCCACAACCTTTTCTCTTAGAAAGTGATATCTGATTGAAATATGTTGTCCTTGAATGCATCACTAGATTCTTTGAAATATTTATTGCACTTGTATTGTCACAAAAGATAGAAATAGGCTCATCATACACCACTCTAATATCCTTCAATGTTTGCCTCATCCATAACACCTGTGTGCAGCAATATGTTGCAATGTACTCGGCCTCTACAATAGATAAAGAAATTGAATCTTGTGTCTTACATAGCCATGACACCAATCTACATCCAAGAAAGAATGCACCACTGCTCAAGTACTTTTTTTTTCATCCACACAACCAACCCAATCTGCATCTGTGTAAGCACTCAATGTGAAATTTAGTATCTTTTGGATACCACAATCCATGATCTAGAGTGACTTTTAGATATCTGAATATCCTCTTCACTATTGCAACATGTGACTCTCTAGGATCTTCTTGAAATCTAGCCACAAGACAAATTGCATGCATGATATCCGATCTAGTAGAAGTTAGATATAGTAGTTTGTTGATCATAGATTTGTACTTGCTCTAATCAACCTTAGGAGATTCATCATTCTTGCTCAATTACCAATAACCATAGGAGCATACCGGTTTGGAGTCTTCCATTCTAAAACTCTTCAACATTTTTTTGACATAATTTAACTGTGAAATGAATATACCTTTATTTTTTGAATTATTTGTAGCCCAAGGAAGAAATTCATCTCCCCAAACATAGACATCTCAAACTCTTTTTGCATATCTTTTGCAAACTTCTTACACAGCTTCATTGCCTCCAAAAATTATGTCATCAACATACACAACTACAATCAAGATTTGATCTTTTTCAACCTTAAGTAAAGATTACTATCTGCGGTACCTTTATTGAATCCTTGTAAGAAATACTTATCCAACCTTGCATTCCAAGCTCTAGGAGCTTGTTTCAATCCATACAATGCCTTCTTCAATCTACATACCATATTAGGTTTATCTATAACGAAAATCCTTTCGATTGTTCCATGTATACTTCTTCCAATTCTCCATTCAAGAAAGCAAACTTCACATCCATCTGATAAAATCCTTATGTGTTGCAAATGTCAAAAACATCCTAATTGCTTCCATTCTAGCCACCAGAGAAAATGTCTCCTCAAAATCTATTCTTTCAACTTGTGCATATCCTTTACATACAAGCCTTGTTTTGTTTCTGACCACTTCTCCATTCTCATTTAGTTTGTTTTTGAATACCCACTTAGATCCAATTATGTTTTTGTTTTTTGGTCTTGGGACAAGTTCCCAAGTTTGATTATTCTCAATCTGCATAAGTTTTTCCATTTCTTTCATCCAATGTTCATCCTTGCATGCCTCAATCACTATTTTAGGTTCAACTTTAGAAAGTAGACACAAATTTACCTCTTCTTCAGCAGTTTTCCTTCTTGTCAATACACCTTTGCTTTTGTCTCTAATGATTTGTTCTTCAGAATTATTTCTCTTCACATACTTAGGGATTCTAGGAGTCTTTTCCAAAGCTTCTTCCTCTTCATCATGTGCTTCCTATTCCTTAGATTTTCTTCTTCTTCTCTACAAGCAAGTTCATTTGATTCATATCCATCTATCACCACTAAATTTTGTAGATCTTCATCATCTTTGACACTTACACTCTCAACAATCTTTCTCAATCTTTTATTGTAGCATCTGTAATCTTTTCTTTTAGTAGAATATCTATGGAAGATTCCTTCATCAAACCTTGCATCAAATTTTCCTAAGTTTTCATCATCTCTCCTAATATAGCATTTGCTTCCAAACACTTTAAAGTACTTGACAGTAGAGATCCTTCGATACCACAACGTATAGGGAGTCTTTGTGATGTTTGATTTTGCTTGAACTCTGTTAAGTATGTAGACAGCAATATGAATTGCTTCTCTCCAATAGACTTCCAATAGATTAGCTTATTTCATCATAGTCCTTGCAGCTTCTTGAATAGTCTTGTTTTTTCCTTTCAACCACTCCATTTTGTTGAGGAGTCCTAGAGGATGACAAATGCCTCTTTATGCTATGATTCTCACAAAACATGTTAAATTCATTGGGGGTGAACTATCCACCTCTATCAGACCTCAAACATTTGATCTTCAAATCCATTTCATTCTCAACCATAACCTTAAATATTTTGAATCTATCTAGGGCTTCATAATTTTCTCTAAGAAAAGTAACCCATGTCATTCTAGAATAATCATCAATCAAAAGCATGAAATACATGTCACCTTGAAGACTTCTCACTCTTGTAGGACCACAAAGGTCTGTATGCACCAATTCCAACAATCTAGTAGAAGATTGTTCTTTACACTTGAAACTTCTTGTTTGCTTTTCAATCTAACATTCCTTGCTGACAACATTGATAGGCTTTTTGATCCTTGGCTAATCTCTCACTGCTTGAACTGAACTAATTCTAACCAAGTTGTCAAAATTAATGTGACACATCCTCCTATGTCATAACCAACTTTCATTAATCTGAGTCATAAAGCAATGAGCATCAACAACTTTGAGCTGATAAACATTTCCATATGTCCTTTTTTCAGCAGCAATCACAATTTTGTACCATTTTCTGATCTCACACCCATCATCCTAAAACATAAGATTACATCCCTTGCTACACATTTGTCCAACACTCAAAAGGTTATACCTTAAACCCTTGACGTAGTAAACATCATCAATATTATGCTTGCCATCAAAACTGATTGAACTTATTCCACAACTCTTAGCACCTGAATCATCTCCAAATCTAACAAGTCCTCCATCATATTTTTCAAGTTTAACAAACTTACTCTTGTCTCCAGTCATATGATTTGAGCGGTCATTGTCAATGATCCAATAGTTCTTATCCTATCTAACATGAAAAGAAGATACCAAAGTACCTTCAGTCTTATGCTTTATCTCTGGAGCACTTTCCTTCACACATCTTTCAGAGTTAGAAAAGACAAATTCATCTTTTAAAGCCATGAACAAGAATTCATCATCATCAGGATCTCCATAATCAAATTCATCATAAAAAATACCAGCATCTTCTCTAACATAGTAGCATTTCTTAAACTTTCTTCCCTTTGTTCTCCTTGTTTTTGTCATTCACAACTCTGTTTGGACATCTTGAAGAATGGTGACCTATTGTCCACAACTGAAACATTTGAAAGGTATTTTTTCTTCATACTTACCAGTACCTCTTCTCATCCTTCTCACAAAGTTAGCCTCCACATCATCAATATCTTCCTGATCTAGTTCTTCTGTCTGATTTATTTTTGCAGCCGTAAAAGGAGTCTCAACTTTTGCACCACTGTTAGTACCAAACTCTCATTTCAAATGCAGTTAAAGAGCCATAAAATTGATATCTAGAGTACTGATCTAGGTTTTGAGATTCCTCAATAGTAGCAACTTTATGACTGTAAGATTTAGGAAGAGTTCTAATAATTTTCTTTACCACTTTAGGTTCTTTAACTTTTCCTCCAAGACCTCTGATGGAACTTGCCACTTCATCTACCCTCTGCATATAGCTTGTAATGTTCTTATCTTTAGACATCCTCAAGTTCTCAAATGTGGTCTTCAAGTTATGCATCTTAGCTTGTTTGACCATAATATCTCCTTCATAAATACTTTCCAACTTATCCCAAATTTCTTTAGCAGTTTTCAAATCCATAACTTTCACTAATTCAGAATTTGCAGGACTACTCAAGAGAACAAACCTTGCTTTACCATTTGTTTCATAGGCCTTGATCTCATCACTTGTGCTCAGTCCATTTGTAGGTATGACATATCGAGTCTTTAATGATTATCACACATCATATACAAGGTAAACCAGATAGCCTTCCATCTTTTTTGCCATCCCAAATCTACCTCAAGTTGTTAAGCTTGTCTCCAAGGAATCTTTCTCTGATACCAATTTTTGAATGAACAAGACAACTGAGAGGGGGGGTGAATCAGTTGTATCTTATCAAAACATCAAACCCTCATTAATATTCAAATCCACAAGCATTCATTAAACCCTTAATCTGTTATGATGAATTAGCATGAAAAGCAAATAACAAAAAATGAAACAACTTTAACACCATACACAAGAGAACACCATATTTACGTGGAAAACCCGAGGGAAAAACCACGGTGAGGATTAGATCACAATATAAGTAATTGCAAAACCAATTACAAGGGCTCACTGCCAGAATAGGGCACAATGTCCAGAAAGGCTCATAGTCAAGGCTCACTACCGGAGTATAAAAAGAAGATAGAGAAGAAATGTTACACATAGAACATGATCTCTATGCAACAAATATTCCACCACAATAGCTCCAACACCTTCACAGTCTATTTGAATATTTGAATGATTGCAGACACCTTCTGCTCACTACATCCAGTAATCCAACACTTGAAAGTTTGCACTACTTTGCTCAATTTTGTATCACTCGTATCACACACTTCACACTTTTATCTATATTGTCCTCCAACAATTCAACTCATACTTATACTGTCGTCAACCTTGAAACCCTTTCCAAGGTCAATTATGCACCTCACACATGCAAATTCAAATTAGGTCGGTGCCAAAACACTTTTGTGGAGGATAGAAGTGAATGTGAACCACAACAAAACTTAATTGGGACCCAAATCAACAACACCACTCAACCACACGCTACCACAAACAATATTTATTCTTCACATGTAGTATAAACACTAGGTCGTCCATTACCTATGCAAACACTGTTGAACATTTAAGTATATGCTTCCTCAAACCCAAAAACAACTTGTGAACCACATATTGCACTTGAACATGATCTAGAGTATTCCTCAAACATCTTGAAATCCAACAAACTCCTTTGCAACTTCTTCCACCTTAAGAATGTACAAACCCAATACACTCAGACTACTCTGCCACACACTGTTACTTGAAAAACTATCTTCTGAAGCACCAAACCTCAAATCCTCTTGATTGAAGTAAACTACCAGCACCATCAAAACACCTTGATAATCGCAAGACCTGAAGCATAACTGCAGAGAAATGCAGAGCAAAAACATCTCTCAGACACCTCTACAATGCACAGTTACACACCGGTGAACACAACTTCTACTGTAAGACAATCCAGCATACCATCTCTTGAATATAACATCTATGAAAACCTCTCACCAACATATCTGAATTGCATAGGTAAATCTTCAACATAGAAGAAATGTGCAGCAAAACCAAAACATCTCTCTATAACCCAAAACAACACTGCAACACTTTGTTTCCTCTTTTTATCAAGTTTTCTATAAAGCACTTGGAAACCAAGCACCAAAAACACATCCTCATCATCTTTGTCACTATTACATCCACAAATAGAAGCTTATCAAGGTAACACTATAGGTTAACACTAGTAGCTTAACTGATGAAAACATAATGCAACAAATCAAAGCATAGACAACACCAATTGTTCATCTTCAACATCAATCTTCCTCAACACATATAGTTGACACCAATGACAACACAAGCTTGTTGACATCAATGACAACACCAATCTACACATACTTGCAACAGACGTGTGTGAAGGAATTACGAGAATAGATAAAAGGATAAGAAACAAATTTTTGTGACATGGGTAGAGAATTTGGGGAATTGGAATGGATTTAGGATGGATCTCCAAGGACTATGTCACATAGGAATAATATAATTCATGTTAGATGTATTGTGGTAGACATGTTGAAATTAGTGTGAGAAAATCTTCCAAATGGATGTAGGATGATAGAGTGAGGTAGTGAAGGATGTTGTAATAGGGGGATGTGTGAAGAAATTTAGGCTTGGATTGTCTAAAGCATGTATGGATATAATTCACATGTCCTTAGCAAGATCAAAAGTAGGATGGATGGAGTGAATATGATGGGGGGGATAGGGTGGCAATGATGAGTAAATATAATTGATATGTAGATACGATGGAAGAAATTTACCCCCAAGTGTAGGGTGCTAGTAGTTGGGAGATTTACAGATGGAATATATTTGCTAGGTTTTCATCATGGTACTTGCCCAAGTGCCACAAAAGTGGTTTTCATATTTAGATAGATTATTTCACTTTATTTTTTAATTTTTCTATTTTATTGTTTATGCTTCTAGATTTAGGATGGAAACAAAAAGAGGATATGTTGAGGATGAAGAAGGTAGAGGAAAAACTCAATAATATATTTCCATGAAGATAATATCCATTTTTTAGGCATCAGTGTTAAGGACTCAAATATGTTGGAATAGATAAGAATGGAGATGGAGAAATTGAATGAAGGATGGATAGTGATTTATGTAAAGGCATGGAACAAAGGAGTGTGGTATGTGGGATAATGGAGTGAATTTTGAGGGATGGATGAATAGAAAGAGGGGATTGTTGGTAGATGGTCAGCGCTCCCCTCAAGATTCGTGACATGGACTAACCGCCTCCTGTGGATCTGTTAACTCTGGCAATTGTATCAGGCATTAACAGGTCAATCTTTTGGTGCAACGGCAACTGTGGGCCAACAATTGGTATCAGAGTCAAAGGTGTCAGGTTCGAATCCCCTCGGGTAACGCTGAGAGGGAGTTTGCTAGCAGATGGCCAACTCTCCCCTCGGGATTTGTGACATGGACTAACCGCCTCTTGTGGATCCGTTAACTCTGGCAGTTGTATCGGGCATTAACAGGTCGATCTTTTGGTGCAACAGCAACTGTGGGCCAACAATGGAATGAGGAATTGTTATGAGATTAGAGGGAACTAGGATGAACTATTGCACACACCATGGTGGATGGTGGAATGTGAATGTAGATGGGGGAGTTTAGATGGTCTATTTTGGGATGTATTGACCCCCAAAAATAGAAGATATTAAGAGAAAGGATTTTTGTATTTGGGTACATAAGGGTCTAGAATAGATTTACGATTTGGAAGATTAGCATGCTCAAATTTAGATAGAGGTATGTAGTATTGGGAGGAAGGATATAAACATATATGTTTATATTAAGGAATTAAATTTCATGAACCCTAATGAATATGTTCTAATCAAAATTGAATAAAATAATTTGAGACTTTGTTGGACCCAACCAAGAGATGTATGGTGAGGTATGAAATTTTAGGAAATGTGTGAGTAGAAAATAGGAAGGAATGATAAGCATGTGCTTGTAAAATCAAAGTGATAAGGTATAATGGGTACTCGTCTCAACACTATGAAGATGCATCCCATAGTGATAAGGGTGGGGACATGTTTTGATACTATAACTAGAGTTGCATCGATCATAGTTTCCATCTCTCACATCCCAACATTACTTTGACAAAGATTTGCATTTCTACTCCCTCCCTAGGAATTTTTTTCACTCCCCATGCAATGAAACCTTTCAAGGAGGGTACCTAGGCTAAGAATATTCAAGAAAAGGTGAGTAGGCCTATGCATCTAGTTCCATGAGGAATTCATAGACCCCTCTTGAGTAGATAGGACTATGATAGTAGGAAAGAAATAATTTGGGGATATGTAAAGGTGTACCATCACAAGAAAAATAAGAAAATAGAGTTTCATCAATTAATTTTTACCATACTTCTAGTTAAAGTGAGGAACCAATCTTCAATCTCAAATATATTATCCTTTTATCCCCATTAGTACAATTAGACTAGAAGGAACGGGATTATAATAGTGTAAATATCAATCAAAGTTTATAAAAGGAGAAGTGGATGAATTTATATTATGGTTTTTGTAATAACCATTGAATGAAAGTTAGCGAGTGGAATCAATGAAAGGGAAAAAACTACTAGATAAACCCATAATTCTCCCCTCCCACCAAGGAGGCTTACTTGTTGTAAATTATTTCCATATATATACAGCACCAATAATAATAGGTGGATTCTTGCACCTTGCTTTGAAACTTCATATCCCAATATTTGATTATTTCATTAGTTAGAAAATCTCCACTCAAGTTCATTTTCTCCTAACTATTCCCACTAGGACAAGAAGGGATGAGGAAGAGAATTCAAAGAGGCTAATTTTTATTACATCTATAAATGACTAAGCATCCAAGTGTTACCACATTAATTTAATTTTTAAATTAACCCATCCCCATAGCTAATAGGAGTCCAAACTAATGATGGGGTGGAGTATGAACTAAGATACTAGGTAGCTTGACCCTTGTTTCTATATTTGATTTGGATTGTTGATTAATATATAGATCTAATAGCACAAGGTAGAAATAAATAATTCTATATAGCTCTATCTTGAATGAAGGGAGTGTGGTCTTAATAGCTCCATAGTTTATGCAAATCAGAGGGAACGAAGAACAATTCTAGGTGGGTGGGAGAGCTAGTTGGGCTAGCTAGCTAGTATCTATAATCAAGGTCCTGGTTGGGGGAATTATAGCTATGGAATGAGAAAAAACCAAATAATTTTTGGATGGGATCAAATAAATGGCAAATGGAATAGCTAGCATGTCTACTATAGAGGATTGGATGAAAGAGAACTTGATGAAATATGAATTCATTAATGGAATATGCAATAGAAAAACAAGGTAAAGATTAGTTTGGATCGAGTGTCTTTGATGGATTGGTATAATTTGTTTCTCAAAACTCTTATCTATTCATGCTTTTGAAGAACTCCCATCTTGAATTGGTGAACTAAGCACATTTTCAATCCTAATGAGTAAGGTTTCAAGTATAAATTCGTTGTTCAACACTCCAAGTGCTAGCCATTAGAGGTTTAGTTTTTTCATCATGGATTTGAATCAACAAAAATCCCCTCTCATCCTTTATTGAATGTATATGTAGGTAGCTTGTTTCAAAATATTTATTTTAATAGGTAGGGTGGATTGTAACCTACTCGTATATGGAAGAAGAATATTCATATAGCATTTTTGATGATTAGTAATGTGGTCAAGGTACCCACACTTTTATCTTAGGGTTGAACCTCGGTCAAGTTTTAGTTTGTTACATATCCCTCAAACCCAATCGCTCAAGAATTTTATTTTGATTCCAAATAGAATTTCCTACCAATTCATGCTAGCAGAAACTTGTTGCACTATAATTTAATTCAAGTGGGTGGGAAATTAAATTATAGTTTCAAGAAGTTTACTATTATATGGTGTGGAACAAGAAACAAGTATAGAGGTATACAAAGAGGCATCTTTCTCAAAATAGATGTATGTGTGGAAACCTAATCTATGATGTTCACTCTTGAGATGTAGACCAAAATACCTAGATCACAATTGAGGACCCTTGATTGCATGGAAGATGCTATAAAATGAAAGATAAGTGGACCTATATATTATTGATTCTTTCTTTATAGTATGTATCATATGTAATCATTCATCACAATATATTATATGCCCATCCTAATGAAATATAGTTGGGAAAGGCATTGGTTGACAATGCAGTAGCTCATAGCAAGGTAAGGCCAAGGGGACGGGAGTTAGAGGGATATAGACCATACCAAATATTCAATGGTCATTTAAGGTCAAGATAGGAGTGATAAAAGAGATAGGTATAGTCCTCGAGTGGTAGAGATTCAAGCCGAAAAGAAACTATCTAAGCTCATTTATAGGAGGAGCCAAAGGGAATGACAAGTAGGTGAATCTCCTCCTGATTGTGTGGCATCCTCTCCTATTGATAGTACACATTTAATTGACTTAGTAATAGATTTTGATAGGATTACATATTTATCCATTCCTTCCTCATTGATATTGATTCCCTTCTAGATCTTTCTGGAGAGAAGAATAACCTATGCCATGAGGATAATGGTGTTGGGTAAATGAGATAAAAATATTTAATGGTCATGAAAAACTCTACCATTTCCAAGGATCTTAAAGTAGGAGCATTATCTATAACAAATTTTAGTGCTACTCCATACCTTGTCACTATTTATGACTTGATGTGAAATATATTACCACCTCTATGGTTGCCTACTTAGCCTCCACCCACTTAGTAGAGTAGTCTATGATAGTGACTAGCACTTGCACCAGGGGGGTGCAAGGGTTACACCGATAGAAAACTATATAAAAACAAACATGGTAATGAGGTGTAATTTGAAATAAATGCAATCTTGTTTGTAAAATTTACAAAATGTTTGTAATACATATTTGGTGATAGAAAAGTGAGTGAAATATTTGTAGCTATTTTGTTTGTGGTGAACATTGCTACACCAAAAACTGTTCAGTTGGAATAAATGTGAAATAATTCCATATTAACATGGAAAGCAAAAGATACCATTCTTGTTTCATTGTACTTGCTTTGAAGAGGTAATTTATAATGACACCAAATTAAAAAAATTGAGAAGACAATGGCTACTTTTTTATTTCAATGACAGTTTCATTTAGATTATGAGAAATAAAGTATGGCAGAGAATCATACAATTCAACCTGAGAGCATTGTTTAGAAGGAAATCCAACAAAACCACTTCTTTTTGACCCCGTATCTTTGATGAAATATGCACATCTGCTTTCTTCAGATTTGGGAAGGCCATGTCTGAAGCCACTTCCCCTGTCACCATGTCCTGCCATCACAAAAAGGGGTATAGTATAATATGAAATCTAGATGTCTATGAAAAACTATTTAATTTCAAAACAAAAAACTATTTGCCTAGATGAGAATGTTTGTGATTTTAAGCTCTTCAAGGTTTGTAAATGTGCTAATGAGGACCCCGAATGGGGTATCTATCCCTATTTGAAAGGATAATTTTTTCAAGGATTTCATAGATGGAAGCTCATCAAGTATGAAATTTTTGATGCCTCTATTTCTTGCAGAAGTGGGAACGAATTAAGGTCAAATTTACACAACATGAAACAATCTTGTATTTTGAGCTCAACCAACTAGGGGCAATCTGTAGTATTTTTTTCTAGAGAAGTAGTCCCTAACAAGATTGGGTTCACAGATTTGAAAATTAAACAAGCCGACACAACGCTTGGTCACAACCTTCTCAAGAAGTGGGCACACTACTATGAGCTACTGCAGTCTTCCATTAGTTAAATCAGTAACATCCCAAAACACAAAAGCCTTTAAAAACATAAAACCCTAAACTCTCTAGGTATTTGTATAAACTAAAAACCTTCAATTTCCAAAATCCTCAGAAGGTCACAGGAAAAAATGGAAGGTAGTGCATGCCTTCCCCACATTACCCTGCGGTGAAGAGCAACTTTTTTTTACTCCTTTCATAGCTACCAGTTTTATGCATCACTCAATGCTCACATTATTCAGTATTTTTTCCGCAAACCGATTCTGACCTTCTTGGAAGGAAAGATCAAACTTCTGACTCTCAAGAGGAGCAAAGTGAAGTGAAAGGATATTGTTTATCACATTTTCCATGTACTTAATTAGGTGGTTGATGTTTGGAATTTTACAAGGCGGGAAAAGAAGTGATATTATTGAATCGGATAAAATACCATGGCAAGTGACTTACCTCAAGATTCCGCAAAAACTGTGTCATGTTGTCAATGATGCCAACGAGAAAAAAATGGGCAAAGCTTGCTGGAAAAATTGTGAAGCCTTACCACAGCAGATTTTTTTTAACATGAGATGAACCAAAACCAATTTCCCTACATTTGTTTCAATCTATTCATGGTGAACGAAAAGTGGATATAAAAGTATCAGAATTCTAATGCTAAACGATATTTTGTGTGTGACTGAAATCCGATATGATTGGGAGATCTAATATTAAATGTCAATCAAACTGTGTTTTCAAAAATAAGGAGAGGAATGTTTAAGGTGGTTGGTATAGAAGAAACCATAGACAGAAATCTAACCAAAATAACCGAAAGTCTTTAAAACAAGCTACTATTGAAATTTGAAATCTCAAGGATGGTACAAAGTATTGGAAGAACATTAGAAAATAAGAAATATCCAATGAAAAAATTGTGAGACTTTCTATCCAAATTTCCGTGGTCCAATCGTAGCTACCATTGCACTAAATTGAACCATTAGAAAAAATCATCAAATTGTATGTGATCCTCCAATCCTTCCGACAAATCATCAAATCGTATGTTGTCCTCCAGTCAATCCTTCCACATAGCTACCATTGCACTAAATCCAACCATTAAAACTCAATCAATTATGTAGTTTACAATAGATGAATACCAAAATTACAAGGGAATGAATATTGCACCACTTAAATCCACATTGTTTAGTTGTGTAAGGGAAAAAAACATTGCACTACTTAAATTCACATTGTTATTTTTGGCAAGGGGAAAAATATTGTACCGCTTTATCCCCTTACTTTACTGCAATAACCTAGGTTGAAATCATAGATAGGTTAACTACTCTTAGCCCAATTATGCTCATAAAACTAATATCATATCAATTACTTTAACTAACTATAAACACAGTGCTAAATAAGGGAGTTAAAAATTGACATCCTACAGCCACAATTAGACGGTACTTTCTATCCATAGCTAGAAGTTACCAACAAATTCATGTCCACTGTGGAGCGCTCTCTCTTACCTGTAATCTTCTTATGTCAAGGAAAACAAGAGAATGAATTCCTCATTTGTCCCTAAAGTTAGAATTCAGACACACCATTTTCTTGATGTTTCTCCCGTTTGTTCCATGCAAATGAAATTACTGTTATAATCTGCTAAACTTTCAGACCTCAAAACAAACTGAACTTTTTTTTACTTGATAATAATTGGTGATCTCAATTAACTAATGAAGCGCATTGATATTGCTTTCTAGACACGTCCATTCCTCAGCCTGTGATTTCCACTCTTCCTAACTACTTGCCGAAAAATAATGACATCATAGCTTAAAAGTAAATACAAATAATATAAAGGTGAATATGGTACAAATGGTAAGGAATCAAAAACAGTCTCCATTCACTCTTCTTTATATGTCACTTAAGAAAAACCCCTACCTGTAAAGTATAGGCATCCACCATATAGATTACACAGACCCGTTATGTTACTTAATATCCTCTAGCACATAGTTACCGTTTGAATCTTTTATTAATCCAATTGCTACCATATAGGAGCATTCTAATTCTTTCTCAATCCAATTGCAAGGACTAATTAAAAATCAACAAAACTTCTGCCAATAAATTATTTACAAATTACCAAGAGTGCTTCACTCCATGCTACCATCGATGCTTTAGTTCAAGCCCTTCGAATGACAAATCCCTTCACGCTATACCAACCGAAAGAAAAAAGAAAAAAATTGATTAATTTCAGTAAAAACCCTATCCTTCCATGGAAAATAAATATTTGGGGCTCATGCTTAGGTTCAATCTGCCAAAAACTTACACCCCAGCTTGCTTCACATCAATGATCATGGTGAAACCCTTCAATACCATAAAATAGAAGAAGTGACAATTGGACAAAAACTTACAACCAATTTGATCTGCATCAACGATCATGGTCAAACCCTTCAAAGAGATATAACAAAACTATTTAACTAATTTTGGCTTCGATCAATACACATTAAAAAACCCTGCAATAAATGATCTCTACACATTGACAAATTGTATAGTGCAAAAAAATATCAGAAGCAGAGGGAGAGATAGAACTCGTCTTAAAGTCATCTTCGAAGCATTTAAAACTTGTTAATTCTGATTGACATCTTCCTCATATGAGCATCACCCCTTCCACATTGGTCGAGCTATTCTCTCTCCTGAGTGAGTTATAATTTTCTTTCGTCACTTGCTCTCTCAAATCGAGCTATTATTGAAAATCAATATCACCTCCCCTGCAGTTGATTAGGCTCACCCCTCCATAGGTTAAAGCCCACAAGCCCTTCGATAGGGGAGATTTCCTAAAGACTAAAATATTTCCTAGAGAAAAATTAAGATAGAACAAATAAATAAATAAAATAGAAAAACATAATAACGAACTACGGAAACAACAGTTGCATGTAAACTGAGGTTGAGGAAGAAATCTAGCTCGCAGTACTCTTATAAGATTTCTCCATAGACTTCTTTGGCACACCTCATTTTTCACTCAGTCAGCCTACAAGTGGCAAAAACATGATGCTAGCACAATAATTGCATCTAGAAATAAATAATACTCCACGTTCTGGACCAAGAAAAGGGAGACTTCTGGCTAGATGCCCTCCCTCTTTCATCTATGACCTGAAAATGAAACGAAGCAAAACCAGCGTCCCTATAGCGGCTCCTTTAAAATGAAACGATGCAAAACTAGTCTCCCTGTAGCGGCTACTTCACTGTATCTATGACGAGTAAATCAAAAAAATTGGATTATAGAGTTGCTCGATTCTTTGAGCTCAAGATGTGATTTTTGCAGCCTTCCAAATAAAAAATCAGTTGGGAATTAATATCTATTTTTACGCCTCAGGGAAGAAAATCTTATACAATTTTGGAGATCCGATTTCCTCTCACAGCGACCTAACAATCTGTAAACCATTCACTGTTCAACAGTAACCTAGTAGTTGTTTGACGCATGAGACAAGTCTTGCCTGAAAGTTCACTCTATATATAGCCTATCAGCTAAAAATATATTTGTGACCATTACATTATTGGGGGTGGATTTACCCAGTGAAGTCTAAACCCCATTGGTGAAATGGAGCTCTAACCGCAACTAGTTCCAATGACAAGATTAGGAGCTTTATATTACTCACCACTTGAATTTCTCACAAGATTCGACAAAAATGTGTGTATCATGAAGCATGGTAGGCAAATAGTATCAAGCTCTTAAGATGTTATAAGTAGTTAATTTTTCTTAAAAGTGACTTCCACAATCTTGAATGAAATTGTTTAATCACATAGATTACTCCCTCATAAGATATCTGAGAAGAACTCCTATATTTATACAATGAAGGTCTTCCCCAATCAAATAGTATTTTATTTCCTTCAACTTAAGTCCAATTCTCATTATTCCTTGAGGATCTAATGGACATTTCAAGTATTTTTAATAATAGAAAGTCCCTATACCACTCTTCATTAGCTAGAAGGTGAGCAATTCAATATTTGATGTTGATCTAGTCGCTTGAAGTGGGCTTCTATCATGATATTTTCTAACCCCAATCCTCTTACTAGCTTCATGTGCTTGATCTCTAGATAAAATTCCTAGACCTTTGGGATCCACCCAGCTTTAGGCCCATAACATTACTATTGGGATAGAATAGAACTCACTATATGTAACTATATGTGAAGTTAACATATACCCCCATTTTATTTAACTAGTTTGTTTATCCATGGAAGTAATTCAACCCTAGGGATTCTCTAATTTCAAAATGAATATGTACCAAATTAAGTAGTTACTAAACAACATTGCACAATAGCTAAATGCGGCTAGTGTTTTTTATTGTGAAAGAGGATATCACTACCTCCCAAAATGGGGATCATGTTACATATATAATATACCCATAAATTTAGGAAGGGAAGCCCAAAGTTCCATGGAACTCATAGAGAAATAAGGTTGCACTTTGAATTCAAAAATGCACTCTTTGCTAATAACTTACAGAGAAAGAGGCAAATATTAGATACACTTTCCTCTAGATATGTCTTACTCAGTTATCGAAGACACCAACAACCATTTTATATAGACTGGATGCACTTACTCAACTATATTGATGAACCTTTGGGGACTCATCTGATGAAGGAAGGTGAAGAGTCTATTGTGAACCTCACTTGAGAGTTATCTCTTCTCATGTGAATACAAGATTGAGAACCTGAAGTAGGCCTAGCAGCATACCTTCCATTTCAAGAGACAAAAGTACCCATAACAAGAAAAATAAGGGTAGGTGTAGGTGCATATCAATATTGAGACATCATAGCCTCTCATCCCACCCATATAAAGTGCCTGACTTACCCCTAAAACGAAAAATACTACAAGTCCAGAAAGTAGGGCAAAATACTCGCATAGAAAGATTTAATTTCACAGAGAATCTAGATTTAAAAATGAACACTTCAGAAATTTTCCTATTAATAAATCAGATTTGTATAAGCTCGGCACAATAGGAAATACTCAAACGCAATGAAATTAGGATCATGAATTATGTGAAGCATATTCAACATCAAATACATATGTGATAAAAACAATAGCCATTCATAGCCTGTAAGTGATTAGTTCACCATAATGGGAGGTGGCAGGAAATCCAATTTGTCACTTCTGTAGCGATCACAGCAACCCAATATAGCATATATCTCATTCAACACCGATATGCAGATCACACGATGGAAGTTCAGTTGACCCAATTGAATCTGGAAAGCACACGAGATGAAATGGAATGGTTGCAACGAGTGGATGGGGGGACGAAGTGTGAGTGATGACTTGAGTGGAGGCTCTGATGGTGGAGTTTGACACAATTGCCTGGAGTGAGTGCGGCCTGTAGGCTGATGAATGATGGAGATCCCACACCTTTGATCTATGCATTGTGATGCCAAAATGATGTCCGCTAGCCGCACAATGAAATGGATGGCGAAATGAGGCCCGAGCTATTGCTTTATGATTAGTCGGCCAGAGCCTAACAAGGCTCAACTTGATCGTGTTTAATTGCTCCTCTCCAATGCTATGTCGCTCTACAATCCAAGATATGGGTGAGGGAATTGCTTAATGTAATGTGGAAAGCTAAGCATGGGTTCCCAGGACTGCGACTACGTCCAATACCTAGCGCCATGCGTGAAGATGCTACATACTCCATCGGTATAGGCAGGAAATGAACTCCAAACTCATGATGATCAAAATGAAATCATCGATCTAATTAAATACTAGCTAAACACGCCAATTGGAAGATGTCGGCCAAATGAAAAGAAATAAAAATAAAAATAAAAATTATGAATTCAACTATGCTACGACGCGACCAGAGGAAGTCGGCCCATAGAAAAATTTTAATTTATTTATTTAGTGTTAAAAAAACACTTTTCAAAATCTCTTCCCACCAATGGTTAGCTTGAAAATTCGGGAACATTATAGTCCTCGCCCTCAGATGTTTGCTTGTCCTCAAGCAACCTTAGATTGGGATGTGGAAAGATCTCCACCCTTTCCCAAGTAGCATCCTCACCTGGTAGGTTCTTCCATTTGACTAGATACTTTCGAATAACTTTGTTTCTTAACCGTTTCTCCCTCACGTCCAACACCGTTTCGGGCTCAAGAACCAGTTTCCCTTCGTCATCAAGTGGCGGAAACTCCAATGATGGCGTAATTTGTTGTCATAAGGCCTTCTTCAAGCATGAAACGTGGAAGATATTATGAATTATGCTTCCGGGTGGCGGTTCAAGTTCATAAGCAACCTCTCCAATTTTTCTTATGATCCTGAGTGGCCCATAGAATCTTGGTCGCAACTTCTCTACTCCGCTCCCCTTGAGAGATGACTGTCGATACAGTTGCAACCTTAAGTACACCATGTCGTTAACTTCGAAAACTCTTTCAGCCCTTCACTGATCTGCATACAACTTTTGTTGATTTTGGGCTCGCTGAAGGTTTTCCTTCAAGGCTTTCATGATGTCCATGCTCTCCTGAACCATGTCCCTGGCACTAGGGACTCTACTGTCTGCAAGGATCAAATCCATGAAGGAAGTGGCTTCATACCCATAGAGGGCCTTGAACGGTGGCATCCCAATAGACATGTGGTATGTGGTGTTGTAACAAAATTCTCCAAGATGTAGCCACTTCACCCAAGCTTATTGTTGCCATATTACGTAGTTCCTCAAGTATCCCTCAATCCATTTGTTCACTATCTTCGTTTTCCCATCTATTTGAGGGTGGTAGCTCCTGCTAGGGGTCAACTCCATGTGAGCCAAATGAAAGAGTTCTTGCCAAAACAGGTTGATAAACTTGTTGTCCCTGTCACTCACAATATTTCTTGGCAACCCATGAAGTTTAAATACTTCCTTAAAAAACAGATTTGCAACTTCAGGTGCCTTAAATTTTGAGGTAATGGCAAAAAAAAATGAGTATACTTAGTGAGCCTATCCACCACAACATAAATGCAATCCTTACCTTGCACCCTTGGCAGCCCGGTGATGAAACCCATTGAAATGCTTTCCCACTTTTGATTTGGAATGGGTTAAGGGCTGCAACAACCCAGCTGGTAACACATGCTCAGTTTTATTTTGTTGACACACCAAGCATTCCCTTACATACTACAATATATCGTTTTTCAACCCCTTCCATGCAAAATGTTCCCTGAATTGTTTGTATGTCTTGTAGAACCCTGGATGACCAGCAAGAGGGGTATCATGGCAAGCTTTAATGACTTTGTTCTTGACCTTAGAGTGAGGTACAAGGTAGACCCGATCTTTGTAAAGAATGAGCTCCTCAACCACCCTGTACTTGTCATCGACTATCTTCCCTTCCAAAACATCATTAGCAAATGAATCTTTAGAATACTCGGCTGTAATATCAATTCTCCAATCAGCTGATATATCAGTCATGGCACAAAGGTAAGGCTTCCTAGAAAGAGCATCAGCTACCACATTGTTTTTGCCCTTCACATATTCAATATCAAAATCATAAGCTTGGAGTTTGCTTACCCATTTCTAATGTCTATCATTTAGGTCTCACTGATTTAGGAAGTACTTCAGGTTGTTATGATATGTCTTCACCACAAATTTCTCGTAGACCAAGTATTGTCTAAATTTAGCAAGAGCATGCATGATCACTAACATCTCCTTGTCATAGATGGAGAAATCCCTCTTAGGTTTGGTGAGCTTCCTACTCTCGTAAGCAATAGGATGTTTGTTTTGCATTAATACGACCCCAATACCTTCGCCTAAAGCATCACACTCAAGCACAAAAGGAGATGAAAATTTTGGAATGGCCAAAATGGGGCATGAGCTCATTACCTCCTTGAGTTTGTCAAATGCCTACTAGCTTGTGGGACTCCACGAGAAGGCTCCCTTCTTTGTTAAATTGGTCAATGGTGTTGCAAGCTGAGAGAAACCCTTCACAAATCCCCTGTAGTAGTTGCATAAGCCCACAAATCCCCTCAATTGTGTCAAATTCTTGGGGGTAGCCCATACCTATATTGCCTTGATTTTCTCTTCATCCACACTAACCCCTTGAGCGTTGATCTTGTGGCCCAAATAAAGGATCTTCATCATTCCAAATTCACATTTCAACATCTTGGCATAGAATGAATCCCTCTCAAGGATGTCAAGCACTTCCTCTATATGCTTCAAATGTTATTCCCATGTCTTACTGTAAATCAGGATGTCATCAAAGAAAACCAA
Organism: Sequoia sempervirens; assembly: GCA_007258455.2. Lineage (NCBI taxonomy): Eukaryota > Viridiplantae > Streptophyta > Pinopsida > Cupressales > Cupressaceae > Sequoia > Sequoia sempervirens. Next base: position 1,192,692,218 of record VDFB02271358.1, read on the forward strand.
TACAAATTTCCTTAACTGGAGAATGAATACCTGATTCATGCAAGATTGGAACGTAACAGAGGCATTGGTTAATCCAAACGGCATCACTAAAAATTCATAATACCTGTAGTGACACCTAAAAGTTGTCTTTTGTACATCCTCATCTCTGACTCTAATCTGATGGTACCTCGAACGCAAATCAATCTTGGAAAAGTACACTGCTTTGTGTAGCTCATCTATTAATTCATCGATCCTAGGAATAGGATAGCAGTTCTTGATTGTCTTCTTGTTGACGGCTCTATAATCAATACACATCCTGAGTGTTTTGTCCTTCTTGACTAACACCACCGATGAAGCCAAGGGACTTGAGCTTGGACGTATAAACCCCATATCCAATAACTCCTTGATGGCCTTCTCGATTTCTTCTTTGTATATCCGTGGATGACGATAAGGAGTGGTGATTACTGGTTTGGCCCCTTCCTCCAACTCTATCACATGTTGAAACCCTCTATCTGGTGGCAATCTTGTTGGTATCTCTCTGAACACCTTGCACTTTTTATCCAGGATAGCCTGAATGTCACTTGGGAATGCTCTTTCCTCCTTTGGTATGCTTGTATCCATAATCAAGCACTTCATTGCCCACGCCACTTGATCCCTATGGAAAGATTGCTTCATTTGTTTGGCTGAAACCACCATAGGCCCATTCCTAGAAAGGCCTTTGAGCACAACCTCCTTGCCCTCATGCTTGAATTTCAGCTCCATGGTCTGGTAGTTGGTGGTGTATTCTCCTAGTGAATGAAGCCGCTGTGTCGCCGACATCAACAACATAGAAGTCTTCCTTCATCTTGTGTCCACCTAATATCAGCTCCATTTGTTGAATTCGTTTTGTGCAAGGAAGGACATTTCCTCCAGCTGCCAGAACATCAAATCCTTCGAAGTCTTCTATTGCCAATCTCAATTTGGCCACTGCTCTCTTGTCGATGAAGTTATGCGTAGCTCCACTATCAATTAGTATTGTTATTCTTTGCCCCCGAAGAACTCCCCTAACTCGTAAGGAATGATATCAAGGTGTTCCTAATAGTGTTGCCAAGGTACTTCCTATTGGGCTTCCTTCTATTGCTAATCCTTGTTGCTCCTCTGAAGTGTCCTCTTCATTGATCCCTTCTTCTGTATCTGCTTCATCATCGAATACCACCTCAATGTAATAAACTTGTCCTCTCCCTTGGCACCTGTGTTAATTATTCCATTTTTCATTGCAATAGTAGCACAAGCCTTTCTTGCGCAATTCATTCCTTGACATACCATGTGGGCCTGGAGGAGTCTTAGGTAGCGGTTTTGCCTTAATGAAGGGCTTCTTGGGCTGCCCTATTGGTGCATTCTTGATAGTGGCCTTCCCTTTCTTGGTGGAGTCTTCAAGATTTAAGGCTTTTCGAATGGCATCCTCCAATGTTGTTGGTTCCAAAGCCCTCACCAAGCCACGAAAGGAGTCGAATAGGCCTTCGATGAAGAAGAAAGTGAGTCTCTTATCTGATACATCAAACACCATTACTACAAGTCTCTGAAACTCTAAAATATATTCATCCATAGTGCTTGTCTGCTTCAGTCTAGTTAGTTCCTGAAAGTACGCTTCCAGATCTTTTTTGTCAAACCTCTCCACCAATTTTTGCATGAAGTCTGCAGATGAATTGATTTGCTTGAATCCTTGGGTCACAATACCATGGTGCCACCATTCATGTGCTAAATCTTCCAAATGCAAGATGGTGAATTTGATAGCCTCTTCTTCGGTCATGGGGTTGAGAGCGAAGTATGTGTCCAACTTTTGTATCCATGATTGTGTTGTTATCTTCCCCAAACCATTGAAAGTTGGCAATGAGAGCTTGTTGATCTTATGTTGGAGGTCCCTATTTCCATGATGTTGCCTCTCATCACTCCATCTAGCACTATAAAACTGATTGAAAGAGATTGTAGCTTGTGTGTTCTCATCCAAATCCAGGTATTCACGCACAATGCTTGCGTAGCTGCGTTGCTCTTCTTCTTGCCGACCCTCAGTTTTAGGCAAAAATCTTGGCTGGGGCTACTTGTAGGTGTGTCCATTTGAAGCTCTGCTTTGTTCCCCACCTGAACGTTTTGAATGCCCTCCTTCATCACTATTGGATCCTAATTTGATCCTGTTGACCACAGCAGTGAGTGATTGTATTGCTTGCAACAATGCCTGATTTGTTTGGTCCTGCTGCTTCATGAAGTTTTCCAATTTATCATTCTGATCTTTGTTTCCCATCTTACCTTTTCCTTCTATCCCTTGAGCAACTTCAGACTTTTTTCTGTCACGCTCTATAGCACGAAGATCTCATTGGCTCGATTGCACACAAATTCGTCCACAGGCTAGCAGGCCTTATGGCTCTAATACCACTGTAAAGTGCTTGACTTACCCCTGAAACAAAAAATACTGCAACTCCAGAAAGTAGGGCAAAATACTCGCATAGAACACACAGATTTAATTTCACAGAGAATCCATATTTAAAAATGAACACTTTAAAAAAAATCTTATTAATAAATCAGATCTGTATAAGCTCGGCACAATAGGAAATACTCAAACGCAATGAAATTAGGATCATGAATTTTGTGAAGCATATTCAACATCAAATACATGTGATCAGAACAATAGCCATTCATAGCCTGTAAGTGATTAGTTCACCATAATGGGAGGCGGCAGGAAATCCAATTCGTCACTTCTATAGCAATCACAACAACCTGATATAGCATCTATCTCCTTCAACGTCGATATGCAGATCACACAATGGAAGTTCGGTTGACACGGTTGAACCTGGCAAGCACACGAGATGAAATGGAATGGTCGCAGCGAGTGGATGGGGGACGAAGTGTGAGTGACAACTTGAGTGGAGGCTCTAATGGTGGAGTTTGACACAGTTGCCTGGAGTGAGTGTGGCCTGTAGGCTAATGAATGACGGAGATCCCATACCTATGATCTGTGTGTTGTGATGCCAGAATGATGTTCGCTAGCTACACAATGAAATGGATGGCAAAATGAGGCCCGAGCTATCACTTTATGATTAGCCGGCCAAAGCCTAGCAAGGCTTTGCCTGATCGTGTTTAATTACTCCTCTCTAATGCTATGTTGATCTACAATCCAAGATCTAGGTGAGCAAATTGTTGAATGTAATGTGGAAAGCTAAGCATGAGTTTCTCGGACTGCGGCTGCGTCCAGTACCTGGCGCCACACGTGAAGATGCTACACACTCCACCGATATAGGCAGGAAATGAACTCCAAACTCATGATGATCAGAATGAAATCATCAATCCAATTAAATACTAGCTAAACACACCGATTGGAAGATGTCGGCCAAATGAAAAGAAATAAAAATAAAAATAAAAATTATGAATTCAACTATGCTACGGCACGACTAGAGGAAGTCGGCCCACAGAAAATTTTTAATTTATTTATTTAGTGTTAAAAAACACTATTTTCAAAATCTCTTCCCGCCAATGGTTAGCTTGAAAATTCAGGAACATTACAACCCACCTGATTCATAACCTATATATTATTTTAGTGATCCAAAAGTTGATCAAGGCTAAGCATCAAATTCACCACCAGTGTATAGAATCGCAATTAGTAGCACCAAGGAAATGGAGTAGTTAAGAGCCATACCTAGATGAAGCAGTTCTAAGAGGTCCAACATTAGTAGAGGTGGTACCACCAACACCAGTAGCAGTAGCTAATCCAGATGTTGATATAGTAGATTCTAGAGTAGATACAATGAAAGAGACATATAAACAATCATCATTCCCTGTGTTGGGAAAAGACTTCCCTACCTATATAGTTACTAGCCATCAACATCAAAGGCATAGACAACTATGGTAGAGCCGATGGTTCCAATTTCATGTCTAGTTCTAGGTATAGATGATTATGATCATGGTAGATATCTCAATAATCATGGTTTATATGCTTGTGTTTGAGATAAAGACCTTGTATCAAACCCATACTCAGGATAACTAGACACATAGCCAATGCCACTAGCTAAGGCATCATAAATAGCTATAAAGAAAATACATTTGGAAGCCAACAAAGCTGCCAAATAAGACAAGATATGCAACAATGGTTTATGTAGAAGTTAATCAAGAAAAAAGTGGTTTTATTGAAGTAGCACAAGTAGTTAAAAAGATACAATAGTTTTATTCCATTATTGAGATGTAGCATCAATAGTGAAGGTAGACACAAATTGAGATGCATAAAGGAAGATACCTTGAAAGGTAGGGGAAGCTAGGGTGGATGACCTTGAAAAACCATCATTATATGACTTAGATTCAAAGGGTTTAGTAGAGCCGGTTATTTACCCATAAGAGGAAAGGATAGGTGCATCAACATACCCACTAGCAAAGCCATAGGTATAGGTATAGTCTATGGACTTGATGAGCCCTAGAAATGTCTAGTTTCCTTGCTTTAGTTTCATACTTTTTATCTTAATTCTGCTAAGTTTCAAAGATATTTCCAAACCTTTTCATATAATTTAAGTATTTAAAAGCATTGAAGATGATATACTATATTGATAAATGATTGTGTGATCTTTGAATGTCTATGGAATTTAGTAGAGTTTTATAATTAATTATAGTTGTTAATAATGAAAAAAAAAATTGGAATAAGACTAACCCCTATAGTGAAGGACCTATCAACCTGTAGAAAAAGGATTTTCAACTTGCGGCAAAAGGATGTCGATCCACTATAGTTAGAGGAGGTGATCAACTAGAACACGTATTTTTCACCAAAGTTGATGTAGGCAATGGTCTAAGAATGTGAACATGAAATATTCATGGATCACTCCATCTTTTCACTTCCTATTATTAATAAATTATGAAGCAAAGAAGAGGCTTGTTCTAATAGTCAACAACTTATAACAAAGTCTATCCTATTAGGCATGCTTTCAATTATAGCAATCCTCTTAATTGATGTAGAGTCCTTATCAAATTCTTACATGGTAATTCCACTTGCTTTTATTTTATTGTTAAGTTAAGACGTGGTCCTCTTCCAATGTTTTTGGAAGAGTTGAGAGTTGCTCACAGTTTGTTTTCAATTATGAAATAAGAGGACTCTCACAAATCCTATATATATGGATGATCTTGTGAGAGACCAAGTAGCTAGTTTTTTGTATGAAATAGATTGAATATAATCTTATTATCAAATACTATGTTCTTAAGTTTGTGCATGCTCGAATTATAATAAAGAAGGATACATCAATTTACATGAATCTCTAAGAGGATTTGAAGGAAGACATTGTGGATTGCAATAGCTCAAGCAAGGGCCACTTGAGGTACTATAAAATCCATGTTAGTTTAGATTATTAATTCATTTATGAATTGTAATTTCTTATTCACATTGTGTTGAGTGCTATTAGAAAAATAGTTGTTATTGAATCACGCTACATCATAGAGAATCATTAAGTTACAGTCTGCATAGGAATAAGTTACCCATATCAATTATTTCATTTACTTATAGCAATTAGTATTCACTTAATCTATTTTCTATCTAGAAGTTATTTCAATTAAGTTGATGTAATGTCATAAAATTGCACCATGGGGGCAATTTCACATTTGCACATTTGACCGCGCATTTATTGCACCTGGTTGCATTTATGACAAGAACCTTATGGGTCGAAATCTTATGATTTCAACTCCATGAGGACCAATGACGAAGTGACAACAGTTTGCCACCTCATTTCTCGAAAAGTGATGAGTTGGACGCCTACACAGTGCGCCCTCATTTCCCAAAAAGTGATGAGTTGGACGCCTGCGCAACGCGTGAACATCTATGCGGCACACTAGTGTCCCCACGTTTTCTAAGTTGAAATGAGGAATCTTGGAATCTTTGATCGACGACACATGTCTCTAAGGTCAGGTTCCGAGAGTAATGGCTCCTCCCGCCCATGCAGCAAGGAAAAACTCTCTTTGCCCTCACTTTGAGGGTTATCTCATTCGCCTACACAGCGCACCCTCATTTCCCGAAAAGTGATGAGTTGGACGCCTGTGCAACGCGCGAACATCCGCGCAGCGCACTAGTGTCCCCACGTTTTTTGAGTTGAAATGAGGAATCTTGGAATCTTTGATCGACGACACATGTCTCTAAGGTTGGGTTCCGAGAGTAATGGCTCCTCCGGCCCATGCAACAAGAAAAAACTCTCTTTGCTCTCACTTTGAGGGTTATCTCATTTGAACTTCTCTCTTTCACTTCATTCTCTTCTCAATTTTTCTTTTACAATGAAGCTCTACTCGACTGAAGTCCCTACAACAACCAAAGCTCTCTTACAAGCATTCAATGGTGCGCCTGTCTGGTCAAGAGGGGGCCACAGACTGTTGGTAACGCTCTCTTGCTTCTTGACTATTTACGAATAGATAACTTGCTACTTTGCTATCTTGTGATATGGGTTCTCCTCCTTGAGCAGGGATTGCTTTTTATCACTTCGCATTTGTTTACTTTGTCCTTTTTTTCTATCTATCTAGATGTTTGTGGAGGTGAGAACACTAAAATGGGGGTTTGACTATGGCAAGCCCTAAAACAACCCCAACATTTTCCCTCATTCGTCTTGTGTGCAGGTTTTCTGAGTGAAGTTTGGAGGAAGACCTTGAGTGCAGGACCCTTTGTAAGTTGGTTCTTCACTTCCTATGTGTACTTGTATTTCTTGTTTTCTATCAATTTAGTTGTATAAACAAATCTAGGATTTGAGTTAGTTAGTGGGTCGATAGTATTTTTGTCTAGAGATTTAGTGCTTTGTCCGTACAAGATGCCAGCACGCCTCTCAGACTATGGCGTGCCACGCTAGTGTCATGATTCTGCACTATCGTCTATTGGCCGAGAGTTGCTCCCTTTGTGACAGAGATCTCAATATCCTGCTCTTTCGGTTTTCAAAGCTATCTGTTTGATCACTTCATCTAATATTTCACCTTCAGGCTATTCTTTGCAATTTCTTCATTCTACCTTCTAGTCCTATTTAGCAAGCACGAGGTATTTTAGGGCAGTTTGTTCCCTGGGATTCTCTTGGTAAGCAAGAGACTCATGAGTAGTGAATCCCCCTTCTCTACATTTTGGTGAACCTAACATGAACATGTCGTATCTTTTTCTGCAATGTTTTAATGTCTATGATAATGCTTTTTCTAAGGAAGATTTTGATATGTTAGACAATGTTATGGATGATTTCTTAAAAGCGTCTTCTCCTATCTGTAGATCTCCTAAACAAACATCTACTCCTCTTTGCAAGCTGAGAAGTCGATGAATGTTATTGTAGTCTTTGTGGCTTCTCAAAAGCCTAAGAGACTTGTTGTTTACTTGACTCCAGCTAGCCCTTCACCTAAGAGAATTCATTCTATCTGTGGGGTCCCATATCATAATGACTCAACGGATCTATATACAAGGTTTTTAAAAGCTATAGATTCTTCTTCTTACAATGTCGTGGCGCACACATGTAATACTAGGAGAAATCAACAAAATTTGAATCAACAATCTTTTGTACCTACATCTCAACCTACTTTAGTTCCTACTTTACCATCTCCTCAACCAAGTCTTCCTTCAACACCTAAAATCTTATCAAGCAACTCCATGTTACTCAGCCAAGGTCTCACTTTGGGATTTGCTTCAGACCGTGTCGGTTATGCTTCAGGAAGCTTTGCAAAAGATCATCTTGCCTACCTCCACTAGGCCGACAAATGTTAATGCATTGATGGCTCATATTCGTGCATATTTGTTGAATATCACATTATATCCGCAAGAACTTCCGCCCCTAGATGTGCAGAAACAAGCGGACCCTTTAATGATTATAGTTAGTGTTAATAACATTGGTATTAGGCATACTCTCATTGACACCGGTTCGGCTCTCAACATTTGTGGTATGGATCTTTTACCTAAAATTAAAGTTGATTCTTCTTCTTTAGCTGCTTCTTCTTTGTACATTCATGGATTCAATAACGATAGTCGTCAAGCCTTGGGCACGATAATCTTGCCTTTGCGGCTAGGACCCGTTACCTTACCCACTCTAGTTTATGTGATGTCTGGCCCCTTACCTTACAATCATCTTCTGGGAAGACCTTGGATTCATGCTATGGGAGCCGTGACTTCTACTTTGCATTGTTCCCTAAAGTTTGTAACAAATAATCAAGTGGTTACATTGAAGGTTGACCCTGAAGTTGTCCACCTTTGTGAGTTGGTTGTTGTTGGTCGAGCCTCAATTGTTTCCACTCTTAAGAATTGTATTTCGTCGCTAACCTTTGATGCGTTGACATTTTCTTCCGCGGTGTCGTCCATAGAGACTACCCCGAAAATGAATGTCCCTGAAGAGGAACAGCCGAAAGCAGAGAGTCCTAAATCTTCCCTGCCTTCTTCCTCTTCTAAATCAAATGCATGTCTTGGTGATGATTGGGGATCTTTGGAGTTTTCTAAGTTCTTTATCAGAGAATATAAAGTGAACCCCATCCACCTTGACCTTCCAATAACTTTGAGCACCTCCATTAAGGAAATTGATCATCCTCCCATTGAGAAGGAAAGTTGTGATCCTATTCAGGACCCTAGTTGTTCCCCTACCAAGGAGGCTAACCACGCTTCTGCTAAGGAGGCCAATGTTTGTAATCCCAATGAGAAGGATGGTTGTGGTCTCATAAACGCGTTTGACACCCATTGATAGAATGGCGGTCTCTATGTAGAACCACCTTCCTCCCTATCTTTATAGACACATTATGGCCCTAGATATAAGCTTGTTTCTAAATATGGCTATGGGCGTAAAGGTCTTGGACGACCCCAAAAATATTCAAACCTGCTAATTAAACTATTAAGCACCAGCACCGATCCTGATTGAATCGATCAGCCATCAACCAGGGTGGATCTCTCACCACCGTAGCCAATATTCTTCTTGAGGGTTTTCGTCATCAAGAAGTTCTTAAAGTATTTCTATGCACAATTCTCCAAAAAATATTCTCGTATCCCCAAAATGAACTCAATATTATTATTTTATTATTTCCCAAACTCCAACGCCTTTTGAAAATAAAATAATATTTAACTCATCCTTATGTCTCCCGTTAATTTTCCCAAAAGAGAATTAAAACAATCCCTTTTAAAATTTGCTCCTACTTAGTCACCAAATAAGTCACTTTAAATATTTTAATAAATACTTAAGGTGAACTTATTATTTTATAATAACTTAGGCATTTATTTCATTTCTTCCACCTGGCTTTTCGAAAACACCTTGGGAATATCACCCAACTAACGTAGAATGATGTCAAACTCTGCTACTCCTAGAATTGCGAACTCCCTGAATCATATAATTAGCCTACATGAACCCGATGGATAGGCTAATACTCGACAACCGGCTAACTCACGAGGGGGACATTACATGGAAGCAAGATACAAGCCCATTTTTTGGCCATTGTGTGTCATCCACTCACTCAACTTGGTGTTACAGAAGATTCGGCGCAAATCAAGTGGATGAAAGAAATCTACACCATGACTAATTAGATCCAAATGTTTGTGTCAAATCATCATGTCACAAGCCATTTTCCAATCATTCTCCACGTTTTGTTAAAAGTCAATTTAAGAACTTCCAATATTTAATTTTTTGATTCGCTTTAAGTTTGCTATAAAATTTTAATTATAAATTACATTTTCAAATAGTTTTAATTTTTGTACACAATATAAAGTCGTGAACATTCAACTCGCATCACACACAATCATCTTAAGACATCTTGTTAAGGTGCAAGAGGCATTGAACACCATAGTCATCAACAACTTTTGTAGTGTATGGAGGTTGTCAAATTTAAAAAGGGCCTCAAAACGTCAAAGCATTGGTCTTGGATGATGATTGGTGGTATTATGTAAATTACCTTTTGAGTTTCACCAAGCCCATCATAAGTATGATCAAGTGTGTCGATGGGGATCAGCCATGTTTGGGCAACATATATGATCGCATGGACTCCATGATAAAAGCAAAATAAAGGTCATAAATGAACCAAGGAGTGTGACCCCATAGAAACATTTTCAAATAGGTGCAAAGAATCATTATTGATTGTTGGAACAAGATTACCAAACCCTTGCATCTCCTAGTATGCTTTGTCACCCAATTATTATAGCACAAATATACTTTATTTTCCCAAGAGTGTGGTAACATATATATACATTGAAATTAGTGATGGGTGCAAGGTAGCATTCGCTAGACTTCACTAGACTCTTCCCAAATCCAAATGTAGAGGACATAGTCATGGGTGAGTTTGGCAACTTTTTAACTTCAAGGAATTAGACATGTTATGGCCCTAGATATAAGATTTTTTCTAAATATAGCTACGAGCGTAAAGGTCTTGAGCATATAGAACAAGGAATTCAGGTTCCTATCCAAGTTAAGCCTCGTAAGCATCACTTGGGACTGGGATGCACTCCTGAACAAGCTATGCAAAATCCATGGTGGAGTGTTAATATGATTTTAGTTGAACCTCTCAATTTAGTCCATCCTAAATTGATCGAGGATAAGGTAAGATCTAATGAAGTTCCTCTGGATGTCTTCCCCTTGAAAGAAGCACTAGAAGAATTCTTAGGTGCCTACTCCCACCTGCCTCCTTTTCACCATAAGCGACAATTCTCGTACCGCTTGCATAAACAAGTGTACTTTGGAGAATCTGTCTTGAACATGGATGAGGAGGCTCCTCTATCTAACGTGGATACTCCTCCATGATCATATCTCAAGTTTTTGACCAACTACCCTAGATTGTCATTTACAATTGATTTCCATTCTATGAATTTTACTAATTTAGAGAAATTCTTTTTTCACAAAATAAATCCAAAAATACTAGACAAAGCCCTAGACCAAGCCAAATGAAAAGATAGATTTATGTCAAATTACAACATGCCTGATGCTATAAAATCCAAAGTCAATCCTCCTATTTGGCATGTTGCTAAAAATGGCCGATACAATCCTCCAGAAATAAGAACATCTACAATATGGACGCCCAACTCCCCAACCAAACAACCATATTAGCTATAGGCACACTGTTACGATGTTACCAAAGGTCCCAAGGGGCAATCAACCAAAATCACTATCCTTGAGAGACCTAAAACCTTTGATGAAATCAGATCTCTATTACCCACCATCCGAATTCAAGTCTAACATACCAACCATCCACTACCACAAAGATATCATGCCAGTTGTTTTTGTTGGTGGCATCAAAATTATGATCACTCAGCCAAATCTTGTGAAGTACTTCGAAGATACATGATCAGATCTCCTTGGGTCCAATTTTGACTTACAAGATTAATAAGCAAAGAACAACACGCTTATCAATAAATCAAAGCTATATAGCCTAATCAACAAGCTCCTTTCACATTTTCAATCCTAATGCAATCACTCTAATAGAATGCCACCCCCACCAGCCTACAATCAACAATATAGACAATACAAATAACTCTCTTGAGGACCAACAGACAATATTTTATGCCAATCACAAGAAAAAAGCTAGTACAATCATACATGATGCAGAAAGAATTGTCGGCTTTATATAAGTCATGAATGACTCAGATTAGGACAGCCATCGAGCACTTCCTCATACTCGTACGCCTCAACACCAGGGGCAGTCATAACATCATCATGACATGTGCCATCAGATGCATGGTCACATGCACACTCAGGACATGAAAATGAAATGGTGTTATCACCTACTCCAACAAGCAAAATTAGCAAAGAATATCAGTTCAGAATATGAGCAGATTCAAAAACAGACATAGTAACAAGAGATACAGAAATTCCACAGATACACAGATCAGACTTTTTACAATAGGCAGAGCCAGCTGCTTCCCAAATCATTTGCAGTTCACCAGCCAAGGATCAATTATTTGCAGGTACACAATGCATTCTATCGATCCACAACTCATAGTTGGAGGCATACACTTCCCAATGATTCCACAAATATCACACCTACAGCAACCTCAACAAATCAAAGTTCCTTGGTCAGAGCTATCAAAGTCAGTTATTCAATGCAGCCTTGGGTTTTCCAGGTTGGAACCTCCCTAGAAACTGCACAGGGGTGGTAGCCTACTCGCCTCCTCGCCAACTATTAAGAAATCTTTTCTTGGAGCACTACAGAGCAAGCGATGGACAAAAAGCCACCTTCCTCAGCAAAGGCTTCCACTAGCTTACAGGTCAAATCTTCTGTCACACCATATTCAAATCAGTGATAGTTTCAACCCAAGTCGATACCATCCATTAGAAACAAATTCAACCATAGCCAAATCCATACAGATAGACATATCAGACACTGCACAACAACAGTAGCTTACTCACCTGCTCAACAACTATTAAGACATCTTTGCTGGGAGCACTATAAAGCGTGCAGTTGCTAAGATAAATACAAATGTGTCTTCTCCTAATGAACACAAATTTGTCTTCATCAGCAAAGGCTTCCACTAGCTTACAGGTCAAATCTTCTGTTATATCTTATTCAACATAAGCAACATTTTCAGCCCAAGCGAAAACCATCCATCTGTCAAAAATAAATTTGACCATAGCCGAAACCATACAGTTAAATATATCAGATCGTACATCAGTTCCAATTCCAGCTTCTTCTAATTCTTCAGCAACAATCATAGGCAGAGCTCAACAAAGATCATGGCAAACCTACATCACTTCTTTCATCTTTTGGTTACTTAGTCTTTGCATTCACAGCCACAAGACATCTATAATAGAGCCTGCAGGATCAATATCAGCCAAAGGTACACTCAGAAGTAGAAACAAAGAATTCAAAAACCACCAATGATCAATATGTATGGCACATCTCTCCAAGAGGGCAGGAGTCCAATACATGATTCCAAGCACATATGACACCCAAACAAGGACAGATTCTTAGCTCAGCCCTTGTATTATCTCCATTGTGGCGGATATGATGGCATACACACTACATACACCAAATGGCACACCTTATACACTTTGTGATCCACTCTAACTTTTTCCTTACATTTTTTATCTCCCCAAATCCAAAACCCTCCTAGCATAGACACATTACTCCCACCTCCCTCTCCACATCATGGCCCCAATGCAATAGATACAAGTTGACACACACATTCTATCCCTTCTTATCAAGCAAATGTCTTCCATCCATGGCCCCTGCTTTCACTTATCCTTTGCATCATGCTAGTTACTTCCTCGATCCATACTGAAACCATATTGTTACAGATCATTGTTTCTTTTTTTGCTTGCATTGTACTTACAATAATATCAATTATTGTCTACCTCATGGGACTTCTAGCATTGACAATATTCCTTGCCAAATACACCTATTATCCCTCTTTATCTACTGCATATCTTCCGTCCATAAGGAAGCAACATGCTTGTTACGTCCTAGATTCATACCAACACCATATTGTTACAGCTCATTGTTTCTCGTTTTGCTTACACTTAACTTATAATAATCTCACTTGTTGTCGACTCCAAGGAATTCTAGTACTGACATTATTCCTTACCAGACAACTGATCTATAAATTCCTCACAACAAAGTTAAATGGGGTTCAATTGCAACTAAACCCATCCCCTTTGTCCACCCCCTATTTTGCAGCAAATATACATTTCTTGCATGAGTTTGCAGGTGAGCAAGAGCATGTTTACTAGTTGTCACACAAAGGCAGCATCTACCATAGGCACACACAACAACCACAACAGACAGTCAGATTAAAGTACTTCCCCAATCCACAAGCACTATTCGTGCAACATGACTAAGGGGCACCTTGTGCCCTACCTAACACTTGCAACTGCAGTCAAAACCATTACTTGCACATAATCCATTCCACTAGCATGTTCTCCATCACATTCATCTGCATTCCTCTGTCACTCATCTGATACTTTCTATATTTTCTCTCATTCACATACTTTCCACACTTTCATTCATTCATCCACATTTTCCACAACAGCCTATATAGTTTTCCCTATCACCATCCTTTGGCATACCCCCATGTTGCCCTTCTGACAGCTGTCAAAACTGTCAGTCTCTTTTGACCTACCACTTTCAGATTTCAGGCATACAACATGTTCTGCCATCCTCTCTAGTATCTAAAACTTTGTCTTACACCTTCAGGCTTCAACATACTTTAACAGTCTCAATCGCAACCAAACCCAATGCCCTTTGTCCATCCCCAGTTTTGTGGCAAATATCCATTTCTTGCATGAGTTTGAAGATTAGCAAGTACAGATTTACTAATTGCCTTACAGCAGCAACATCTACCATATGCATACACACTCAAATTAAAGGACTTCCCAAATCAAGTCATTCCAGTAGCATGTTTTCCATTCGTTGCCTGAGGGCCACAATATCATATTCTGAATTTCTCTGCCACTCATCTGCATAGACACATCCACACTGACACACATCATCATTGGATTTGCATGGGAGCAACCCTCTTCACTACATAATCATTCAATCAGCATTTGGACTTGGGGGGAAAGCATTAGGTTCATTATATTACTATATCACTCATCTTGATGGCCGCATACACACTTGGGGGCAACACACCATGTTGACACAAATGGTATCATCACACCAATATCACTCTCCCCCGCATAGTTCAATTCTTCTCTTTCATCATCACACAAGTATACTCAGGCACATGTTTTTCATTTCAGCATTTCAACCACTTCCCTTGTCTTTTCCTTCCTGCCATTTAATTTCAGTCATTTCCTTTCAGCATATTCTCTCTTTTTTTCTCATTTATTTAAGGTATCTTGTCCTGCTTTGTTAATGGCAGGCAAAGTATTTTGAGCAGGTTAATGTATGAATGACTAAAAGAACCACTAATTAATTATTTTCCTCAATGCGTCAATCTCTTGGCAACGTCACTTAGCATGACAATGCAGGAAAGGGATTGGCAGTGGCCAGCTCTATTCCAGGATCCTTAAGGTCCACCCTAGGTCATCTCCACACCATTCCTCTTTAAACAATTCATCATCCTTCCCTCCATCTTCCACACAATACCTTTCCTAGGGCCAACGGTTTCAGCTGCTGCCAGAACCATTACACACATTCACATTCTATTTTATGCTTTCAGTGACAGCCAACTTCATCACTCTTATTACATGGATTAATAAAAATGGGAAACCATTTAATCTATCCAAGGTAAGCAATCCAATCACTTTCATATCTCACAATTTTACTACCACAATCTTACATTCTTGGCAGACTTCTGAAGGACAAGTTTTCTTACTATGCTTGCAAGATCATGATCCATTCTTGCTCGGAAATAGGAATTATTTGCAATACCTGAGGAGTCAACTTGTTTTACATCACCTGAATCTCTATTAGGTATCTCCTTGGATCCTGGTCTATCTGGCCATCTAGGTGAAGACTGACACATGGAGGCAAGCCTTCTCTCAACTTTCCTTCTCTTGTCAAAACTAACATTCCTTTGTATTAATGTGTTGTTACAGTTTGAACTGAGGGTTTGCAAACTTAGCCATATGCAACTATAATGTGTATGTTGTTAGCATATACCACTGTTCCCATGCAATTATAATGTGTATGTCGTTAGCATATACCACTGTTCCAGGGACTTGTCCCCAAGTATTTTACAAGAATTTGGGATGAGGGGAGGTTTTGAGGACTGGGGGCCAGGGACAGAACATCCCCACCCTGTCACCTTTTTTCTGAAAATTTGAGGACATCCCAAGGACCCCCTCACCATGGGGATGTCCCCTGTGACATCCCTCATAGACTCTCACTTTTAAATTGAAAAAAAATGCTCAATGGGGAACAGATAGGTTAATGGAGCAAGATCACCATAATGACAGTATTGCACAGTGATTCAGCTCATACAATGAGTATGGTGATTTTCTTAATGTTCTTGGTCCTTCATATGCTCCCTACAGCAGCAATTACTCTTCTTTTTGGGAAAGCAG
>VDFB02271358.1:1192708210-1192807961 GCA_007258455.2 Sequoia sempervirens
GGTGGCCATTGAAGATTCTCCCATGCAGGACCTACCCAAGGAGGAACAGGACAAGAAAATTAGGGGTCTGGATGAGGAGAATGCAGAGAAGAGCAGAGCCAAACAAGAGCCCTTGAAGGTAAATCCTCTTTATGAGGACTTTTCTTACCTTGACAATGATGCTATTTCCATGTTTGATTTACTCGATATGGCTAGGGTTGGGGCCACTGGTACCTTTAAATTGGCTAAGTGGACTCTTCAGGAGTTCAATAAAATCAATATTAAAATCAGAGGCTTAAAAGAGAATATGAAGAATGGTATGAAACGTTCTATGCCAGACATTCTTATAGATAGAATGGTGGACCTTGAGGGTTCTTATCATGATTTTAAGTCTATGTGTGAGGATAGATTGGTGGCAGTGGAAGCCAAGGTTTTAGGCATAAATACGAACATCAAGAAGTTAATGCAAGTGTGCCATATCTCAGTCAAGAATAGTGCGAACTTCCTGGAAGTCATGTTTAGGAAAATTAGTGAGCTTAGGGAGGATCAGGTTTACTTCTCTGAGCTTATGGAGAAAGAGCATGTGGCCAAGGGCAAGGGAAAAAAAGCAGCTAAGGATGACGAAAAAGGTCTTGTTGGCAAAGGGTCAGCAGATTAGAAGAAAATTTTTTGATGCCAAGAAGAAAGAGCTATTGGATATGGTCGAGAGGCACAAGAACCAACAGATTGAGGTCGCCAACACTCTGGGTGGCTTGAATTAGTGTGTGGCTTTTTCTTTCTTGCTTTCTATTTCCTGTTGGGGGTTAGTTTCTTTTAGGTTGTTTTGCTGTTGTGTTGTTGTTGGGTGTTGATGGTGGTCTTTTGTCTTCCTTTTAGTTAAGCACCCGACCATTTGTGTTTTTTGGCTGTTGGGTTGTTGTTGGTGGTCATTTGAATATTTTCCTTGGCAGCATTTTGTATCCTCAGTTGTAAAAGGTTTTAGGTCCCTTCAAAACCTATTTTTCCCTTTAATCAAAACAATTATTGATTTGAATGAAGAGATTTAGTTGCACTTGCATCTACTACCAATCAAACCTAATAATTATATATAATATATTTTTATTTTTTTAATATATATATAATTAAAAATAAATAACTTGTAATAAATAATTATTTTAATATATAACAATTTTATATTAATAATAAAAGAATAAACATTGCCAACATGTAATATCTAACTTTTAATTATTTTTAGTATATATTATATTTATTTTATTTATAAAATTTATTTAATATATAATAATTAGTAATATAACATTTATTAAATATATTATTTATTTAAAAGTTAGTGATTAATAGTTAGGGTTAGAGATAGGTCTAGGATTAGGGTAATGGTTTAGAATTTATTGTTAGGGTTAGGGTTAGGGTTAGGGATAGAATTAGAGTTACGGTTAAGGTTAGGTCATGCAAATAACTAATTAACAATACTAAAACACTATAATTAACAAAACTTACATTATTTTTATTCAAATTAATAAAACTTACATTTATTTTTTTCAAATCTAGAAAACAATAATTACAATACTATAAAGGCAAGTACTAGCTACTACGTGACACTTGTTTGTTTTATTACTATTAAAAAATCTAAAATAAAATGGCTCAACATTAATATCTCTAAACTTTTTTTAAATATATATATATATATATAAAAGATATTTATACTAGTATATTTTTTCTTCTTTAAAATTATATTTACAACAAATTATGAGTTGAATTCTTGTCCAAAAAATATAACCATAAATTTAAAATAAATGTTATGTAACAATTAATTTTTTACTATTTCAAAATATTTAAAAGTAATAAATGTTATGTAACAATTGATCTTTTACTACTTCAAAATATTTAAAAGTGAGAATAATAATAAGTATTATTAAATTAAAAAAATATAAACACTAAATTACTATAAAACCTACTTTACAAGGACTAATAATAATAAACACACACATATTCAAATATCTCACTCTTATGTAATTCATCACAAATGATATAAAAATGACTAATTTTGATATTATGTCAATATTAGTTATCCTTAAATTTGAAAGAAAGTCTTGTTTAAAAATTCTTCAAAAATAACTTTATAAAATAGAAAATTAATAATTACAAAAAATAATTTACTTCATCAATTGACAATACATAATTAATAAGTTACACATTATTTAATACAATAATTATTAATTATATTATATATACAACATGACATACATATTTTAAAAATTCTCATATATTTTAAAATAATAAAATAAATAAAATAATTCTTAAATAAAAATAACTCTTAAAATATTTTTTCTTATTTTACATTTTAAATAATATAAAAAATATAAAAATTATTATTTCATAATAGTATACATTTTATTCAATCAAATTTTATTTACATTATTATTTAAAATAAATAAATAAATTTAAAAAATAAAAATAATTGAAAATATAATTTTATAAATCTTTTGTTTAATTCATCAAAATTGAATAATATCATTCAATTCGTGTTAAATTTTTGGGATATACGAAAGTCAGAAAAATGGAAAAAACAAATTATATTAATCAACAAAATTCAGTCCTCATCAATAAAAACACAATTGTTTTTCAATAAAATATTTTCTTTCGAGATATAATATTTCCACAATAAATATAATAATAATAAATTCGTAAAAGTTTCTAGAAATAGACAATTTATCTCCATAAAAATTTGGAAATTCAAGAATAAATTAAAGGTCAAATACTTCCAGCGGACGGTAGCTTTAACGGCAAGCCGCTCACTTTCAAACCGACTCTTCAAGGAGAAAAATAAAAACAATTTTAATATTAGAAGATATCTTGAAATTCGGGAGAAAAAACCGAACTTATGTAATTGTGATAATTTTTATTTGACCATAAAATGGTCCGATTAGACTAGCATGTGATAGGGAGTGATGCCTACCTTAGATAATATGTGCGAGTTTGAGGACATTAGTGCATATGTAATGTATTATTGAATTCCTATGAACATGAAGACAAAACAAGTTGAAACTAAGAGGGAAAAGTTTTTTGCCATATTTAGTCCACATATAAGAAAATTGGGCAACATGTCATTGTAATAGAATATGTGAGGTAAATCACCTAATCAATGATAATTCATAATGGCACTAGTTGATTTGCTGACATATTAACCACCCATATTCATTAAAATATAGTGGTAATTCACAATAATAATCTAAATTCACAAGGATTGACATGTGGTGATAGACCCCAAATATACTCAGGGACTAAGACTTATAATGGTGACATTTGTCATCTCCTCAACATCTCAACCTCTATGCATTCATAAAGTGGTTAAAAAAAGGTTTAGACATGTCTCCTCGCCATCTGGAGTTACAAGTGACATTATGGACAAATGACTACAACCAAGAAATTTTTTCCTTGGAATATTTTTGAAAGGAAATTTGTGTAACTTTATTGCAAAGGTAGGTTCTAACTTTTGAGAGGCCATCATGTGTCATTCTTTTGTGGAATTTCCAATTTTTTTTTATAAATCTTTAGATTACCTAATTTTCTTGATGTTATTAAAAAAATCTATTTTATTATCAAATCAATAAAATAATGAATACAAAAGTTGGAAGTCTCGATATTGTGACACATGTTGGCATCTTATTGTAGTGTCAAAAATTGATACCCCCTCATAATTTCACATTACATGACAACTCCTCTTTAGCTTGATAAATGAAACATCTAAATTTTAATATGATGATATCGAAACATATTTATATTAGAAAAATTATCTTGTTTGTGGCTTTTTGGGTCCAATTTTCTTAGACAACACTATGCACGAACATCTACATGAAGTAATAGCGTCTTGCAAAACTTCATGATTCAAATGGCCATTGGAACATTATATCTATATGAATCTGACAATGTAATGCTCCTATTTCCAATCACAACCTATAGATGCTTTCAGGACATGCTTTTTGGAAAAAGAAAGTATTTTCCTTGGCAATAAAAAAGAAAAAGCCTCTAATTCACAAATTGATAGAAACACACACAAATTTTGCTCTCAACTTTATAATTCTTGAAGTTTTTGAAGCTTTGATCCCAATACAATGTTTTCTACACTCTGCATGTCATTTTATTTATGGTGAGATAGAAAATTACAATCTTGTTGTGGCTTTGGAATCCTTCTAGAGGTCTATGGCAACTTCTTGGTGGACTTCTCTCAGATTGCTTGCTTCTCTCATTGTGGGTAATTTATCAAAGCTAGTGTTTTGAAATATCATTGATATAATTGTGTTATTGAACTAAGTTATTTCTTTTATCTAGCATTACCCATACATTTATAATTTCTTTTATCATTTATATCTTTTATCAAAATTCTTTTTTGGCTATCTGTGGAGGTAGAAATATCAAAATGAGGGTTTGACTGAGGCAAGCCCCTTAACACAACCACCCTAAATATTTTTCCTCTCTTTTGGTGTGCAAATTTCAAAGTTTCCTTCACTTTGGAATTTTTGCAAAAGTGATATTTACTTTATTCTAGAGTATTCTATTTTCATCCATACAAGACATGTCATGATGTAGTTTGCGTGTGACACTAGTATCCATGGCAAAGAGCTCGTACAAGTTATAGAATCATATTTACAACTTGTACCTTCTATTTATGATAGTATAAAATTATAATTCTTTATACAAAAATAGATATTTGTATAAGTTTGTTATAGGGTGTGTGCACCAATTTTTGACACAAAAAGGTGCCACATTGTGTAAAAAATCTGAAATAGTGCGTTTTGTGCTCACCAAACGCCTTAAGCATTTGGAGAGCACCAAATTTGGTGCTCACCAAATGCTTAATTCATTGGCGAGTGCCAAATTTGGCGCTCACCAAATATTTAAGTTGTATAAAAAAACCATTTAAAAAATTCATTTTTCTACAAACCCATGACTTGAGCCCTCATTTTGTGCCTTTGCAACTCGCGCTCGCCAAAAGGAGATCGAATTTACCTTGTGATTCTTCGCAAGGATGTCGCCAAGATGTCAAAGAGGTCAAAGAAATCGAAGAGGTATGTATTTCTATTGCTTTAGGTTCGAATTTGAATTAAAATGTAGATTGAAATAGGTTTTTTAAATAAACTTTGTTTTAATTTTCAAGAATTCAATCTCCACCTCCAAACATTGAAAATTCACAATCACCCCCTCATGAAGACCCTCCTGAACAAGAAGAACCTCAAACCCCTCCCTCAATTCGTAGGCATCCACAAGGAACCCAAGAAAATATTTTAAATCAAATTAAAAACAACAAAAGAGAGCTTGAACTGTTGATTGGAAGATTAAATGAGCATTCTGCAACCCACCCTTATACCCAAGAGGCATTTTCAAATCGCTCAAATCAATTGTATCACATGTAGGAGAAATGAGTCAGCAAATTAATTTTTGGTCAAATAAGAGGGATGAATTAAAATAATTTTATGTAAGTGGACTTTCCTATGCAGATGTGAAAAAAGAAAAAAAATAGCAAAGTCGACTTGTGTGCCCTTTTTACAAACCCAAGAACTAATGCACATCTATCGCATGCATGCAAGAGGTTCCCCATCCATTTATGCCACCATGAATTAATTAAAAATAAGTTTTGGGAGTGGTGGTGGATGGTTTTTGACCAACCTTCATGCAATAACTACAAGGTACCACAATATTTTTTGAGGAAACTCTATTGTGAGTTTTGTTGAGAAAATGTGTCTCAACATTGCAATTACATAAGTTATTGTTGATACATTAGGTACTATTCATCTGACAATGACAAGGGGGTGCAAGGGGGTCTCCCCCCATGAGGGGTTCGAGGGGATCATCCCCTCGGCTAGGGTCTAGAGGCCCAGCGTGTCCTATTGAGAGCTCGGGGGTAGCACCCCCGAAAGGAAAATTTTATTTATATTTTATTATTGTAAATTTGGACCGTTCATCATTATGTCTCATATTTGATGGTCAAAATTTTATTATCTTGACTTTCCCTAGAAGGTAACCCTATTTTATGAGGGAATATAATTATGGCTATGTATTGTGATGCATTCTGAGAGTTTGATAGCCGTCATGTTGTCTATGGATCTTTGGTTGGTGATACCCCTATGAGAAGCTTGCTCTGCAAGTATATTTTTCTGAATAATATATTGGGTGGCTTTGGGAGTGTGGGGTTTTTCTCTTGAAAGGGTTTTCCCCATGTAAATCACTATGTTGTTGTATGCATGATATATGTGTTTATTTTAGTTTAAGTTTCTATAAAAGTTGACGATATATAATTTTTTTACATTATTCTCCTCTCAAGATTAGTGTAGGAAGTTGTTCTGCTACCTTATCTTCCTTACAAGTGGTATCAGAGCCCGATCACCTTTGGTTTTAGTTGTGGGTTGTTGGATTTTTTGAACTAATCCAGATTTGAGTGGGAGCTTGTGCAGAAGATACTTTGTGACCTTGTTGCGGGAATTTTCAGATGGCTAGTTCATTAGGGAGAATAGAGGTGGAGAATTTTTTTGGAAATAATTTTGAAATGTGCAAGCTGAAGATGGAGGATCTGTTGATAGATTGAGATTTGTGGGATGCTATGATGAGAATGTTTCAAGGTCTACAGATCCTACTCAAGTTACTCAATACGATGTTATGGACCATAAAGCCAAGGGTCTAATCAAATTGTGCTTGACAGACTATGTTTTAATCAATGTCCATGAAGATACCTTTGCACAAAAACTATGGAAGAAGCTTGGTGAGATGTATTAAGCCAAATCTTTAGTGAACAATATTTTCTTGTGGAAGAAATTATATTCCTTGAGAATGGAAGATGGTGGATGAATTACAGACCACCTGGAAGAATTTTATATGTTGGTGGCTTAGTTGGAAAAAGTTGGTGTCAAAATGGATGAGGAAGAGAAATGTCAAATCCTGCTTTGTTCTTTGCTTGATTCGTGGGATTCTCTTGTTATGGCTATTGGGAGTACTTCTGTTATATTGAAGACTGAAGATGTGGTGGGTTCTTTGCTTTCTGAAGAGATGAGGAGGAAGGTATCCATTAGTTCCAAGGAGGCCCTAAATGATCATGGAAGACCTAAGGAAAAAGGAAAGAAGAATGAGAAGCGTGAAAAATCCAAGTCCAAGGGGAGATTTAAGTCTCCTAGAAATTCCAAAGTTATTTTTTGGAATTGCGGTAAGCTTGGACATGTTTGTAAGGACTACAAAGAACAAAAGAAGAAGAAAAAGAAGAAATTTGATTCTAATTTTGATTTTGAGAAGAAAAATGGTGACACATTCATTACAACTTTGGTAACTCGTGTGGGTAATGATGCATGGTTAATTGACTCAAGTGCATCTTTCCATATGACCTTTAATAGAGAATGGTTTTTTGAATATGAAGAATTTGATGGAGGCAAGGTGTAATTGAGTGATGATTCTCATTTAGCCATTTTTGTCCGTGGTAAAGTTCAAATCAGATTTCCTGATGGTAGAATAAAAAGGATTAATGGTGTGTTGCATATCCATGGTTTAGCACAAAATTTATTATTTGTGAGAAAACTAATAGATGCAGGTGTGCAGGTAGTATTTTCTGATGCAGTATGCAAGATGGTTAGAGATGCTATGGTGATTGCTAGAGGTATAAGATATGGCACATTGTATAAGCTAGATGCATGCACAGTTGAGTGCAATAGTATTTCTATGAAAAACAAGTTTTTCCAGAAGAAGTGAGGGTTTCACCTTCAGCAAATGGTCATGGCTTTTGGGTACCCAAGGGTGCTCTTTCTTCTAAATCAAAGTTACTTGCAAAGAAACTATGTTATGGCACTAGAGACTTGGCCACATTGGAGAAAAAGGTCTAAGGACCTTGAAAAATAAAAACCTTGTTGAAGGTTTGTTTGATTGTAATCTTGAATTTGATTTTTGTGAGCATTGTATTTATGGAAAACAAAACCACGTTCAATTTTTCTCAAGTTCTCATAAATCTTGTGGTGTATTGGATCTTATTCATTTTGATGTGTTTGGTCCTATAGATGTTCCTTCAATTGGTAAATCCACATATTATGTTTCATTTATTGATGATTACAGTAGGAAATGGGTATATTTTCTAAAGAGTAAATATGAAGTTTTTAGTCGATTTAAAGAATTTAAAGCAATGGTTGAGTTGTAGACAAAAAAGAAAATAAAATGTTTGAGGACAAATAATGGCAGTGAATTTTTCTTTAATGATTTTGATCAATTTTGTAAATATTGTGGTATTCATAGACAAAAGACAACTTTGTATTCTCCATAGAAAAATGGAGTTGCAGAAAGAATGAACAGGACGTTGATGGAAAAGGCTAGGAGTATGTTGACTGGTGCTGATCTAGAACAAAGGTTTTAGGTTGAAGTTGTTGCCATTGCTTGTTACCTGATTAAAAAGTCTCATACATCAACTCTTGTTGATAAGACACCTATAGAGGGATGGTCGAGCCACAAGCCTTCATTAAGACATCTTAGAGTTTTTGATTGTGAGGCATATGCACATGTTCCAAAGGAGAAGCAAACAAAGTTGGAGAACAAGGATGTGAAATGTATCTTCATCAAATAAAGTTATGGTGTGAAAGGATACAAGCTTTGGGATCCTATTGCATAAAAGGTAATACATAGTAGAAGTGTTATTTTAGAGAAACTAATCCTTCTTCTATCACATTGCAACCAAAACAAAGTAAACAAGAAGACATGATTCAAATTCCTTCTACACCTAAGAAAGTTGAATTGAGGCCTATGGATAGACAAGAAGTTGAGGAGAGCTCATCTAGCTCTGAATCATTAGAAGAGGAGGAAGAACCTCCAAATCATCTTGTTTGTAGGTCTACAAGACAAAGACAACCACCTAAAAGGTATTCACCTGATGATTGGAGATGTATTTTTTCTTTCAATACTAACATGGATGAACCCATATTGGTAGAAGAGGCATTAGGTATGAATGATGCAAAATATTGGAAGATTGCTATGGATGAAGAAACGTCAGGTTTGAAAAAGAATGATACATGGGATTTTGTACCATTTCCTAAAGGAATAAAACTTGTTGGTTGCAAATGGGTGTTCAAGAAAAAGGTTGGTTCAGATGAAAGTATTGAGAAGTACAAAGCAAGGTTGGTTGCAAAAGGTTACTCTCAAGTTGAGGGTGTTGATTATGGTGAGATATTTTCTCCTGTTGCAAATATGACATCCATTAATTTTTTTCTTTCTATTGCTATTGCTTATGATTTAGAGGTTGAGAAAATGGATGTGAAAATTGTTTTCCTTCATGGTGACTTGGAGGAGGATATTTATATGACATAGCCAAAGCACTACATGGTGAAAGGTAAAAGGAAATTGGTTTGAAAATTGATGAAATCTTTGTATGGATTAAAATAGAGTCCTAGAATGTGGTACCATAAATTTGATACATATGTATTGAGTTTGGGATTTTAGTGTTCTAAATCAAATCATTGTGCTTATTATAAAATTGATGGTGATTGTTTCCTATTTATCACATTATATGTTGACGATATGTTATTTATTGGTAGACCGAAAGGTATGATTTCAAAACTAAAATCTCAACTTGCTACTAAATTTGAAATAAAATATCTTGGTCCAACTAAACACATTCTTGGGATGGAAATGAAAAGAGATAGAGTGAATAGAAAGCTATGGCTTGGCCAAAGTAAGTATGTCAATTCAATTTTACAGAGGTTTGATATGTAGAACTGTAGACCATTGTGTGTTCCTGTTTTAGCTAGAACAAAGTTGTCTATTTTAGATTGTCCAACATCCTCATCAGAGATGGAAGAAATCAACAGAGTGCCTTACTAGAGTGTAGTTGGAAGTTTGATGTATGCTATGGTTTGTACTAGACCAAACATTTCTCGAGCAGTGGGAGTTCTTTCCAGATATATGTCTAATCCTAGTAGAGTTCAATGGGATGCAGTTAAAAGAGTCTTCAGATATTTGTGCGGTACCTCAAATTATTCCTTGTGTTATCATAGTAATATGACTAAAGACGATATTTACCTTGATATTCATGGTTATGTGGATTCAGACTGGGCAAGTGATGTTGGTAGTAGAAGATCCACTAGTGCTTATGTTTTTACTTTATTTGGTGGTGTGATTAGTTGGATGAGTAAGCGATAGGTTGTGGTTGCTTTGTTAACTACTGAAGTAGAGTATATGGCAACTACGCATGCTTGTAAAGAAGCCATTTGGCTTAAGAGACCTTGTTTAGATATTGGAATAAAACAAGGTTCATTGATAATTTATTGTGATAGTTAGAGTGTGATATGTCTAGCCAAGAACCCAACATTTCATTCCATGACCAAGCACATTGATGGACAATATCATTTTGTTAGAGATATGGTCAAAGATGGAAGGGTGAAGTTGGTTAAGGTAGGGACTTTGATGAATGTTGTTGATTCTTTAACTAAACCTATGAGAATAGAGAAGTTCAGATGGTTTTCAATTCCTATGGTCCTTTCGACCCCTTTTAATTAAGAGATGGTGTTTTCACCTTCCTGTTGTATTTGCAAGGTGTTCGATAAGTGGGAGATTTGTTGAGAAAATGTGTCTTAACCTTGCAATTACATAATTTATTATTGATACATTAGGTACTGTTCGTCCAACGATGACAGGGGGTGCAGGGGGTCTCCCCCTACAAGGGGTCTGGGGGGATCATCCCCTTGACTAGGGTCTAGAGGTAGTGTGCCTTGTCGGGGGCTCGGGGGCAGTGCCCCCAAAAGAAAAATTGTATTCATATTTTACTATTGTAAATTTGGATTTTGTTGTGTACTTTTTGCACACACGCCCCACCAGAGGTAGGGACCCTCTTTTGGCTTGCTTTTGTTTCCTATTTTTGCTTTAGGTCTGAGTTTTTCCCCTTAAGGGATGAGTTCCTTCAGTTTTGGGTTTGCTTCACCAGGGCGAATTCATGACTTATCTGCACTTTTGGTGTTTTCATTTGCAACATTTTTATCTCAGGTGGTGCCTTGGACTTTAGCTAGTTGAGAAAACTTGATTAAGGCCTTAAACTCTGCAAGTTGGAGAAGTTTTAGGAAATCCATCCCTTGCCATATTTTCTGAAGGGATGTCCTTTCGAAGAATCCACCACCAGGAGGATTCCCCGAAAGCTTGTCTATTTGGAGAATCCAACACTAGGCGGATTCCCCTGAAGGTTCATCCGCTTGGAGAATCCAACCCCTACCGAATTTTCTAAATCCATCTACCTGTTGAATTTTTGAACATTTGAAGCATCATATCATTACATTTATGATCGGTTGTTTGTCATGTCGAGGATTCGTTTAATGTCATATTTGGGGGTTTTTAAGTTATGTTTTTTCCTTTTATTCCTCATTTTGCATTGCGCTCGATTTAGAAAACCTTGTTCCTTCCTTGCATTTGGCATTGGCAATTTAGGCGATTGCATTTGGTGCTTCTCATTGACTTCTAGGGTGCATTTGGTCTTTGAGTTGCGTTCTTTCCACTTGAAAGGTAGGGACTTTGAATTCCCCTCATTTTCATTTGATTTTGTAATGACTTTGGTAATTTGATGATGTGTGTGCCTTCATGGTTTGTCCCCTCATGGTCAGATTCATCTTCAAGGTGTTATTTGAGTGATTCTGCTTGCTTACGCTTAGTGTGTTTGTGGTTTGATATTGAATGGTTGATTTTGAGTGTGTTTGAAATGTCCCTTTGTGATTTCTTAGCATCCATTCAAGTTTGTTTGACTAGGGAATCTTCCCTTCGATAGGGTTACTTTTTTCAAATTTTCTCGGCTAGGGAATGATGTTATTGATGGAAATAGGGGTTTAGCTTCTTAATATTTGATGGCGGTTGAGATGAGTTTTGATTGCTTCATGATGAATAATTTAACATGTACATTATGAAACCCTAGTTGTACTCCATGCCCTAATTTTTCTTTGTGATGATTTGATGATTGAGAGGGCGTTGTGATAAGGGTTTATGTTTGAGGCATTACAGGCTTTACCCAAATTGTTGTCTTGAGTTGCATTTGAAGTATTGTTTAAATTGAAAGGTATGAATTTAAACTTTTTTTTTTCAAAGGATGAAGAAACGAAGTATCAATGGACTTTGGAAAATCCACCCCTAGGTGGATTCTCTGAGAGTCACTTCCTTCTTAAAATCCACACTGTAACGAATTCTTCGAATCTGGTCACTCTTTAGAATTTTGAAGTCCTAGACAGACTTTTTCATGTGGGAGAATGAACTCAATGATAGGGTCGAATTACTTTTTTGGTGGTTCTAATGTGAACTTTGAATGATTTTGCGACCTTCAGAAAATCCTTCACACTGTGGATTCTCTGAAAGTCATTCCTTTTGGAAAATCCACCGGCTAGCAGGTTCTCCTAATCCATCTAAATGCAAAAATCCCAAGGTTTTGCAAAGAGTGAGAGGAGGTCTTGAGTTCAATTTTCTCAGTTAGTATGGGTAAACGATGTCACAAAAGATGATTAATGACTTGAATCTGCAAAGAGAGGTGATGGTCATGGATTTTGGGTACCCAAGAGTGCTCTTTCTTCTGAATCAAAGTTACCTGCAAAGAAAACTATGTTATGGCACCAAAGACTTGGCCACATTGGAGAAAATGGTCTAAGGAACTTGAAAAATAAGAACTTTGTTGAAGGTTTCTTTGATTGTAATCTTAAATTTTATTTTTGTGAGCATTGCATTTATGGAAAAAAAACCATGTTTAGTTTTACTCGAGTTCTCATAAATCTTGTGGTGTATTGGATCTTATTCATTCTGATGTGTTTGGTCATGTAAATGTTCCTTCAATTGGTAAATCCACATATTATGTTTCATTTATTGATGATTACAGTAGAAGGACATGGGTATATTTTCTTAAGATTAAATATGAAATTTAATCAATTTAAAGAATTTAAAGCAATGGATGAGTTGCAGACTGGAAAAAAAAATGTTTGAAGACTGATAATAGCGGTGAATTTTTCTCTAATGATTTTGATAAATTCTATAAATATTGTGGTATTCATAGACAAAAGACAACTATATATTCTCCATGACAGAATGGAGTTGCAGAAAGAATGAACATGACATTGATGAAGAAGGCTAGGAGTATGTTGAGTGGTGTTGGTCTAGAACAGAGGTTTTGGGATGAAGTTGTTGAAACTTCTTGTTACTTGATTAATAGGTCTCCTACATCAGATCTTGTTGATAAGACACTATGGAGGCATGGTCAGGCCACAAGCCTTCATTAAGACATCTTAGAGTTTTTGGTTATGAGGCATATGCACATGTTCCAAAGGAGAAGCGAACAAAGTTGGAGAACAAGGCTGTGAAATGTATCTTCATCAGATATAACTATGGTGTAAAAGGATACAAGCTTTATGGATCCTATTGCACAAAAGGTAATACATAGTAGAAGTGTTATTTTTAGAGAAACTAAGCCTTATTCTATCACATTGTAGCTAGAACAAAGTAAACAGGAAGACGTGATTCAAATTCCTTCTAAATTTGAGAAAGTTGAATCAAGGCCCATGGATAGACAAGAAGTTGAGGAGAGCTCATCTAGCTCTAAATCTTTAGAAGATGAGGAAGAACCTCCAACTCAGCTTGTTCGTAGGTCTACAAGACAGAGAAAACCACTTGAAAGGTATTCACCTGATGATTGGATATGTATTTTTTCTTTGAATACTAACATGGATGAACCCAGATCAGAGAAGAGGCATTAGGTATGAATGATCCAAAATCCTAGAAGATTGCTATGGATGAAGAAATGAAAGCTTTGAAAAAGAATGATACATGGGATCTTGTACCATTTCTTGAAGGAAGAAAACCTATTGGTTGCAAATGGGTGTTCAAAAAAATATTGGTTAAGATGGAAGTATTGAGAAGTACAATGCAAGGTTGGTTGTAAAAGGTTACTCTCAAGTTGAGAGTGTTGATTATGGTGAGATATTTTCTCCCATTGCAAAAATTACATCCATTATATTTTTTCTTTCTATTGCTAATACTTATGATTTAGAGTTTGAGAAAATGGATGTGAAAACTACTTTCCTTTATGGTGACTTGGAGGAGGATATTTATATGACACAACTAGATCACTATGTGGTGAGAGGTAAAAGTAAATTAGTTTGCAAATTGAAGAAATCTTTGTATGGCTTAAAACAGAGTCCTAGGATGTGGTACTAGAAATTTGATACATATGTGTTGAGTTTTGGATTTGAGCATTCTAAATCAAATCATTGTGTTTATTATAAAACTAATGGTGATTGTTTCATGTTTATCACATTATATGTTGATGATATGTTATTTATTGGTAGAGGGAAAGGTATGATTTCAGAACTGAAATCTCAAATTGCTACTAAATTTGAAATAAAAGACATTGGTGCAGATAAACACATTCTTGGGATGGAAATTAAAAGAGATAAAGTGGACAAAAAGATATGGTTTGGCCAAAGTAAGCATTTCAATTCAATTTTTTAGAGGTGCGTTCAAGAAAAAATATTGGTTTAGATGGAAGTATTGAGAAGTACAATGCAAGTTTGGTTGTAAAAGGTTACTCTCAACTTGAGCGTGTTGATTATGGTGAGATATTTTCTCCCATTGGAAAAATGACATCCATTATATTTTTATTTTCTATTGCTACTGCTTATGATTTAGAGGTTGAGGTTGAGCAAATGGATGTGAAAACTGCTTTCCTTCATGGCGACTCAGAGGAGGATATTTATATGACACAACAAGATCACTATGTGGTGAGAGGTAAATGTAAATTGGTTTGCAAATTGAATAAATCTTTGTATGGCTTAAAACAGAGTCCTAGGATGGCGTACCATAAATTTGATACATATGTGTTGAGTTTTGGATTTGAGCATTCTAAATCAAATCATTGTGTTTATTATAAAACTGATGGTGATTGTTTCATGTTTATCACATTATATGTTGATGATATGTCACTTATTGGTAGACGGAAAGGTATGATTTTAGAACTGAAATCTCAAATTGCTACTAAATTTGAAATAAAAGACATTGGTGCAGCTAAACACATTCTTGGGATGGAAATTAAAAGAGATAGAGTGGACAAAAAGCTATGGTTTGGCCAAAGAAAGCATTTCAATTCAATTTTTCAAAGGTTTGATATGCAAAATTGTAGACCATTGTGTGTTCCTATTTAAACTGGAACAAAGTTATCTATTTTAGATTGTCCAACATACCCATTAGACATGAAAGACATGAATAGAGTGTCTTACCAGAGTGAAGTTGGAAGTTTGATGTATGCTATGGCTTATACTAGACCAGCCATTGACCAAGCAATGAGAGTTCTTTCCAGATATATGTCTAATCCTGGTAGAGTTCATTGAGATGCATTTAAAAGAGTATTCAGATATTTGCATGGTACCTTAGATTATTCATTGCGTTATCATAGTAATATGACTAAATATGATATTTCCCTTGATATTCATGGTTATGTGGATTCAAATTGGGAAGGTGATGTTGATAGTAGGAGATCCACTAGTGCTTATGTGTTTAATTTATTTGGTCGTGCGATTAGTTGGATGAGTAAGCGATAGGCTGTGGTTGCTTTGTCCACTACTGAAGCAAGGTATATGGAAGCTACTCATGCTTGTAAAGAATCCATTTGGCTTAAGAGACTGTGTTCAGATATTGGAATAAAACAAGGTGAAGAGAGAATTTATTATGATAGTCAGAGTGCGATATGTCTAGCCAAGGACTCGACATTTCATGCCAGGACCAAGCACATTGATGTATAGTATCATTTTGTTAGAGATATGGTCAAATATGGAAGGGTGAAGTTGGTTAAGGTAGAGAATTTGATGAATGTTGTTGATTTTTTAACTAAACCCGTGAGCAAAAATAATTTTAGATGGTGTTCAATGCCTATGGGCCTTTCAGCCCCTAGCAATTAAGAGATGATGTTTTCACCCTCCCGTTGTATTTGTAAGGTGTTCGACAAGTGGGAGATTTGTTGAGAAAATGTGTCTCAACCTTGCAATTACATAAGTTATTGTTAATACATTAGGTATTGTTCATCCGACGATAATGGGGGGGGGGTGTGGGGGGGTCTCCCCCTACAAGGGGTCCAAGGGGATCATCCCCCTGGCTGGGGTCCAGAGGCAGCATGCCCTATTGGGGGAAATTCCCCTGAAAGGAAAATTATATTTATATTTTATTATTGTAAATCTGGACCGTTCATCATTATGTCTTATATTTGATGGGCAATATGTTATTAGCTTGAGTTTCCCTAGAAGGCAACCCTATTTTATGAGGGCATTGTATTATCGATATGTATTGTGATGTATTCTGAGAGTATAATAGCGGTCGTGTTGTCTCTAGATCTTTGGTTGGTGATGCTCCTGTGAGAAGCTTGCTCTATAGGTATATTGTAATCTTTGTGATTTTTGAATAATATATTGAGCAAATTTTGGAGTGTGGGGTTTTTCTCCTGAAAGGGTTTCACCCACATAAATCACTGTGTTGTGACATGCATAATATGTGTTTATTTATGTTTAAGTTTTTGTAACTGTTAAAGATTTGTAAAAGTTTTACATTATTCTCCTCTCAAGATTAGTGTAGGAAGTTGTTTTGCTACCTTAGCTTCCTTACAAGTTTTTCCTCAATAAGGTGCCAAATTTTGGCATTTTAGACTTTCAAGGTAGAGGTGGGGGCTCTACACATGATAGATCAAGTGCACAACATAATCCATAATTGGCACCAAGACCCTTGGCCAAACCCATGGTGGAGCATGTCACTGTTCCTTTAGTTGTGAAGGACAATATCAAGGTGGACATGCTAGAATCAATTAGCTCACTCACTTAAAGCATTATATAATGTGTGAGGCCTCTAGTAGAGCCTAAAGTGGGCAAGACTCCTAGGCCTAGAGTTCTAGCCCACCATTGCACCTCTTGCAATGTTGTTTGTAGGTATGATGGTGAGAGTACTTAGGAAGCAACTACACAACATAAATCAATTGCAGAGCAGATGGTTATGACAAACACCTTGCTAAATGAAACATTCAACATTGATACTCAAGTAAAATTTAGTAAGTTCATTTAATTTTGTTTATTAAATTCTATTTTGAAATGTAAGAATAACTAAATTAGTAGAATGAATATGATGAAAATTTAGGGTCGAAGTGTAGATGATACGTGCACCATTCCTGCACACCCATATATGTTTACGACATTGAGTCCATATGTATGCAACTACTATTAAAGAAATAATTATTGCACGTGAATAATTGAACGTTATATGAATGGTTGTCTCATAAAATGCTTTAGATGTCAAATAGTTTGTTGGTGGACCTTTGACCTCGACACCTCGCTATTCTTGTCCTCAAAAAACTTTCACTCAAGTAACCTTTGTTCATTAGTGGTGTTTTAAAATAATGTTAACTAGTTTTGGTAATTTTGCATGTACAAATCTATAATAATGCTTGAAACTGCATGAACTTAGATAACTAGATTCTTTAAAGTGATGAGTGCAAGATAATTCATCAACATTTTAAACAATGCATGATATATTTTGGCTTTTAACTTGTTGTTTTCACTTTCCTTTCAATCTCAGACCCTTTCACATATTAATTTTTCTCTCATGGCTTTGTCTTTGATGACAGTGTCTTCATTACGATTGAAAATTGTCATTTTATGATGAAAAGGCACAAAGGACTTTCATATGAAAGTCTAAAACAACCCTTTATCATGACTGTATTGAGTTTGATGTGAAGTTAAGGACACTTCAATGGCTGCCCTATATCATTTGGCTATCCTTAAATTGAACCTTGTATTTTCATCTATGATGAAGTGACTACCTTCTTGCCTTTAATGCTATGTTACCCTTGAACTCTACCCTTTGTAATGAATAACCTTTTTTGGAAGCCTTTCATCTCAAATCTCCCTTCCATATCTACCCTTACTTGTCATGGTTTCACTATTCTATGCATTGTTATCATCAACCACTTACAACCATTTAGTGTCGAAGAGAAATCCATGGACTACCATTAAATCCTTGGAGACCATTGCACTATCAAACTATCCTTTGAATCTTCTTTCTTACTTGACAGTCCTATCACTATCATCAATGAAGCGACTATCCCATTTGAATCTCTCTTGAGGTCTTGTACACTATCAACAACCTCCAAGACATTTTTCTATTTATGCTTTTGAAAGTCATAACTTTTGACATATGACTCCCCCTATCATTTGTCTTGATTTTCATTTTTTGTAGATTGTCATATGCCCTTTTCACTATAACCCTAGCCTCTTTGGTTATTATCCTCCCTTGAATCTTTGACTATGAAATAATACAATGAAAATGTTGTTCCTCATACTATAATTTTCTATTATAATGATGACAATATGACTATCCTCAATTAGTAGTGGTTTTTCTCTATTTCTCTAGCATTTGAAAAACTACCCCTTGATTGCCTCTCATGCCTTAATCATGGATATTTTATTATCCTAGGTCACCCTTAGGTTGATTTTCCTCATAAGGTATTTGTGAAGAATCCATAGTACAATCATAAATAGTCCCCTTAGGTCACAATATAGTCATAGTTATTAGTATGAAATGTTTTTCCTTTAATGTATGAATGATTTCCTTCATCCATACTTTCCTCTTTAAAACTTTTCCTTTTTTTCTTAAATGGACAAGCCATACTCATAAGACTCATTGAGAACTATGAATAGTCACAAGACTTCATTGATGACAAAACACATGGTCTTTAGCTTCATTGCAAAGCATAGGCATAGTCATTAAGACTTGATTTAGCACACTTTCAAATACATAAATCACATTGCTTAACCACTATCTTAAGGTCTTCATCTAAGGTCATAGTACAGTCATTAAGACTACTAACAATACAAAAGTCTTCATCACATTCATGAGAATTATCAACAAGATCAATGTCCTTCAATAATTATTGCAATCATTTAAAATCACAGGCGTAAATTGTATGTTAAGGACAAATTAAGAACCCTAATTCATGGTCATTTATATATTTATCACAATAATTAATGACTATCCTTGTTTTCCTTCTCATAGGACTGTTTTCTTCCTTGCATTTACCTTCTTGGACTACCCCTCTTATCTTCATGTTTTATCTCTTTCATAGGGGTCATTGTATAGTTGTCAAGACCAAGACTGCCTTCAAGGTCACTATGCAGTTATGAATTATTGTCAAGGAGATCATTTTATATTGAAGAATTAACTATATTTTGTGAAGATATCGTCCTCCATTTTCAGCTTGATGAATGTATTTCTTCATGAATTCTCAAGAATATAACCCTTCACTCCTTTCATTACAATGGTATTCACTATTATTTTTGTATAGTCACTGATACTAATTCATCAACATGGTTTAAGGTTTTCCTTCATTCTTCAAAAACCTTCCATTAATAAAAGTGACTACCCATCACATTATTGGTATGATTCTCATTAAAAAAATTCTATGGCTATCCCTTTCTACATGAGATTGCATCCTCTTTTCCATTGTAGGTGTTTCATCCTGCATTATGAAACTCTTAACATATGTATTTTGCAATGTTTCATTTTTCCATATTGAGACCAAAGGTCCTTGTCTGCTAAAAGTTTGTATAAAGTAGGTGAAATATATGTCATTATGAGGTCTCTCAATAAGCCTTTTTGTAACATTCAATGAATATCAACAAGTTCTCCATTCTTTATGGATTCCATGGGAAATATATGGTTATATACCTTCAAAAAGACCCTTATAACTACCTTATAAGCAATCCAAAAATAGACATCAAGACAATCCGTAGAAATTTTCTTGGCATGACATTCGTCATTTCTTACCATTAGCATGAGACCACATTTCTTTGAGGCATTTTTTCAAATAGTTCATTGGATTGTCTATAATTTTAATTAAACACAGAAACTAATGAAAGTGAAAAAACTTCATATTTGTTGTTTCATTTTCAGATGTTGACATCAGACAACCTTGGTGATGTTCATGGCACAATGGACCATGGATTTGCTGCAGCAATAGCCAGTTTTGATCCTTTGAGAGAGGTGTGTGTGTGAGTAAAATATGAGAATCAGAACAATTAATTCAAAACACACAATCGATGCAATGTGTTATATTAAGGAAATCAAATTTAACAAAACAAATGATAAAGTGATTCCTCAAAGCCATTCCATCGTCCTCTATTCTTAAGGATCTTGTATTAGTGCTCTCAGATTTTAGGTATGCACTAAACTACTGGGATGACACCTAAGAAACGAGAAGCCATTAAACTAAAATATAGGAAACTATACCTACATCTACATGATTGATAAATTTGATGGATATGATGCTAAATGATGTGTTGAATGATATGATATTGTATACAAAATGATGCTAAATCATGCAATGATAAAATGCTAAGCTAATGGATATGCTATGGAAATGTTGTAATGATAATGCAACAAATTAAGTTCCTAGAAATGAAATTTCCATTATAACACTACTTGAAATCAAATGCTAAATTCTAAGCTAAAATGCCAATGCTAAGCTCTCAAATGTTGAAAGTATTTCTGCAAAGTAGATTTATGCTATGCTCTCTATATGAAAAGTTGTAAATGAGCCTCTATTTATAGATTTCACCAAGGCATCAAGTGATGTGGCAACAATGGACGATCAGGATTCAATCTGGAGAGATCAATGGTGAGAAGTGAAGAGGTTAGAGAGAATCAGGGAAGTTGTTCCCTTTAATAGAACAAGCTTGCCAAGTGTAGAAGGGAATAAATGGAAAGGAGAAGCCATGTGTCTCTGAGGTTGTTAAAATTGTTGAGGATAAATGTCCATTTAGAAATTAGAAATAATTAATTTCATGTGACACATGGTGAGGAAGAAGATGTGGTGGAAGGAAGTTAGAAAATATGGAGAAATGTGACTAATTCCAATTTTAAAATTCAAATTTAGTTGGAGGGAATTAATCAAATAAAATAAATTAGTTAATTTTTTTTATTTAATTAAATCATGAAGAAAGTGGTTTAGATAGGAAGAATTAAAAAATATGAACTATATAAATAAATTTTGCAATTTATTTATAAGTAGAGGAAATAAATATTTTATTAATTAAATAACTAGTATTTAATTAATTTTCTCCAGACCAATTTTAGATGTATACATTTTCCCCCTCTTTGAAGTGATGTGTTTACACATTGCTTCAAAGAAAAATTTTCCAGTGCTGATAAAATTTTGATAATGCCCCAGACGGTGATTTTCAGGAGATAACGGATATATGCCCCCTCGGGAGATAAATCGGGGAATTTTTTATGTTTTAAAGATTTTTGAAAATTTTGATTATTTTTGATAATGTTAATGGTCATTTTTTGATATGATGATATTCCAACGATTTATCTCCCGACATTGAAGAAATTAGCTGCCATTTGATTAATTGATCCCTGAAAAAATTAAAATATCCCATCATAAATCCCACTTTAATTACCCCTTTTAATAGGCCAAAAAGTGAAAAAGACATTCATTTGTGCACTTGTGATTTTGAAATTTTTGGAGTGAGAGCAACTTGAGAAATTAAGCAAAAATGGTGATCCCCTATGAGACTCATTGATTCGAACATGTGCAGCGACATAACCGACCAACGACATACGCACCTCTGGTACGAATTTCCAAAACCCTCTTTGTGAATTTTTTGAATCATTTTTCCTGCATTTTTAATTTTGAAATTTGATGTTTTTCGCATTTTAGCGCATTATCCATATGTAATAGCGCATTGGTTAGGTCTTTCAATGCATTGAATTAGGGTTTTAGTGCATTCTAGGCTTGATGTAGTGCATCAGTGGTCTATAATGGCGCATCTGCCTTTTGACATGTAGGATGAGAGTTTTAGCGCATCAGGGTTTTTAGATAACACATTGAATAAAACAATGCATAGGATCAAAGTTTTGGTGCACATACCAGAAGAAACAGTGCATACAATCTTGTAGCGCATTGATGTAGTTTTGCGGTGCATCTACCAAAAGAAGTGGCACATTCAATCTTGTAGTGCATTGAGGAAAAAATTGAAGATTGTTTGTTTTTCTCCTTGATTTTTATGATGTTCAATCATGTCAGCCGGTGATTTGTTGTTGTTAGATTAGATGATTTATTGATCGCATGATAGGTGAGATTCAATAATGATGATGTTGATTTGACCTCATGATAAGTGAGGATTAAAAGTAGATGTTTACGAGATTTGTTCAAAATCTCACTTGAGCTAATAGGATGATTGATTGCTTAATTTTGATTGTTTTGTTGATTTGATTGATTGATTGATATGTTGATTGTGATGTGTTATAATGATAGGAGAGTGATTTAGGGAATCTTCAGTCTCGAGAGTGCTTTCCATAGACTTGGGAGTTGATTCCACGGCTATCACAGGCTGATAGAGATATTATTGAGAGATGTGGATTATCTTCATTGATTGACATGCCCCAGATTAGGATTAATCGGGGATTTCTAGCTGCACTAGCAGAGAGGTGGCAGAGCGACCACAACACCTTTCATCTAGCCACCAGAGAGATGACTGTGACGCTAGAGGATGTCTATAGGATCTTGCGGATTCCCGTGATGGGTGACATTGTTGTATATGATCAGGTCGAGCAGGCTGGTACACATGCTTTACGCCGGGTATTTCATAATGATCAGATTAGTGGGTATGAGATGCCCTATCAGGAGATGTTTGAGAGTTATGCCCCTTTACCTTCCATGCTTGCAGGTTTTGTCAGTGGATTTCTATGTCCTAACAAGAGGTCAAAGGGATTGTCTATCGGTTGGGGTCAGACACTAGAGCAGATGATTCTGTATGGGACTCGGTACACATGGGGTTCGTGCATGCTTGTGGAGTTGTATCATGATTTACATCAGGTAGTGTATCTTGGAGGTGCCAGTCTATCTGTAGGGGTGACATTGTTACAGACATGGGCCTGGGATCATATAGCGGTGACACACCCAGTGATAGACATGTATCGACCTATTGGGAGACCCTATGTCTATGGTTATACTAGCCCAGTTGTCCAGCATAAGATGGGAAAACTGGAGTATTGGAGACGTGTACTAGATGACCTAGATTCAGTGACATGGTAGCCATATGTGGATTGCGAGCAGTGGGCTGAGGATCACCTAGAGATGCCTTATGTTTGCACAACTAGATATCTCATTAGATGGACACTTTTCATTATTGAGAGATTCCTACTGATGAGGGTACTTAGATAGTTCAATAGAGTGTAGGGGATTCCACAAGGATTGGCTACATGTGCACAAAGCCAACAGGATACCACAAAGTGGGGACCTACCTTATCCT
The DNA here is from genome assembly GCA_007258455.2 of Sequoia sempervirens. Taxonomy (NCBI): domain Eukaryota; kingdom Viridiplantae; phylum Streptophyta; class Pinopsida; order Cupressales; family Cupressaceae; genus Sequoia; species Sequoia sempervirens. The sequence goes on from VDFB02271358.1 coordinate 1,192,731,502, forward strand.
ATGATGCCACTTGTGATGAGTACCATAGATTACAACCGGTGATTTGGGACTATCATCTAGAGATTGTGGAGGGATATATGATAGAGGAGTACTCGCAGTAATTTTGTGGACATTCGTTTCCCAGGATCTCGAGGCCTAATGAGCCAATGCCAACACTGGAGGATGATGAGGAGACAACACCCAGACAGAGGAGGGATAGAGGTGGTGGATATGAGGGGGAGGGAGATGGTGGTGACAGGGATGAAGGAGATGGGGGAGGTGACGGTGATGTTGGTAGAGATAGAGATGGGGATGGTGATGGAGGAGATGGAGGAGGGGTGCCCATCTAGTACTAGATGTCAGAGTGCCTTAGAAGAGGTGATCCTTAGTAGCTACGACACAACAACATGTACATATATGATTTCCCTCCCAACAACAACAGGCACAAATTGCATCCTTACAGGCTCAGGTCTAGACACTTCAGGGCTAGTTGACACATATTCGGGGGAAGTTGCAGTCACATACATAGGCACAGATGCAGGTACAGGAATAACTCTCGTAGGCACAGGGACAGATCAATGCCTTGACATTAGAGAGGCACAGTTTGAGACTGCGTGTGGATTGGGCAGAGGGTATTGTAGAGAGACTGCAGAGGGCTACGGAGGGCAGTGGGACAACAAATCATTTTTGGGAGGTACGACGCTCTGCCAAGGATGCAGAGTTTTATCAGATTAAATATTATGAGGCTATTCCACTAGAGTGTCGTGAGAGCTACTTGCAGTCCGCCAGTCATACTTGTACAAGGACTATTAGCAAGGTTGTGACGTAGCCACTTCTGCGAGATCTAGGCACAGGTCCAGAGATGTTGGCACCATCTGGGGGGAGCACTACATAGCTTTGACACATGATGTTTGTTGTATTTTGGACATGTATACATTGATAATGATGATTCACTATCAATTTTGATGGTGTACCTCTTCATACTCGGATATCCCTGTACACTTGACATTATTTTGAGATATATATGCAGCGATGATGATGGTTGATCTATATGCTTATGTGTGTTGTTCATGATGGATGCATTTGATTTTTTATTATGTATGCTATGTGATGTTCTATATGATGATGATATGATAGGTTATGGATGCAACATGTGCTATGATTCTATGATGCTTTTATGAATGATTTCTATATGCCATATGTGATGAATCTTATTATGTGAATGAAATGTGATGGATGATATGTTTTTGTACTTTTCTGATGCAAATGTATGATGCAATGAAAATGGGTGAATGGATGATAATGTTAATTCCTAAATGGATGGATGGAATGATTGAATGATAATGCATAATTCTATATGTTCCCATGGATCGTGCTTTATTATGATGTATGAGATGCATTGTATTCTATGTTTTTGTATTTTTCTGATGCAAATGTATGAACACATGTATGAAATGGATTATGAAAATGTTTCTTTTTGGATTTTTTGTAATGCAAATGTATGAGTAAATGTGTAGATGGATGGAAATGATATGATAAATGCTTTGTTTTTGGATTTTTTATGATGCACTTATATGACCTAATGGAAAATGAATGCATAGAAAATGATATGATAATGCTTTGTTTTTGGATTTTCATGATGCAAATATGTGCCCTAATGACTAGATGGCATATGAAATGATGTGATAATTTGAATGACCTCCTAATGCCTATGCATCTAAATGAAAATGATATTTTTGTTAATGTCAAATGTATTCAATCCATTAATGATAGAGATAACATCACTCATAAAATTGTACCATCCCTAGAAAAATCTATAAATACAAATGCAACACTTAGTATGAATGCAACCTAAACATGAAAACCTAATAATGCAATGTTGTCATCCCAGTAATCAATTTATTGTGCTTGGTGTCATCATTGAGCCTTTGAAATGTTGAAATTAAGTACAAACATCAATGGTATAATTAGACCATGATGACCTGAGTACTTCTTTCATGATGTTTGATAGGGAAAGTTAACACAAGCATCTAGGTATAATTGGACCGAGATGACTTGAGCATTTCTTGCATAAACAGACAAGAGTTAATTGTTTTTGTTGTCAATTTAGATTGCACCCGAACGCTTGAATAGTTAAATTCAGCAATCTGTTGAAACATGGAATGATTCTCAGGCCTGTGGGTTGCCTAAAACTGAGAATCAATCTCCAGAGAGGGCTGGTTCCCTGATAAAAATCCCCTAAAATCTAATTGACTTGGCTGGGAAAGAGGTAGAAAGACTAAGTCTGAATTCTAAACTATGAAACTTTTAATTTATGGTGATGCACCGAAGAATCCAACTTGCAGACTTAACTCACAGAACAATTACTCACTATTTTCATTCGCACAACTAGATCTGGAAGTTTAAACACTTGAATATTTTAAACAAAGGCTATTAAAGAAACAATCACAGAAGGGAAATATGATTTCCGCAACTAGACTGTTTGATTATTGATCAACACAATGTTTAACCAGTGGATTTAAACCTGGATGCATACAAAATTCACTAAGGAGACAGAAATATTTAAAGGTTTCAAAACTGCAACACAATAATTACTTCGATCAATCCCACATGACAAAGATGCTTGAAACTTGAAGGCAAATTCTAAAATACTGAAACTTGAAGGAATTCTCTGCAATAACACGATTTGAACCTGTTAAAAACACTGCTGTATTAATCTGTAAATAAATGCTGAGTTACAAGAAGTCTTCTTTGCTGAAGGAAAAGGCAGAAAACAAGAACTAGAAATGAAAAACAGTTAAGTTTTTCAATATATACAAAAACCTTTCCAAAAGGCATGCAGAACGAACTGAAAGTCCAACCCCAAGAAAGGGTGATAATTCCAAAGCCAAATCCGAGCAGAAGAAAATATCACTGAAAAGGAGGCCCAAAACCATGCAAAAATAAGTCCAATCAAGCTCAAACTCACTGCCAAGTCATAACTGATACATGCACTATTCCAACTGAACTGCAACTCCCTGAAAAAGTGGCTTAAAGTATGCAAAACTGCCTCGTTTTTACCAATTTCGCCCATGGGAACTGAAACTCCAACTCTATTATAATGTGCATGATAAAAATATCTCTCACTTCAGTTAACTTTGCTTATTATAATATCTTTTATTTGCATTTGTGACTAAATTAATTAAATGATCTATAATTTAATCATTTAATAAATTTAGCTATTATTGATCAATGCACATAACATATATTAATATAATAAACAAAACTTAACTGAAAAGCCCACGGCCATACATACACATTTGGCATATTTTCTAAATATTTCCACATTTAATTGATAGAAGTGGCCGACCACACTCACTCAACCATATTCGACCAAACCATTAGCCCATCTTTTGGAAAATTTGACAAAGCTGTCCTCATATAATAATTTCGAAATTATTATGTCAAAAGCAATAATTAATTTTCAATGTTGACTTTAGGGAAAATGAACAAAAAGAGCTAACAAACCCTAAACTCGTTATCATTTCTCTGCATTAGACTTAGAGAAGTTTGAGGAAAATAGCCGCCGCCACTGCTCAAACCCTAGCCGCGAATTGCTTTGCTTCTGGTATTTCCTGCCATTGCTGAACTCGAATCTGGTGTCTTTGGTCGAAATAAGAGCAAATGACGTTTTTTCAAAAACGTAGAGGCACTTTGGACGTGATTTTTCCTGTTTTAAATGAGGCTCTTTCATTTTCCTGAGACTTTGCTGGTAATCTGGACACGAATCTGCTTCTTTTCTGGCCGCCATGAAATCTCAGAGCCACGAACTGCTATAGAGACCTTTCAAATTCGAAAATGTGAAGATTTCAAGAGGTATTTTTAGATAAAAGTCTGTTTTTTCTTCTTTTGTGCGAATCTGGGCAATGAATCTGTATTTTTTGAAGCTGCCATGCAAGTTCTTTGAAGTATTTTCCAGAAATAAAGAACAAACCTGCTTTAAAAACGAATCTGGTCTACTTCCTTCATTTTTCTGCAAAAACTCCACTCTTTAAGCTGCGCCATGATGCCTTCTTTCAATTTTTTCAAAGAATGTAGCATTTGTGAACTCATAACAGAAGAATACTTTGATTTTCTATGAAAAACAGTCACTTTTTTGCTTAAAATCTGAAGCTGGGCATTTTCTTTCTTTGAATCTGATTATCTGTAGACATACAGCCACATTTTCTCTTGATATGAAGCTTCAAATATTCATGATAGCAAAGAAAAAAGTATTTCCCAGTTCGAAATCTCATCTGGGTATATAAAAAAAAAACTCCTCCAGGCCGCCATGAATGATATTAGATCTGGGTATTTTGTCTCATCATATTTCCTGTTTCTTTTTAAGAGCAAAAACCTTCATGGCTGTAGTTATGTTTGTATGGCAAGGCACGCCTGAACAATTCCTTTTGATGAGCCTCAAGACAACAATAAAGAATTTTTGTACATTGTTTCCTTGATACTGACTATAGATGAAGAAGATTTAACCTTTTCTTTCCTTTTAAAACATACTTCCTTACACACTAGAAGCCTGTAGAACTTGTTTCATCAGAAAAATCAAATACAACACTGTTTAAAAGAGACAGATTCTCAACATTTCATAACTGATAAGAATACTGAAAATGCGCAAGACTGTCTTGATATTGAGCCATTCTTTTATTGTTAATGATTTCTCACTTTAGGAATTTGATTAAAAGAGAAAATGCCTTTCTCTTTTTTGCTGTTTCATATTTGATTAAAGAGAAAATGCAATCTCTTTTTGCTGTTTCATATTTGATTAAAGAGAAAATGCAATCTCTTTTTGCTGTTTCATATTTGATTAAAGAGAAAATCCAATCTCTTTTTGCTGTTTCATATTTGATTAAAGAGAAAATGCAATCTCTTTTTGCTGTTTCATATTTGATTAAAGAGAAAATCCAATCTCTTTTTGCTGTTTCATATTTGAATCTTATTGAACACATAGAAATTCAAATACAACGATGACTCATGATGAAAACTAGTTCTGATATCCTCTCATTTTGCATACTTCGTTGCTGCTCTACCAGTTCAAACTTCTCACTGTCCTTCAAAGTTACTGTATTTGTAATCATTATCACATATTTTCTAGCAATTTGTACTACGCACTGTGATAAATTATGATGCTTTGCTCTTACTGTGTGTACCATCAAATGTGTTTTCACCATCACACTCAGCAAATTAATAAGTGTTGTACTTTTCTGTTGTTCTCTCATCTTTGATTCAAACAAAAGTTTCAAGGTATCATGCATTTTCTAGAACAACAATCTTTCTACTTATGAATGTAATACTTTCATTTACCCAGCTCAATGTATGAATAAGCTTACTGTCTCCTTCCACTCATTGTTCTTTGCTAAACATGGAAATTCTTCTCATAATGCTGAAGTTAAACTATTACCTTGAATCTTTTGTAAACTGTGCATGCACTTGATGGTGTAAGAAACAAAACAAAATGTTGAATGCTCTGTTTATCCTGTAATGAAAAGGAGCTCAATGTCTTATCACAATGTGAATGTGAATGAGAGACAGAGCTAAAACGAGAGTTGATAAATGTAATCAATACTCAACTGCCATGCTACTTTACTGTTCCTTTGATTTGTGAGCAAAAGATAATTGCTCAATCAGTTCCGTCATGCTGATTTAGACTGTTTTTATCATTTGATATTATAGTACAGTAATCCTTTCTTGCTCTATAATTGAAAACCTGATATGCCGGGCTCAACCCTTGTGGGAGCCCGTTTTACTCCACATATCTGATGAAATGAACTCGAATATGATAAACTTGTTCCTGCACATTGAAACAAACATGTCAGCAAAATATAAGAAGCTGAAAGCTTCCATTGAATTATGTCTTTCCGCTTGATTTTTTCAATTATCTGATGAATGCTTGGTTTAACGCAAATTACATTTCTGTCTGTAGCATAGACGTAAGGTAGAAAGTAATTCACCATTGCTTAGAGTATAACTCTAATACCATTTCCTTAACGATTTTGCAGGTATACGGAGCGATGAAGCGAGGCTGCAACTGCTTGGAGGCACGACGGCTAGAAGCACCAACGAAGTGATTCATCATTACAGGCAATGATGAATTGCTTCTCTTTTTTACGTTTATGTTATTTTCAGCAGTGTAGTCTGTCCATTTAGATTTAGTATTCATCTCTTGATTGTTAGAAACAAACTCAGTTACTCTCGCGGCTTGTGCGAGATTCAACATTTCACAAAATGAATAAAAATATCATTATGCAAATTTCTCTTAATTTTCTGTTTTAAACATTTGCACAATAAGCTTATGTCACATTTGTAAGATGATCTCAATGATGATCAATGAACACTTTATCAGCAAAATTTGAAAATTTCCTGTACCTATAATAGCTGAACTTCATTCAGCTCTACCTATTGAGCGTAAAGTGAAAAAATAGGTAACAGTTTTCCTATGCGAATCTGGAATGTCATCAGTGATACTTTGTAGAGCACATCCCACGACGATTCACATAGTAATAATGATCAACTCACAAACAACAGACAAAGAAAAATATCATTCTCGATCATACTTGACATCCTTGAGTTGCTCCAGAGAAATGATAACAACAATCATGATGCAAAATAATTTGAACATTTGTGCCAAAGTGATAAAACCTTGATTCAGAGGATGGCCACCAAATGAGATTTGTTTTGATTGATCTTGTTGTTGTTGGTTGAGATGGTTGGTTTTTGTGATTATGATTGATGTTCAACGTTGCAGCTCGCTTGATCATTGTGATTTTTTAGAATGTTGTCATACTGTTGTTTGTCTGTCGTTTTAAGCTCAAAGATAGATTGCCCCGAGTGAGTTCAAGGTTTTTCCCCCAGTGGAAACAAACCAATTTATTATGGATATGTACATGATGCTCAAATGATAGATGTGGATAGTGATAGCGAAGAGCCAACGATCGACACACGTTCCAATAGAGGAAGAAGCTGGCCCATCACAAATAACGCTTGTTGCCAGGTTTTCACTACTTGCTTTTATTGCACTTTTTTCAGATTTTATGATTTTCTCTTTTTTTTGGATTTCTTCAGGAATTTTTTTTTTTGGATTTCTTGAACTTTTGATTCTTTTGGATTTCTTCAGGACTTTTTCTATTCTTTTTGGATTTCTTCAAGACTTTTTCTTTTTTTTTTGGATTTCGTCAGGACTTTTTTTATTTTTTTTGGATTTCTTCAATACTTTTATGATGCATCAAATGAATCATGTGTAGAATTTCTTGAGATGGAGGCTATTCACGGGCTCCTCAAATAGGTCTCCTTGCAGTGTGGATAGTTGGTATGCTCCTGATCCATAGACTGAAACAATGACAAAGGGACCCAACCAATTTGGTTCACACTTTCCTTTCTTCTCCCTATCTTACTGATTGTGCAGATTCTCCTTCAATACCAAGTCACCAAATTGAAATATTATGGGTTTGAAATTATGATTATAGCTTATGGAAATTCGTTGTTGGTAGGATTTTAGGTGGTTCACTGCATGTTGGCATCGTTCATCCAATAATTCCAACTCTTGCAATCTAGATACCTGATAGTCCTCATCAAAGATAATACCCTTCAATGACACACATAGTGATGGTAATTCAACCTCAATGGATACAATGGCCTCAGATCCATCTACAAGAGTGTATGGTGTGGCTCCTATTGGTGTACGAATACTGGTTTGGTATGCCCACAAAGCAGGGTTTAATTGAATGTGCTAATCATGTCCAACGATTTTGACTGTTTTCTTCAAGATTTTCAAAATAGTTTTGTTGGAGGCCTCTGCTTGACTGTTTCCTTGAGGGTAGTATGGTGTAGAGAAGTGATGTTGGATATTGAACTTCTCATAGAATTCTTGCATGTCTTGATTTTTGAACGGTCTTACATTGTCAATGACAATGGATTGAGGGATGTCGTATCGAAAGATGATGTAATTGAGGATGAAGGATGAAATTTGATTTCCTATGATGGTGATTAGAGCAAAAAATTCAATCTACTTTGTGAAGTACTCTGTGGTTGTGATGATAGAATTGTGTCCATTTGACGAAGGTGGATGAATTTTACCTACAAGATCTAATCCCCACTGACAAAAGGGCCATGTTGATGCTAATGGTTGAAGCTCTTATGCTAGTGCATGAATGAGGTTGCCATGAATCTGACACTTTTGGAATTTCTTGACGAACTGAAAAGACTCCTTCTCCATGTTTGGCCAGTAATACCCTAAATGGAGGAGTTTCTTGGTTAAGGTTAAATCGTTCGAATGAGTTCCAAAAATACCCTCATGAACTTCCCGTAAAGCCATTTCAAGCTTGTCGCATTCTAGACATCGGAGGAGAGTTATGTCAAGACCTCATCGGTAAAGTACATCTGCGACAAGCATATGTCGGGCGGCTTGGAAAATGAAGTTTCATTTTTTGTTTTGGGATAGGTCGAGTGGAAGGGTGTTATATTTTAGATAGGTATAAATTTTACCATAGATTGAGGTATCAACATCAACCAGGTGACATATAAATTGGGACTTGGTATCGTCATAAGCAAGGGAAAACAGTTGTTCCATCATGAACTCATAACAACTTCTTTTCTCTAGAATTTGCAATAAGGAAGCAATAGTGGCCATGGCATCGACAACTTTATTATCCACTCTAGAAATCTGCTCAAATTTGATATCCACAAAGTATTTCTTAAAATCATCAATCATTCTTTTGTAGGGCATCAATTTGTTGTCCTTTGTTTGATAATCATCATTGACCTAGTTAATGACCAACTAAGAATCTCAGTAGACTTGTAATTCTTGGATTTTCCATTCTACTGCTATTTTAATGCCAATTATTAATGCTTTATACTCTGCCGTGTTTTTGGTATAAGGGAACATCAATCTATATGATTTCAGAATGGTATGTCCTTGTGGAGTGACAAATAGGATTCTGGCCCCTGGTCCATGTTGTGTGTGTGATCCATCAAAGTATAATGTCCACTGTTGTGCAGTCAAGGTGAGGACATCAGTGTCTGGAAACTCAATGTGTAGAGGATGATCATCTGGTAGGGGTGCTTTAGTCAACTGGTCTACGATTGCTTGTCCTTTTATTTCTTTCCTATCCACATATTGGATGTCAAATTCACGTAGTATCATAACCCACTTGGCCAGTCTTCCAGTTAGATTAGCTTTGCTGAGGAGGTATTTTAGTGGATCTATTTTGGCTATTAACTTGATGGTATGAGTTAGCATGTAGTGTCGTAGCTATTGGGTGGAAAACACTACTACCAAACAAGCCTTTTCAATGGATGTATAATTGATTTCATAGCCATTTAGTGTCCTGCTGATGTAATAAATTGCTCTTTCTTTTCCTATTGAATCTTCTTGTGCTAACAAGGCTCCCAATGATATCTTAGTTGTTGCAATGTATAATAAAAGTGGCTTTTCTTTTGCTAGTGGTATTAAGACATGCAAACTCATTAGATATTGTTTTAATTGGTTGAAGGCCTCTTCACATTTCTCATCCCATTAGAAGAAACATTTTTGTGTAGCAAGTGAGTGAAAGGACAAGTCTTGTTTTCTAGTTGTGAAATAAATATTTGGATTGATTGGAATCTCCCTTGCAGAAATCGTAGCTAGCTGATGTTTTTGGGTGGTAGCATCTCCATGATAGCTTTAACTTTTGTCAGGTCTACCTCAATGCCTTTTTATAAAACTATATATCCCAAGAGTTTGGCTAAAGTCACCCCAAACACACATTTCTTTGGATTCAGTCATACATTGAACTTCTCCAACCTGGTAAAGATTTTGTCTAGGATCTCTAAGTGTCCTTCTCTGGTGTATGATTTGGCCAATAGATCATCCACATAATCTTCTATGAAGGTATGCATCATATCATGAAAAATTGTTGTCATGGCATGCTGATAAGTAGCTCTTGCGTTCTTCAATCCGAATGGCATGACATTCCAACAGAATGTTCCCCATGGACATGTGAAGGCTATCTTGACTTGGTCCTCTAGAGCTATCTTGATTTGATTATAACTGGAAAAACATCCATAAGTGATAACATGCCATGTCCTACTATTAAGTCCACTATGATGTCTATGTTAGGTAGAGGAAAATCATCTTTAGGGAAAGCCTTATTAAGATCTCAAAAATTTGTGCAAATGCGGATGTTGTTGTCAAGATTTGAGACTGGTACAATGTTGGAGATCCACTCAGCATAGTCAATGGGTCTAATGAATTCTGCATCTAATAACTTCTTCAGCTCTTCTTTTACCAATAGGGAAATATGCAGATGCATTTTCCTTAGCTTCTGCTCAACTGGTTTTACTCCTAGTTGTAAGGATAGGTGGTGCATGATAAGATCTAGATCAATCCCTGGCATGTCAACATATGACCAAGAAAATTTGATTTGTTTCTCTGTAAAGAATTTGAGGAAGCTTGGCTTTTCTTTGTCTATCAAGGATGTCGCTAGATGGATAGTCTTCACTATTTCTACATTGCCAACATTGAAAAACTATGTGGGCTCAATCAATACTTTTGATCTTTCCTGAAAGTGTTCTAGGAGAGTGTCAAATATTCCATCCTTCGATGCCTCAGAGAGGTTTTCACTATTGGATGCACTCTTTATTTTTACTTTTTTTTGGATATGATACTGCCATTGAATGGTTTTCACCATCAGATCTATTTCCTGTATTATTCATTTTGCAACTGAAAGATTTGAGACTCCCCTATTTGGAAGCTTTGTTATGATGTTCAATGGTGGAATTTGATTTAGGATTGTCAGAATAGAGGAAGTTGATGATGGAATCATCATTTGAAAAGGTGGACATATCGAACGACTCACTTTGGTCCTAGTCTATGAGTTCAAGATGTACTAGGGGTAAGGAATCAACAGACTAGTTAAGTTTGGAGATAGTAAGAGTCTTGATGGAAATGCATTCAATTTTTCCAATAGCAAAGTTGAGGTCTATAAGGTAACTTTCCTCTAAATTATCCATTTCACTCCTAGTCTGATCGTCTTCACTAGAGTCATCAATATGTTGTGATCCTATTTCAAGCAGTCTAGAACCTGAACCTTGTCCCTCCTCAAGTAGGGGTGCATACTTGTGTACCACATCAATGTTCTTGTCATGACAAGACTCTTCGTATAGTGAATCCCACTCATATTCATTTGAATTAGTTTCATGATCATCACTAGCTTGTAGTTGTAAGATTCTTTCAACCACCCTTTGAGTTATCTCTTCTTTGGTCTCCTCTTTATAACCAAGCCCAGTCTTGTCTTTTGGATTGATTAAGAAGATTTGAATTGGTTCCATAATTCCTTCTTTTCTTTTTCCTACAAGGCCTTTTCCCTCGTATCCCATCTTTTCTAAGATTGTGAATCCTTTTCCATATTGTGTTGTTTGTACATTTGCAGTTGAATCTTGGGACTCTTCTTCATCCTTATAAAGCCAATTTAGAACATCCTTGTCTTCAACTTCGTCAACTATGGTGTCTAGTTTTACAAATTGACCATCAAAGAGTGTAACTAGTTGTGATGACTGTTGTGTTGATGTTGAGGGTTTCCCATGTGACTTTGGGGAAGACAGCTATGAAAGGCATAAAATTTTTTCAATGAAATATTCACCCACACCTTTATCTTTGACTTGGACTTTTTTCTCAAATTTTTTGGAAAAGGCATTTAATTGGGTTTCATGATTTGAGGACGTAGAAGGAGCAACTTCTTCCTTTTTCTCAAACTTTTTAGACATGGAACTGGATTGAATTTCATGATTTTGGGAAGTGACCAATGGTTTTAACAAGGAACTTGACTGGCTTTGATTATTGGCAGAGATGGAAGTGGAAGCTTCTCTGTTATGAGGCACAAAGTCATCTTGGATTGATCTAAGGGTGTTGCAATACTGAGGACTATTAGAATCAGCTGAGATGGTGATTTCTTGGCCACCATAAGGGAATTTCAAACATTGGCGGTATGTTGATGGGACCACTTGCATTTCATGGATCCATGGGTGATCCAATAGTATGTTGTAGGTCAAATCCTTGTCCAAGACTTGGCAGATTACATCTTTCTGAATCGGTCCTACTTGAATGGGTAAGACAATCAATCCTTGTGAAGATCTTTACTCATCATCATATGCTTTTATTGTAATCTTTTTCTTTGAATCTATTGCATTTTTAGAAAATCCTATGGCATGAACAAGCTTTAAAGTACATATATTCAGGCCGGATCCTCCATCTATTAGGATGCGTTTGACACAATGTTTATGAATTAGGAATTCAAAATGGAGTGGGGTATTGTGGGGATGAGAAATAGATGCATCATCATTTTATGAAAATATAAGCAATGAGGTGTAGTCAAATGTCCCACCATGGCCTCAAATTTACAAACTTCCAGATCCATTGGTACTATTGTGTCCACTAGGGATTTTTCCAAAATCTCTTTGTGGGCGGGTAAAATCTTGAGCAGTTCCAATATAGATATTTGCACGGGGATGTTTTGTAATTGGTTTACTATGTTACATTGATTGGACGAGGCAACAAGTGTTTTAGACGAACTTCCTTTTAGTACGTATTTGGCCTGTTCTCTCGTGGTCACATTTATTGGCATGTTGTCTTGTTTCCCATTGATTTTAATGACATTAATTTGAGTATCAGTTGTAGCCATGTATTGTTTGATGTCATTAATCTGATTTTCAACTGTAATGATGTATTGTTCATGTTCAATTGGAATGTCATTAACTGGATTGTTGGCTGCAATAATGTCTTGGTTGTCATTGGTCTCAATGTTATTCATTTGATCTTCCACTGATGAGATATGAAGGATGATCGTATCATGGACATAGCTTACATTCTTCCCTTTGTTGTTTGTTGTAGAGGACTCCCCTTTTTCATAATTTGGTAAGGGATTTTTGAATGCTCCACGATCAACATTTGTTTGGGGTCCTATTCATGAGACTTTGTCATCTATTAAGTCTTGTATCTTGTGTTTCAATTGCATGCAACTATTTGTTTGATTACCTTTACACCGATGAAATTCACAGTAATAAGCATCATTCCACCATGACGATTTTACTTTTGGTTCAAAGCCTCGGGTGTCAGGTAGTGTTATAAGGTTATTTGCAAGAAGTTCTCTCAATGCAAATTTGTGTGATTGACCCAAAGGTGTGAATTTTCTGCAGTTTGATTGTGTTTGATATGGTGGAGGTTTAGATGTGGTATTACTTTGATTGTGGCTGTTTTGATTGTTGTGTTGGTTAACATTTTGATTTGTGCCTTGATTGGTGTTTTGATCAGTCTTGGTTGTGGTAACTAATAGATTAAAGACTGGTTTGGAATTCTTGTTTCTTGTCCAAAATTTTGATTTCTCATTGTTGTTATGATGATTGGAAGAGCTAGCATTGTTTGATCCTTCATTGTGAATTTTCAATACCCCTCTTTTGACTAAAGCTTCTTCAATTTTGACACCATTTTCAATCATCTTCTCAAAGCTAGGGGGACATTGAAATTGTAGCCTATAGCTCATTTCCTTGTTGAAGTTGTCAATAAAAATTTCCATCTTTTCTTGTTCGGGTATAGGATGAGCGTATTAAGCAATAACCTTCTCCATCTTTGTAAGACTATGAGAAAGGATTCTCCTTGTTTTTGTTTGGTATTGTAAAGATCCTTCATGGTTATCTCATTTGAAATGTTATATGAACATTGAGTGATAAATTTATTGACAATTTCTTCAAAGAATCTTATGCTTGACGTTAGTTTCAAAAACCATTCCATATAATGGCCTCCCAATCTGCGAGGAAAAAGTCTCATCAAGTAGGTGTCTTCATGTGCAAACTCAAGACTTATGGTTCAAAATTCCCTCACATGATATATGGGGTCAGATTTTCCATTGTATTAGTCGTATTTTGGGAGGTCACAATTTGGTGGGAATGGTATCATGTTCAAATTCCTATCAAAAGGGTAGGGACAATTATCTTGTAACAAATATCTTTTGGTAGTCCCTCTTTGCATGTCTTGTAATTGTTGTTGAAGGTTCTTCATTTGATGTGTTAAGGAAGCCATTTGATATGCATTTGGTGTTTCAATTTCAGTTTTCTTTGGTGTTTCTTTCAATTTGTTGACATCAAAATCACTTGGTAATTTGACCCCTTGGTTTGCTAACATTAGAAGATATTTTTCTCCATCCTTTTTAAAGATCCTCTCTAGGAATTTGTGAAATTTGGGATCTTGGTTTGCTTGTTCTATTTCTTCCTCTGTTATTTCTTCTGTTTCATTTTGAGGGATTTTGTGGAAAGGGTTTTCTTCTGGTTCACCCATGGTGTTTTGAGGTTCAAGTTCCTTATCCTTAAGTTTTTTCTTTTGGGATCTTGTTAAAACGGGCATGCAAGTGATGAAGGTTTGCTAAATTTTTATCGTTGTTTAGGAGTGCCAAAGAGATACCTAGGTCGAATAGAATGATGAATTCTATTGATGGAACTAAGGTAATGAAATTTGATGTAAAGTGTGTTGTTTCGGGATGAAGGATGACAAATCCTGATGGTGAAACTCAACTTGATGATCAAATTTGGGTTTGATGGTTGGGCACTTTTTAGATGTTTGATCAAAGTTTAGGTAAAGGATTTCACTTGTAGATGCTAATTTTTCCAAGTTCAAAGAAATGTGGGGATATGGAATGAACTCTTCTATGGAAAATATCCCTAAATCTAGGTTCAAAATGTTGAATAAGGGGTCAAATTTAGCTTTCCGGTTATAAATCTTGTGGATGTGCTGTAACAGTCAGTGCATGCGCTAAAAGGTAGGTACATTATAGAATGGATTGAATGTGCCACAAAATGGCTTGGATGCATTGTAGGATTGGTTGGATGCGCTACAAAATAGCTCGAATGTGCTAAAGTATTGGGTGGATACACTATAGTAATGGGTGAATGTGCTACATAATGTAATGGATGCACTGGCCTATATAGTGAATGTGCTATAACAACATATGGATGCACCAGAGAATGGTGTGAATGTGCCAGAACAAGTAGTGGATGCATTGAATTGGGAAAATGTCACAGTTTCTTACAAGTTTGTTTATTTTTTTTGATTTTCTAGTCAGAGAATTGTTTGTTTCAAAGGATGTTTTCTGAATCAAGGTTTTCACTTCCAGTGTGATGTTTTGTTTGAAATTTATTTAAAAACACATCAAACATGTACAATTCTTAAGGCTAGCCAAGATAATATTTATTGGATTTCTAATTTCCACTTGGATTTTACTCCAGTTGCGCCTGCTTTTAGCGGATTATTAGAAGCTTGACCACACTGACTCCCCTCCATGACACTCACTTCTCAGGTCAGCCAAGATTTAGTACCCATGAATCTCCCATGGCATACTTCTCATCTCTACTAAAAGCCACAAAAATGTGGGGCGGCCTCAAAATGACTGTTCTTGCACCAACAAATAGATAAGGATTTGGGATTCTAAACAAAATGTTCTAGTATAGGCATTCCATTCATGGGTGATCGTCCATACGACAAGAGACCATTGCTTCCCTTCTTGTAAGAACAATCCTCGTGATACTTGAACTTTCCTCAAGTACCCACACTTATAGACCAGGTGGAAGTCACTTGGCTTTAGTGTGTTCCTGGTTGGGTCGTTCCCTTGGGTGATTACTTTTTCCCACAAGGCAGGCCCTCTAAGGATAAAAATAAATAAAAACAAATGGGTCTGGATTTTTGGTCACCCAGTTAAGGGGAGAGCATATGCCTACCATTCACCAAGCACATAAAACATGGTGTTCTTTCCCTCCTAATTAATCTAGATTCCTAAATTAACCAAAAGGAAATAAATCAACTCCAACCCCTACATCAAAATTATTAGTAGTTTTGAATAAAAATTCTTTGACAACGTTCAAGGGTTTCAACAGAGTCTCTAGCAGTGTTTATGAAACCTACATAACAAAAAAAAATTCATCAGTTTTCAAAATCTGGAAAATTTTGCAATGAAAATTAAATGTGCCATTACAGTAATTCAATGTGCTAAAAAGGTAGATGTGCTTGAAAATGTAGTGAATGTGTTACATAAAGTATTAGATGTGCTACAAAAAGTAATGAATGTGCTATAGCAACTCCCTGATGTGCCGATGAATGGCTTGGATGCACCAAAGGAACTCGTGGTTGCATCGTAACAATCAGTGTATGCGTCGAAAAATGTTTCAGGTGAGCCAGAAGAATTTGCGGCTGCGCCAAAAGAATTCACGTCTGAACCTATAAGTACACTTTCCAGAAAATGTTAAAATAATAGGGGCCCAACCCCACGGTGGGCACCAATTTATGTGTGAGTAAAATATGAGAATCAGAACAATTAATTCAAAACACACAATCTATGCAACGTGTTATATTAAGGAAATCAAATTTAACAAAAAAAGCAATAAAGTGATTCCTCAAAGCCGTTCCATCGTCCTCTATTCTTAAGGATCCTATATTAGTGCTCTCATATTTTAGGTATGCACTAAACTACTGGGATGACACCTAAGAAACGAGAAGCCATTAAACTAAAATGCGGGAAACTATACCTACATCTACATGATTGATGAATTTGATGGATGATATGCTAAATGATGTGCTGAATGATATGATGTTGTATAGAAAATGATGCTAAATGATGCAATGATAAAATGCTAAGCTAATGGATATGCTATGGAAATGTTGTAATGATAATGCAACAAATGAAGTTCCTAGAAATGAAATTGCCATTATAACAGTACTTGAAATCAAATGCTAAATTCTAAGCTAA
This sequence comes from Sequoia sempervirens, assembly GCA_007258455.2. Lineage (NCBI taxonomy): Eukaryota > Viridiplantae > Streptophyta > Pinopsida > Cupressales > Cupressaceae > Sequoia > Sequoia sempervirens. The sequence goes on from VDFB02271358.1 coordinate 1,192,748,271, forward strand.
AATGCCAATGCTAAGCTCTCAAATGCTGAAAGTATTTCTACATAGTAGATTTATGCTATGCTTTCTATATGAAAAGCTATAAATGACCCTCTATTTATAGATTTCACCAAGGCATCAAGTGATGTGGCAGAAATGGATGATCAGGATTCAGTCTAGAGAGATCAACGGTGAGAAGCGAAGAGGTTAGAGAGAATTATGGAAGTTGTTCCCTTTAATAGAACAAGCTTTCCAAGTGTAGAAGGGAATAAATGGAAAGGAGAAGCCATGTGTCTTTGAGGTTGTTAAAATTGTTGAGGATAAATGTCCATTTAGAAATTAGAAATAATTAATTTGATGTGACACATGGTGAGGTGGAAGATGAGGTGGAAGGAAGTTAGAAAATATGGACAAATGTGACTAAATTCCAATTTTAAAATTCAAATTTAGTTGGAGGGAATTAATCAAATAAAACAAATTAGTTAAATTTTTTTATTTAATTAAATCATGAAGAAAGTGGTTTAGATAGGAAGAATTAAGAAATATGAACTATATAAATAAATTTTGCAATTTATTTATAAGTAGAGGAAATAAAGATTTTATTAATTAAATAAATAGTATTTAATTAATTTTCTAAAGAACAATTTTAGATGTATACAGTATGTGACAGATTAGTAAGTTTGACATTATATTTTCTCTTCTATGATCTATTATTGAAAATTTTCATGATACTTGTATGTAGTTTAATTTCTATCTTGTTGGTTGCTATAGGTGCTTGTCTCTCAAGATCATCGATGTGCTAATGATGTGAATGAGCATGATGCTTATTTTTTTGCAATAAGTGATTATTTTGTTATATGACATTCCACAATTCAATTTCTATATATTAACATCTATACTTCTTATTGTATCAATTGCATCTCCAGATGAGTGAGGAGAGGAGGACTAGTGAGCACATTCAAAATACAAAAGAATCAACAAGCACTCCATCCAACCGACCATCAAAGGCAACACATGATCTTTTTCCTTGCTCTAGTGGGAAATGACTATGTATTCAGGTTATTTGTTGTATGCCTACATGGCATTTTTTAACATAAGTTTTGTACTATCGATATATGTGACATTTTATGTCCATATGGATCTTTTACAGTACAAGCATGTATGAATTTATTGGATATAATGTATACTTTTATCGACATATGTCATTGTATAGCCTTACGAATTTTTGATTAATGAAAATATTATTTTACCACTTCTATTCTTGAATGATGTTACCATGCGTATTGTGTAAATTGTATGCTTGAATGTCATAGGCATGAGTGTTGTTTCATCTGTGCTTAAATAATTATTGAAGTTTTTTATTACATTCAAGTTTTTACATGTGCCTATAGCTTTCTAATATTCATGAAAAATGTTATTGAGTAGACATTTAATTATCTTAAGTAGGCCAATAATGCATTTCTATATGAGTGTGCCTTTCATGTGTATAATGGTGACTTATGTGTATTCATACATTGTGACTTACATGTATATATGTGAATACTTTGTGAATTACATGTGTTTGTATGTATACTTCATGACTTCCAACTTATGACTTATGTGTATTCAAGTGTATACTTTAAAAATTACGTGTATACTTTGTGACTTACGTGTATTCCAATGTATACTTTGTGACTTACATGTTTTCATGTGTATACTTTGTATTCATGTGTATTTGAGTACATGTGCTTCACTTATTCACATGGCACTTCACTTATTCACATGTATACTTCATGTATTCACGTGTATGCTTCATGATTCCAATGTATAATTCATGTGTTCACGTGTATGCTTCATGATTAATATGTATACTTCATGTATTCACATGTATGCTTCATTCTTCTTGTGTATATTTCATGTATTACGTGTATTGATGTGTATGCTTCATGCTTCTTGTGTATACTTCACATATTACGTGTATTCACATGTATGCTTCATGCTTTATATGTATACTTCATGTATTCACGTGTATGCTTCATGATTCCTGTGTATACTTCATGCATTACATGTATTCATATGTATGCTTCATGTTTCCTATGTATATTTCATGTATTACATGTATTCACATGTATGCCTCATGCTTCCTATGTATAGTTCATGTCTTCATGTGTATGCTTCATGCTTCTGATGCAATGTAGCTCGAACCACTCTGGCATGTTTGGGTGTGAAACAATATTTTTCCTAGTGTAAACGTACCCATTTGAATGTGTTCAAACTATCGATTTGGTCAAATGAGTTGTAGAATGAAAGTTACACCCCTTTGCAACTTTACACTACATGTATTTGACACATTTTCCATCAACTGAAAAGTTGACACCACGGGAAAATTCCTCAAAGATATAAAAAACTGAGAGTTTATTGTAGAGGGGCCCTACATGATCTTGTAGCCTCAGACATAATGTTCTAAGCAATACAATGTCTGAGTAACAACTCATCAAAGATTGCTGCTTTTTTGCACTTTGGAATCTTAAGGGATATCGTCGATACAATGTAGCTCAGATTGTTTCGGCATGTTTAGGTGTGAAACAAGACCATGCCTGGCCTAAATGTACCCATTTGAATGTGTTGGAATTGTTGGCTTGGTTGCATGAGTTGTAAAATGAAATTTACACCCCTTTGCAACTTTCCACTGCATGCATTTGACACTTTTTCCATCAAGTAAAAATTGGACACCATAGAAAAATGCCTCAGAGATATCAAAAAATGAGAGAGGTTATTGTAGAGGGGCCCTACGTGATTTCATAGTCTTAGAAAAAATGTTTCTAAGTGACATGGTTTCCGAGTAACAACTCTTAAAAAATTGCTACATTTTTGCACTTTGGACTCTTAAGGGACATCATCGGTACAATGTGGCTCAAACCACTCTGGCATGTTTGGGTGTGAAACAAGATATTTCCTAGCATAAATGCACCCATTTGAATGTTTTCAAACTGTCAGTTTGGTCGCGCAAGTTGTAGAATGAAAGTTACACCCCTTTGCAACTTTACACTACATGCATTTGACATATTTTCCATCAACTAAAAAGTTGACACCACAGGAAAACGTCTTAGAGATATAAAAAACTGAGATAGGTCATTGTAGAGGTACCCTACATGATCCCATAGCCTTAGACATAATTTTTCTAGGTGACACGGTGTCTGAGTAACAACTCGTCAAAGACTATTGCCTTTTTGCACTTTGGACTCTTAAGGGATATCATTGGTAGAATGTAGCTCAGAATATTTCAAAATGTTTTGGTGTGAAATAGAACCATGTATAGCCTAAATTTACCCATCTAGACATGTTGGAACTATCATTTTGGTTGCACAAGTTGCAGAACAAAAGTTACACCCTTTTGCAACTTTACACTGCGTGCATTTGACACTTTTCCATCAATTGAAAACTAGACACCATGGGAAAATACCTTAGAGATATAAAAAATTAAGAGAGGTTATTGTAGAGGGGCCCTACATGATCTCATAGCCTTAAACATAATGTTTCTAAGTGACACAGTTTCTGAGTAACATCTTGTCAAAGATTGTTGCCTTTTTGCACTTTGGACTCTTAAGGGATATCATCGATACAATGTAGCTTGGACTATTTCGGCATGTTTGGGTGTGAAAAAAGTACATTCCTAGCCTAAACATACCCATCTGTACATGTTGGAACTGTTGATTTTGTCGCACAAGTTACAGAACAAAAGTTACCCCCCTTTGCAACTTTACAATACATGCATTTGACACTTTTTCCATCAACTGAAAAACTCAACACCATGGGAAAATGCCTCAGAGATATCAAAAATAGAGAGAGGTTATTATAGAGGGGCCCTACATGACCACATAGCTTTAAAAAAATGTTTCTAAGTGACACAGTTTCCGAGTAACAACTCGTCAAAGATTGCTACCTTTTTGCACTTTGGACTCTTAAGGGATATTGTTAGTACAATGTAGCTTGAACTATTTCAACATGTTTGGGCACAGAATAGGACCATGCCTAGCCTAAACATACCGATTCAGAAGTGTTGTAATTTTTGGTTTTCTTGCATGAGTTGTAAAACGAAAGTTACACCCCTTTGCAACTTTACACTGCATACATTTGACACTTTTTCCATCAACTAAAAAATGGACACCACAGGCAAACACCTCAAAGATATCAAAAAATGAGAGAGGTTATTGTAAAGGGGCCCTACATGATCTTGTAGCCTTATATGGAATGTTTCTAAGTGACACAGTTTCTGAGTAACAACTCATCAAAGATTGCTACCTTTTTGCACTTTGGACTCTTAAGGGATATCGCCAGTACAATGTAGCTTGTACTATTTCGACATGTTTGGGTGTGAAAAATGAAAATTCCTAGCCTAAACGTACCCATTTGGATGTGTTGGAACTCTCGGTTTGGTTGCATGAATTGAAAATTGAAAGTTACACCCCTTTGCAATTGTACACTGCATGCATTTGACATTCTTTCCATCAACTAAAATGTCAACACCACGGGAAAATGCCTTAGAGATATCAAAAACTGAGACAAGTTATTGTAGAGGGGCCCTACGTGATCCTACAACCTCAAATGGAATGTTTCTAAGTGACGATTTTTAATTAACAACTCGTAAAAGATTGTTTCCTTTTTGCACTTTGGACTCTTAAGGGATATCATTGGTACAATGTAGCTTAGACCATTTCAACATGTTTGAGTGTGAAACAGGACCATGCCTAGCCTAAACATACCCACCAAATGTGTTGGAACTTTTGGTTTGGTCACACAAGTTGCAAAACAAAAGTTACACCCCTTTGCAACTTTCATGATGAGTCTTAGTGCACTTATATATTAGGATAAAATGGTGTAGATTGTATTTCCATTATACATCAAACTTTTATGCCATGCCTACTACATTTGTTTATGCATCATAATTGAATGGAATTGACCCTTATCTTTGATTGTTCAAATGGAGTATAACATATGCGTTAGGTTGAATGGCATATATGACAACATCCAACAATTTTGGATTTTGTGTTAAGCATACATCATAACTAGTGTTCATTATAGTGTGCTTAATGTGCTTATTCATACATGTTGATTATGAATTTTTGAGTGAAGGTTCTAATAAAATTTATGCTCATTGGGCTTTGCTAGCAATGCCAACATGACTTCTTTTCAAGAATAACCAAATGAAATACACTTACCAACAAATGATGATAGAATAAACATCCATAACCCCAACATGCTTTACATTTAGTGAGAAAATGTGAACTATCAACCTATTATTTCTTGCCATGTTTTCCACTTGGTGAGAAAATGTGAACTACCTCCCTATTCTTTCTCATCGTAGAGTCCTCAACTATATTGTGAAACATATCACAAATCCTTAACATTGGTAAAAGACATTTAACAATATGATTAGTAATATCTTTTATATTCTTTCCTTTAACAACCCTACTATAATTGAATTTTGCAAATTCTTGACAAAGTGGCTGACCATGAAATCAATGCCTAAGAGTGTTCACTTAATAATAAAACTCTTACAATATGCAAAAAGTCCTTTGTCTTTAAATGTGGAGGAAAAAATGTGTTATGTTCCTTCCTATTATGATGTGTTACAACTTCAACATTTTTTGCTGCCTACATGGCTCACCCATTGCCATTACAAATCAATTACACTAATTTAAGCTACATAAAATTAGACATTTGTAACATCCACCATAAAAAATCAATAAAAGAGGTGTGTGATTCCAACAATCTTTCATGTCACCTCAATTCGTGAGCAGTCTTATAAAAGGATTAGATGCATTATCCTTTTGAATTTCATTTAGAACATTATCCTTTTGAAGCATTTACGTGTGTTTCCACCTATCAAAGACATTATTATGAATGTTAATGCTTCATATAAGACAACAATATGGGGCATCTTTAGCATGATTGTTGTATTGAATGGTTTCTTCTGTCAACAATGTGATGCAAAATCTCAACTCCAATTGTGAAACCTAGGAGATACTCATCACAAGATCCATTTTTGGAAATGAAGGCTGAGCTACATTCTATTCCTCTATACTTGAACTTCCAACAAAGAATTAAGTTTCTTTGCATAATAAACATGTACTAAAACTTAAGTTGCTTCCAACAAAAACTTAAGTTGCTTCTCAAACTCATTTTTTGATAGCTGATAACACCTAAGGACTTAAAGAGTAAAAGGACAATCCTTATCATTAAAATAAAGGATAGTGAGAGATAAAGAGAAGAAGGACAGTCCTTATCACTAAAATAGGATAGACATAGTCTTCTTTAAAGAGGACATAATAATGCATTGACAAACATGAGGAAAATTGAAGAGGACAAAGATCATTAAAGTGGACTATCAAGAGAAGAATCCATGTAAGGAAAACCCTATGGAAATGCATGATGCTATCAAAGAGGACAACTTCTAAGTTAGTAAGGGAAGATAATAGTCTTCAATCCACAAGATAAATGACACTCAAGATCATGAAGTTTATATGGAGTTCATGAAAGTTTCTATTGTCTATAGTTTCTAGTTTTTGTAATGTCCCTAATTAGAGAACACTATGAAATGGATGATTTATCAAACATGTGCAAGATAAAACAATAATCAAAGACCAATGTAGATGCCAAACCCTAGATGATTAACAATAATACAATATTGCAAACCCTTGTACAATCAAACTTATAGTTCCAAATAGCAAAGTCAAACCCTCATAATGGTAGTATACATCCCCAAATTTAACATAAGTTGAACCCTTGTATCAACAACAAGAAACCCTCACAAATGACTATACTAACAAAGAATTACACTATACCAAGCTTAAAATGACTTCGAATCACACCATGAGACAAGGAGGGGTAGCATGGAAGATGATAGGTATATTGATCAAGAAGGACAACAATAAAAGGGATAAAGGAGGGAAGATTTAAATGACAACAATTATATCACTAATGCAAATTTCTAAGCATCAATAGTCATGAGACAATGAGGGGCAACAATGAAGATGATAGGTGGTAGGGAGAACAAAATCAATGCAATAACCTTGGTTAAAGTAGGGCATATAAAGCATGATGAAGTGAAGGTTGTGCTATTTCTTATGCATAGTAATATGCATATAGTGGATAGTCATGTGTTGAGAAGGGTACACTAATACTCTTTCAACCACTAATATAGTCTAACTATCAACTGCAATATTTGAGTTAGAATAAAGCTGAGGTATAAATCTACGAAAGAATTTAATTTAAAAATTTAATGTTTAAATTATATGTGCTTTCTATTTTCCATAGCAGTTAGAACAAAAGATAATGATACATAATTTAATAACCAGAAAATAGTGATCAATAAGATGACTTCACAAATTCAATGTGCATACTTACAAATCAATCCAAAAAACCATCTGGGTCTACTCTAGTCTTTATTGTGTCAAGTATTGCTTTATGGTCAGACTCATGCACCTTCCACAAGTTCTTGTTCATAGGTCTACCTCGATATTTGATCAAATGAAAATTGGATGCCACAACAAGGTTGGAGTAGTGAAGAATCTTCATATGCATGTCAAAGTCCTCAAACAACCAAACTAGAGCATTCTTAACTGGGTACCTTCTAAGCCATGTTCCAGTAACAAACACCGAACGTGTAGGATATTCTATGTTTTCTCCATCTATAACCGGGGCCTCCAATTTATTTTTGGCCTCAATACAATGCCATAAGTAATAATATGTTCCCTCTTCATTGTCTTCATCTGCAATCATTGCATAAACATGCCTTGCATTGATATGTTCATCTAGTTAAATGTATTTAATGAACAACACAATAAAACAACAAAGTAAGATAAAAGTGGGAATTTTGTATTAACTATGCAAGAAGATATATTACTTGGTTCTAGTAGATCTGATACATGATCAAAGTCAATGTATGATTGCATCTCTATGATTTGTAGAGCCATCGGGAGCTAATACATGTCAAGTGAGGTTAGACTTCTTATAGACCAATCGTCAACCCACTATTTTGAGTCACAATCATTCCATGCTTGAAGTGTACATGCAGAATAAAAGTATGTCATCTTCCACGTATGGATAGTCCATGCACCTACATTGGAGCTTTTAAAAGAGTGTAGCTCACTCGATCCTATCAGTGTACACAAGTCCTCATATTTTGCAATGTTAGTATCATCTACCAACCAAAAAAATCTACAAACTAAAGAATTACCTTCATTACTAGGACCCATAACATGATTGCACCACTAGAAAATTGATTTTGCATATGTCAACTTTGGACTATCTTTGTACTTTGACTTTTCTTGTGCTAAGCTCTTTTGATACATGCACCTGCACCATCATGCTCCCCCTTTCCATGCCCAACCTCTAAGAAATTCCACATATGCTAAACACCACTGATTATATGCATCCTGCTCAACTAGTAAAACATTATGGAGTTCCTGAATTGTGATGTATAGTTATCTGACCATATGATATACTGAATGAATTATATTCCCCTTCTAGCTAAATCAACATAGAACATCTAAAAGAAACCTTGCACAAACTCTGTGGAATGTGTGTGATCATTACTGATGTAAAAGTGATACTCCCTCAATACCTTCCTTTTATCCTCTGTACTATCATTTGCATGAATGAATGCTATATGCACAAACATAGAAATCTGCATGGAGTTGTATTATTGTGATTGCACCTCATTCTATGAATGTAGTGTGTAGTTCTTTGCAAATTCGACAACTGAAACAATGCTATGAAGTTTGAAACGTGTCCTTGCATAACTTGAATTGTAAGTCCAATCATTGAGCTCTATGTGTATGCCTTGCATACTCATAGACCACATGATCATGAAAAATGCCCATAAAATGATACACTAGAATCTTATCATTAACAAATTCACATTTCTTTGCTTCTTTCCCATCTTTTAGACTATAGGCCACTGTCTTGTATTTTCCAAATTCCACAATTTCATTTCCAACTACATGTGTACTAGCCATGTGTTGGAAAATTGGAAAATGTCGCATGCCACCACAATGATCATATGTTCCATCCAAACATGATTTCTTGTAAAAAAATTAACCATCCATTCTTTCACATAAAATGGTAGATAAGAAACCCCTTGAAGAGCTAGGTGGAGGCCTTATGTTACATTCCTGCAAAACATTGTTAGTACACATATCTACACATATATGTTGATAAACATCATAATGGTTAGAAAACTAAATATGTACTCTACAAAAAGTAGTGCGTTTGTGATTTATTTTGACATAAAAAGGCTTTAGCATTTCAAAAAACCTTTGAAATATTTTAACTTGAGGATACATCTCTACAAATTTGGAAAAAAATTGGGTTTGAGTGGTATCCAAAAAATGCTTTAGATGTGGCTCACGGATTTGACTACTAATTCTCCTTCTTACAACATATCTTTGACTGGGAGAGACCCTTGTATTATTCTTCTAAAAATATTGTATTATAGATCTCAAGGCTTGAACAATTTCTTTATCTTTTCGTGGTAGTCTACCTGAGAATGCCCATAACTCATTGCTATTTGGACCTTCCACTCTTTCACCTCTTCTTTTGGATCTCATTAGATACTATCTACTTATTCTCAAAGATTTACTCATCTTTTAAAGGTTCATCTAATTCTTGGTTTGACTACTTAACAATGTTATCATCACATGTCGTGTGGCACGACTATCTTTCGTGTGTGAGATAGAACCCACTCTCTCGTATGCACTCATCAGATTCTTTACAATGGATTTCTCACTTGAGTCATCCAATGTTATTAGCCCAAGAATCTTCATGGTGGACCTAAATTGAGTTGCCTCATCATTTCAACAAATAGTTGACATCTTCAAGCCCCACTTAGCTTCTCAAAAAATAAACTCCATATCCTCTTTGCATATCTTTGACATGTACATTTTGGAATCTTATCAGCCATTGGTTTCAAAATATTGGCATCAATATCAATCAAATATTTAGGTTTTCAATGAAAAAATATAGGAGTTCTCAAAGGTAAAGTTGTGTTAACATTAGGAATTTCAACAGCATCGGGGATAGATGGTGTACCTTCAATTGGAGATGAAATCGATGACATACCTTGAGATTGACATGTAAATGATGTTGTACCTCCAACTTGAGATGTGGTATGTGTAGTGTCTTCAAGTAGAGATGTCTTTGTTGATGTACTTTCAAAACCACATGTTATTAATGGTGTGTCTTCAACTAGAGATGTGATTGCTGATGTACTTTGAACATGCCATTGTAGATGGTGTGCATTGAATTTCACTTATGGTTGATGATGTGCCCCCAAATTTGAGATTCATTTCTCTCCTTACATGGTGTTTTTGCATTCATTCCCTTTGTGTTGCCAATTCAACATTACTCTTAGATTGCATAGGAATTTCTTCTTCTACGGGCTGCAATTTCTTTTCTTCATGAAGTTTCTTTTTTGTTTCTCTTCTCCTTGCATTTTTAGCTTCACGTTCATCCGTTGTTAGAGGATTTTCTTGTTTCCTCAGCATGATGTTGAATTCTACATGTTCACAAACACACAAAGAACAAAAGTAAGTAATGCTCAATAACCATAGCCATAAAAACCTTCATAACCATAGCAGAAAAAATATTTTACTAGATACCACATGCAATTACTAGGAATTTTTAAAAATAGGTCATGTATTTGTTACTAGATACCACATGTTGCATTTGCTTGTCATGCATTCCATGAGACCACGTTTCTTTGAGGAATTTTTTCAAACAACTCACTGCCATGTCTATGCTACCACATTTTACACACATGTCTACCAAAGAATTCTATGAAACCTATATATTCATATCGCTAATTACATTGCATTGGACATCTTTCAAACTCAAAGCATTACTTCATGTTGCATAACTAATAACTAGATGCTAATAACTATGACAAAGTTTCAATTGCAATCTAATTTTATTCAAACTCATGCATTCCATGAGACCACATTTCTTTGAGGAATTTTTCAAATAGCTCATTGCTATGTATATGCTACCACATTTTCCATACATGTCTACCAAAGAATTCTATGAAACATATTATTCATATCGTTGATTACATTGCATTGGACATCTTTCAAACTCAAAGCATTACTTCATGTTGCATAACTAATAACTAGATGTTGATCTATGAAAAAATTTCGATTGCAATCTAATTTTATTCAAACTCATGCATTCCATGATACCACATTTCTTTGAGGCATCTTTTCAAATTGTTCACTGCCTTGTCTATGCTGCCACATTTTGCATTTTCTTGTCATGCATCACCATGAGACCACATTTCTTGAAGGCATTTTTTCAAATAGCTCACTGCCATGTCTATGCTACCACATTTTTCATACATGTCTACTAAATAATTTTATCAAATATATATATTCATATCACTAATTACATTGCATTGCACATCTTTTAAACTCAAATAATTACTTCACATTTCATAACTAATAACTAGATGTTGATAGATGACAAAATTTCAATTGAAATCTATTTTTTTAAGTCAACGTATTAAGTGCAATTATGCAGTTACTTCACATACCCTGTTGATGAACTAGGAGCAGTTTCCAATTGCCTTTGCTTGTCATGCATTCCATGAGACCACATTTCTTTGAGGCATTTTTTCAAACAACTCACTGCCATGTATATGCTACCACATTTTTCATACATGTCTACCAAAGCATTTTAACAAAAAAAAAACTTCCTTGTTGCTATGGCTAAAAGCCTAACACAGGTGCTTTCGAGAAAGCTATGGATGTTTGAAAAAAATCTATGCTAGCCATGACATATTGTTGATTACATTGCATTTCACATCTTTCAAACTCAAAGCATTACTTCACATTGCATAACTATAACTAGATGCTGATAGATGGAAAAATTTCAATAGCAATCTAATTTTTTTAAAAGTCAACCTATTAAGTGTAGCTATGCAATTACTTCACATACCCTGTCAATGAACTAGGAGCAGTTGTCAATTTCCTTTGCTTGTCATGCATTCCATGAGATCACATTCCTTTGAGGCATTTTTTCAAACAACTCACTACCTTGTATATGCTACCACATTTTTCATATATGTCTACCAAAGCATTTTAACAAACAAATCACTGCTCTACTACTATGGCTAAAAGCCTAACATAGGTTATTTCGAACAAGCTATGAATGTTTGGAAAAAATCTATGCTAGCCATGAAATATCGTTGATTACATTGCATTGCACATATTTCAAACTCAAAGCATTACTGAACACATTGCATATAACTAATAACTAGATGTTGATAGATGACAAATTTTCAATTGTAACCTTTTTTTTTTAAAGTCAACCTATTAAGTGCAACTATACAATTACTTCACATACCCTGACAATGAACTAGGAGAAGTTGTCAATTTCCTTTGCTTTTCATGCATTCCATGAGACCGCACTTCTTTGAGACACTTTTTCAAACAACTCTCTGCCTTGTATATGCTACCACATTTTTCATACATGTCTACCAAAGTATTTTAACAAATAAATCACTGCCTTGCTACTATGGCCAAAATCCTAACATACCTGCTTTCAAACAAGCTATGGATGTTTGGAAAAAATCTATGCTAGCCATGACATATCGTTGATTAAACTTAATTGCACATCTTTCAAACTCAAAGAATTACTTCATATTGCATAACTAATACCTAGATGTTGATAGATGACAAAATTTCAATTACAACCTAAGTGCAACTATTATGCAATTACTTCACATTATATAACTAATAACTAGGAGCAGCTGCTAATTGCATTTTCTTCTCATTGCATTCCATGAGACCACATTTATTTGAGGCATTTCCTTGAGGTAATTTTTCAAATCCTCTATATATGTTTACATGAATTAATCTATTATGTCATGTTTTTCAATTTTTTTCTCAAAACTCCTAAAAATTAAACTTTTTTTTATGCAATTTCCATTTAATTCAATGTTGAATTCTATGTATAACAATGAAGATTAATAAAATCATGAAATGAATGGCCTATATTGTCAAAACTAAACAAAATAATCTCAATGTAAACATCTAGATAAAATGAAAAAGAGAAAATTCCACTAGCCATGATGGAAATAGACTACGATAAGCAATGCAAATGGAATTCATAAGCAAGTTTGTGTTAAGTTGAAATCCTCTATATAAGTTTACATGAATTCATCTAAATTATGTCATGTTTTTAATTTTTTTTCAAACACCTAAAAATTAAACTTTTTTATGTAACTTCCATTTAATTCAATGTTGAATTGTATGTAAAACTATTATGATTAATAAAATCATGAAAGGAATGGTCTATGATGTCAAAACTAGACAAAAAAACTAAATATAAATATTTCAATTCTACAAAAATGAATATATTATCTAAATTATGTCATGTTTTTAATTTTTTTTCAAACACCTAAAAATTAAACTTTTTTATGTAACTTCCATTTAATTCAATGTTGAATTGTATGTAAAACTATTATGATTAATAAAATCATGAAAGGAATGGTCTATGATGTCAAAACTAGACAAAAAAACTAAATATAAATATTTCAATTCTACAAAAATGAATATATTATCTAAATTATGTCATGTTTTTAATTTTTTTTCAAACACCTAAAAATTAAACTTTTTTATGTAACTTCCATTTAATTCAATGTTGAATTGTATGTAAAACTATTATGATTAATAAAATCATGAAAGGAATGGTCTATGATGTCAAAACTAGACAAAAAAACTAAATATAAATATTTCAATTCTACAAAAATGAATATATTATCTAAATTATGTCATGTTTTTAATTTTTTTTCAAACACCTAAAAATTAAACTTTTTTATGTAACTTCCATTTAATTCAATGTTGAATTGTATGTAAAACTATTATGATTAATAAAATCATGAAAGGAATGGTCTATGATGTCAAAACTAGACAAAAAAACTAAATATAAATATTTCAATTCTACAAAAATGAATATATTATCTAAATTATGTCATGTTTTTAATTTTTTTTCAAACACCTAAAAATTAAACTTTTTTATGTAACTTCCATTTAATTCAATGTTGAATTGTATGTAAAACTATTATGATTAATAAAATCATGAAAGGAATGGTCTATGATGTCAAAACTAGACAAAAAAACTAAATATAAATATTTCAATTCTACAAAAATGAATATATTACCTGAGATAATCAAATATGATGTAGAAACTTCAAATTATCTTCTTCTACATTGTCTAGCATACAAATTGGTGTTGAAAAGGTGATGGATCAAGCATAATTTAAGGTACTACAACAATTCAACTACATAAAAAGGCATTTGTGAGTCAAATAAAGTGCAGAACCAAACAAATGTAGAGAATTGTGGGCCCAAATCATGGGTCAACTCCTTTTTTACCTTTTTTGCAAAAAAATCACATTTGGTGCTTACCAAATTTGGCAAGTTCCAAATGTGATGCAAAAGACCATTCTATTTTGGCAAGCGCCAAATGTTGTGTTTCAAGGCTTTGCACTTTGGCAAGTAGCAAATGTGTTGTATAGAATTTCTTTTATTGTGTAAGCCTTGACCATAAATGGAGACCTACAGTGAGGAGAGAGAAGAGTGGGATTAAGAGGCAAAGAAGAATGTAAGACTATTTCAAGATGGATGAATATGCACAGAAGGATGAAGAGGATGAGAGGAGTTCTTAATAATTAAGTTTTCCCCAAACATCACCAAGAGAGAAATTATCATCAATTGTCTTCGGATACATGTGAGCATGCTCTTCCTCACAATTTTCCTACAAAGTGATCGTGCTAACTATCAATCCAAAAGAACAAGAAAAATAAAGAACATAAATTTACCTACAACTGGGTATAAGTAAAGGTGATACATTGTTAAGGCATAAGATCACTCTCTCGTTCTCTTTATCTCACCATTCTCTCTCCCTCCCTCTCACTCTCTCCTCTCTATCTCACCATTCTCTCTTTCACTTTCCCTCCTTCCCTCTCTCTATCTCACCTATCCCTTTCTACCTCTCCCTCCTTTCAACCTCCCCCTCCCTCTCTCTCTTTCCCATTTTGTCCTTACCTCTCTACTTCTCCCTATCTCACCACTCTCCCTCTCTATAGTCTCTATTTCACCTCCCTCCCTCCCTCCTCTCTCTCTCTCCCTCTTTCTCTCTCACTCTCTCCCTCTTTCTCTCTTGCTCTATCTCTCTCCCCTCTTTCTCTTTCTCTCTCTCACTCTCTCCTTCCCTCTCTACTTCTCTCTATATCAAATTGCTTTATCACCTTAGACAATAATCCATAAACCCTTAAACCGTATAGCTTAGACACTAATCCCTCTACCCTTAAACCCCAATTCCTCAATCCTATAACCCTCAAACTTCAACCATCAACCCTAAACCCTAATCCCTCAATCCTCAACCCTTAAACCCTCATCCTTTAACCCCCAACCCTTAAACCCTAATCCCTCAACCATTAAACCCTCATCCTTTAACCCTCAACCCTTAAACCCTAATCCCTCAACCCTCAACCCTTAAACCCTTAATCCCTTAATCCTATAACCCTCAACCTTCAACCCTCAAACTTCAACCCTCAATAATTTAACCCCCAAGCCTTTAGCCTCAACCCTCAACCCTTAAACCCTAATACCTTAATCTTATAACCCTCAACCTTCAACCCTCAAACTTTAACCATCAACCCTTTAACACTCAACCCTTTAACCCCAACCCTCAACCCTTTAACCCTAATCCCTCAATCCTATAGCCCTCAAACTTCAACCCTCAACCCTTTAACCTTAGCCCTCAACCCTTAAACCTCAATGCTATAACCCCCATTCGTCAACTCTCAACCCTTAACCCTTTTAAACCATAATCCTTATACATATACCCTCAACCCTCAACCCTCTACCCCTAAACTATTAAACCCTTAAACCCTCAAGCTTCAAGCCTCAACCCTAATCCATCAACTCTATACCTTAGACCATAATCCCTCAACCCTCAACCCTCAACCCTCAACCCTCAACCCTTAAACCCTTAATCCCTAAATCCTTAAACCCTAATCCCTCAATCCTAGAACCCTCAACCTTCAACCCTCAAACTTCAACCCTCAACCCTTAACTCAACCCTTTAACCTCAACCCTCAACCCTTAAACCCTAATCCATCAATCCTATAACCCTCATCCCTCAACCCTTAACCCTTAAACCATCAACCCTCAACTCTTAAACCATATACCCTTAATTCCTCAACCATCAACCCTCAATCAGGCTTAAAACCTCAACCCTCAACCCTTAAAACCTAATCCTTATACCTATATCCTCAACCCTAATCCCTCAAGCCTCAACCCTCTACCCCTAAACTCTTAAACCCTTAAATCCTCAACCTTCAAGCCTCAACCCTAATCCCTTAACTTTGTACCTTATACCCTAATCCCTCAACCCTTAACCCTCAACCCTAAACCCTAAACCTTTAAACCCTAATCCCTCAACCCTTAAACCCTTAATCCTAAATCCTTAAACTCTTATCCCTCAATCCTATAACCCTCAACCTTAAACCTTCAAATTTCAACCCTCAACCCTTTAACCTCAACCCTCAACCCTTTAACCTCAACCCTCAACCCTTAAACCCTCAACCCTCAACCCTTAAACCATATACCCTTAATTCCTCAACCATCAACCCTCAATCCTTAAGACTTTGACGCTCAACCTTCAACCCTCAACCCTTAAAACCTAATCCTTATACCTATATCCTCAACCCTCTACCCCTAAACTCTTAAACCCTTAAACCTTCAAGCCTCAAGCCTCAACCCTAATCCATCAAATCTATACCTTAGACTGTAATCCCTCAACCCTTAAACCCTCAACCCTTAAACCATAATCCCTCAACCCTTAAACCCTCAACCCTTAAACCATAATCCCTCAACCCTCAAACCCTTAATCCCTAAATCCTTAAACCCTAATCCCTCTATCCTATAACCCTCAACATTCAACCTTCAAACTTCAATCCTAAACCCTTAAACCATCATCCTTCAACCCTCAACCCTTAAACCATAAACCCTTAAACCCTCAATGCTTAAACTTTTCAATTGTCAACCCTTAAACCCACAACCCTTAAACCCTAATCCCTTAACCATATACCTTAGACCCTAATACCACAACCATCAAGCATTAAACCCTCAACCCTTAAACCCTAATCCCTCAACCCTCAAATCTTAATCAGTTATTCCTCAACCCTCAACCCTTAAACCCTATACCCTTAATTTCTCAACCCTCAACCCTTAAAATCTCAACCCTCAACCCTTAACCCTAATCCCTCAACCCTCAACCCTTAAACCGTAATCCCTCAACCCTCAACCCTTAAACCCTAATCCCTCAACCCTCAACCTTTAAACCCTAATCCCTCAACCCTCAACCCTTCAACTCTCATCCCTCAACCCTTAACACTTAAACTCTCAACCCTTAATCCGTAAACCATCAACCTTTAGAAACTCAACCCTCAACCCTCAAACTTTAACCCTCAACCCTCAACCCTCAACCCTCAACCCTAATCCCTATACCTTGGACCCTAATCCCTCAACCCTTAAACCCTAATCCATCAACCCTAAACCCTCAATCCTCAACCCTCAGACCCTCATCCCTCAATGCTCAACCCTAATCCCTCAAGCCTCAACCCTTAAAACCTCAACCCTCAACCCTCAACCCTCAACGCTCAACCCTCAACCCTCAACCCTCAACCCTCAACCCTCAACCCTCAATCCTCAACCCTCAACCCTAATCTATCAAGCCTCAACCATATACCTTAAACCTTCAAGCCTTAACCCATAAACCCTAATCCCTCAAGTCTCAACCTTTAAAACCTAAATCCTTAAACCCTCAACCTTGACCCTCAACCCTAATCCCTCAAGCCTATACCTTAAACCATAATCCCTCAACCCTCAACCCTTAAACCTTAATCCATCAACCCTTAAACCATAAACCCTCAGCCCTTAAACCCTAAACCCTCAACCCTTAAACCCTAATACCTCAACCCTTAATCCCTCAACCCTCAACCCTTAAACTCTCAACACTCAACCCTTAAACCCTCAACACTCAAGACTTAACCCTTAAACCCTAAAACCTTAAACCCTCAACCCTCAAATTGAATCCCTCAAACCCTCAACCCTCAAACCCTCAAGTCTTAAACCCTAATCCATCAACCCTTAAACCCTTAACCCCTAAACCCACAACCCTTAAACCCTATTCCCTCAAACCTCAACCCTTAAACCCTCAAGCCTTAAAACCTAATACCTCAACCCTATAATCATCAACCCTCAACCCTCAACCCTCAACCCTTAAACCCTAATCCCTCAACTGTCAACCCATAAACCCTCAAACCTCAACCCTCATTCCTCTACCCTATACATTAAAACCTCAACCCTAATCCCTCAACCCTCAACCATTAAACCCTAAGGAGGGAAGGCAAGATAGATAGAGTGGGAGTTGGGTGGGTAATGATACAAGGAGGGAGAGGTAGAGAGGTAAAGAGGGAAGGATGGAGAGTCATGGAGATAGGAAGAGAGAGGGCAGGAGGAAGAGGTAGTGATCGAGAGAAAGGAGATATATGGGAAAGAAAAAATAATAGAGGGAGAGAGAAGAAGAGAGAGGTAGGGAGGAAAGGATATAGATGGGGGTAAGGATGGAAGGTAACACGAAGAGGGAGATTGGGAGAGACCTAGAGAGGGGAGAGAGAGAAGAGAGGGAGAGTGAAAGGGAAGTATCGATAGATGAGTAACAAGCGATGGAGGGAGAGGTACACCTGGAGGGAATGAGATACATAGGGAGGAGGAGATAAAGAGGTTATGACCTAGAAATGGAAGGGAGAGGAAAGAAAAGAGAAAGAAGAATGAGATGAGAGATAGAGGGAGGAGAGAGGTGGTTAATGAGACAAGGTTGGAGAGACTTGGAGATGGTGAGAGAGAGAGAAGAAAGAGGTGATAGATAGAGGGGGGAGAGAGGTGGGTTATGAGACAAGGAGGGAGAGACTTGGATATGGGGAGAGAGAGAGAGAGGTTTGGAGGGAGATGTTATGATTGAGAGAAAAGAGAGAAATGGGTGAGAAATAGTAATAAAGGGAGATAGAAGAAGAGAGAGGTAGGGAGGAAAGGATGGAGATGGGGTTGATGAGGGAAGGCAAGGTATAGAGGGTGGGAGAGACCTAGAGAGGGTTTAGAGAGAATAGGGTGAGTATTGGTTAAGAGGGAAGGAGATAAAGAGGGATTGAAGGGTAAAACCTCGACTATCCATCATCAATCATAAATCGTAAAATTTAAGCCTTATCAAAGTGGGGTAGTGAGAGACAAATAGAAAGAAGTTAAGTTGGTGTTTTTGTTAATACATCACCATTTGGCAAGAACCAAATTTGGAGAGCACAAAATTTGGCACTCGTCAAATGCAATGCAACATTTATCGAGCGCCAAATTTGGTGCTCTCCAAATTAGTTGCATTGGGAAATAGCAAGGACATGATTTTCTAAAAGTGTAGCAAAATTTCACATAGTTTTGGTCGTGCTAACCGTCAAGTTTGCATGTATTTTAATGAAATTTTATAAAAAACTATGATGATGTTAGGATCTCTCTTAGCTATCTAAATATATACTTTTTTTTACATTTTGATTATGTTAAGTTTTTCATCCATAACTTCTCTTATTAGTGTCTTCACTTTTTGTCAAAAACCAACATGTGCTAGTTTTGGAATAGATTTTTATTCGTTCAACAAATTTTGAAAAAATTACATTTTTATCAAATAGACTCCATTCTACATGTAATGAATAAAAAAATATTCAATTTTTGATTAGTTTTTTAAAAAAATAGGCGGGGAGCACGCTCAAATTTCAGCTTTTCAGGATGTGTCCACTTCAAAAATTCATAAAATATTATATAGTCATTAAAAACTTATCCGAAAGACTAGGGATAAACTACATGGTGTTAGCTAATTTCTCACCATTCAAATTTTTAAAATTCTTAAAAAAAGTTAACAAAAAAGTGAGGGGCACACAAACACTATGTTGTTTTTTTGATAAAAATAAGACTTGTTTTGGGCCCCCCCTTTTTGAAACCCTTAATATTCATTATTTAAAAAAAAAATAGTATCTTAGAAAGTAGACTCAGAGCACTTCAACTCTTTTTCTTGTTGCATCTTCAAATTTTAAGCGTAATTATCTTCATTTTCTCGTGAACATCAGACTTCTTTGATTTCAGGAAAAAAAAAGTGGCATCTTAAGAGCCATTTTTGTGTCATAGATTGGTGCACACACCCCATAATTGGAAAATAGTATTGAAATTGTTTAAATTAGTTTCATTTTTTGAATTATTATTTTTTTATAAAAAGAATAAATCAAGTTGTTAAGTAAAATTTGATTCATTTGAATGTAGTAAAAAGTTGAGTTCTTAAAGAAAACACTTTTCTTTCATAGAGATCAATTTTCTATCTAAATTTTAGTGAACTTAATGTTCTTAGCAATCTTCTTTTAATTTTGAAAATAACAAAACATTTCAAAATATTCAAACTTAATTAATTATTCTCTTTTTGTTCAAAAGATAGGGGGTTGAGCATTGTAATACTCTTATGAGTTTCAAAACTAAATCCACTTCTTCTGTTGAGATAATAAGGAGTCTTAGAAACCTAAACATGTCACATTCAAAACATCCCAACAGTCCTCTTAGAACTGGACCAAGTTTCACAGCAGAGCTTACCCCCTAATTATTCTTTGTTGTATCTTGGTTCTAATCATTCTACACCACCTGGTTCTCCTTCTATTAATCATGATGATTCTATTAGAGTTCCTTTTGAGTATGTTTAGAATCTAGAGGAGAACTTAAGGGATTTTTAAACCACATTATCAAATGATTCCTATACTCAAGCAATACCTATTGTTGAAAATTTGATAAATCCATTAATTTCAAATTACAAAGGCCTTGAGTTTTGAGAACATTGGTGCATAATGTTGAAATTCATGTACCCTCTTGTTCATACATTATAGGAAACATGGGAAACTCACAATCTAACATCACTAACACACAATTATCCATGTCGATGATAGGGGCTTCTATTCACATGGTGACTTCCTCTCCTATTACAATGATTGTGCCTTTTGGTGGGTTTTCTACTAGATATACCTCTACTACCACTATTAGTCCCTTTGGTACTTATCAAACCTTGCTTGACATGCAACCACTTAGTATATCCCAATATGCTAAATTACCTCTCAGCGATCTATCACTACAAAATCCATAGCTATACAAACCTCAACTATTCAAACTATTATAATGCAAACCTTAACTACTCCAATCAATCCTATGCTTAACACACTTCTAAAAAAATGGTATAAATACAAAACTAGCTTGCCAACTTAACTAGTTCCTCTTTGCAACCATTAGTGCAACCATATTATCATTGCAACCATTTAGATCCTCACATTATTAATACACCTTTAATACAAGGATTTGAAGCACCAAGGTTTGAAAATTATAATGGAAAAGTGGACCCATAAACTCATGTCTCCACTTTCACTATGTTGTGCAAAGATTTTATCTTCCAAGATGTATTTTTAGTGAAACCACTCTCGTGATCACTAAAAGACACTGTATTAGATTGGATTTTCTCTCTCCTAGGTAATTCTATCTATACATTTCATCAATTGATAAATTAGTTCTTATAACACTTCTAGGCGAAAATTGGTCTGTAGGTCATTTTCACTGACCTCATCCATTTCAAGCAAAGACCTATAAAAAAGGTAATTGATTTAATCTTTCAATATCAATATCTTTTCACAAATTCCCTATGGGTTCCTTGATGTTGATGTACAATGGGTATTCATTGGAAAATTGTAGCCAAGACTTAGGAACAAAATATTGCTTATGAAATATAATTATTTTACACTTTTATACACTGCATTGTGTGATTATTAGTAAAATGTAACTCAATATGGGGGCTCTTCCTCATTTCTTCACTCTGATAATCAAGGTGTTGCATTTTCTTTTGGAAGTTACAAGAGAAATAATATTTTAATCAAGATAGCATAATCATCATACCTAAAGCTCCTGAGGTCTCGATAGTAGCACCTCGAAGGTGAAGATAGATTTCTACATTTTCCAATTACTATTAGAGTTATGTAGAAGCTATTCAAAAATAAATTGATAACTCTTCCAAAAATAAGATCGCTTCCTTCAAATAAGCCATACTCAGTTTGGTATGATGAAAAAATGTTTTTCCAATATCATCATGTCCTTAGACATGATATTGAGAGATGCATTCATCTTTGGAATATTATCCAAGACCACATTTATAATGGCACCATCCATATTGGTGACAAAAAAACATAACAAAAATAAATATGTTGCCAAACCTAATCAACAATTATAGATTTATACTGATCCCTTTCCTTCTTATTCAATTTTTTTTGTAAGAAGTACAAATTCAACTCCTATATCTTTTCAACACATACACATCTTTTATGGTGTCCCTATTTATTTGAAAGATCATGACATTAATCTTCTTGAAATATCATTTACTTCAAATGATCTTCCATATAATGGAGAGTACACTCCTCTTTATATCTTTGCTTGTTTCAATCAAAATAAAATCATGTCCATGGCCAAGTTGTCAAAAAAGTTCTTAATTTCATTTTCTTGATTCTCTTGTAGGTTCCATTATTTCATAATTTTCTCTTTTTGTGAATACACATTTTTCCTTGTCACTTTAGCTAAAAAATATATAATAACATCTAAGGGCTTAAGTATTATGAAAGCGTTTAATAGTTCCTAAAATCCTTAATTTATTTTGAATTTTAATAGATTAGTATCCAAATGAGGGTTTTCAATAAAAAATTGAATGATGGAGCACCCCTGATTCTACACCTTTCTATTGAATCTTTAGACACCACACATTCTTCAACCTTTCTTCATAACCCTTGTAAGAAAATTATTGTTGGCTCAAGATAGATATTGAGTTTCTCAGATGTATCTTTGTTATAAAGTGGTGCAATTAACCCTATTTACTTTATTTTTGGAGTCATATTACCCCTAGTAGAATTACAATGTTCAATTGTATCCCCTTTGGCATGCTCATTTATGATAATTTTATTCCACTAGTGTATTTTATTCTTCTTTAAATTCATCAATAACAACCTCCCTAGTGTGCTCTATCTCTCCATTAATAACAAACCTCTTGGTGCACTCTATTTCTTCATCAACAACATGCCTCCTAGAACTCTTTACCTTACTTTATTTTTCCTTCTCAATTCTATTATGGTATCTATCCTATCTTTCTTTAAATTATTTTAACTTACTTTCCTCCATGTTTACCTATAGTGCTAATTTTAATCTCTTCCCTTAACTCTCTTTTCTTGGTGTAATCTCCTTTTTCCATGGGTTTTTTTGATTCAAAATTATATTAATCCTTATATGCATTCCTAACTACATATTTTTCTATACGGTTGCATCTCTTTAGAGATCCCTTTAGGGCTCCCCTTTTTCCATTTATCATCCCCTATATTCCTAACCTCTCTCACAACATTAGAACCTAGGATTTGTTTTGTAGCTCATGAAACCTTATCTTTTTCTCAATTGTAATCCTTCTTAAATGAAGTCTTCCTTACCAAAATTGATATATTTAGTTTTTCTAGACATCTCTTTTTAATTTTTTTATTAGTCTCTCTCTACTACACATATTGTGATCTCTCTTTTATCCCTTTTATGAAGTTCCCAACAATGAAACTAAGATATTCACAAGTAAGGGTGTAGATCAAAGATTCTATGCCTAGGTACTTGAAATTTTGTATTTATACCCTTGTGTAAGAGATGAGAAGAGGATTAGAGTGAGTGTGATAGATTACATGAGTTTGTGATAGAAAAAAACATGTTCATATAAAAAAATATTAACAACCATAGCATAGATCATAACACATTATACTTGAGTCCAACCAATCTATGGTATCATATGTATTACTATCAATAGAATGTTATATAGCCATCTTTTACATATAATTCTTTCCTCTCTCTTTTTTCATTTTTCTACTATTTTTCTCCTATCATCTTATCTATCATCACTTCTATCACTAGTATCTTATACTTATCTTATAATCTATTTCTTTCATTTCATATTTGTAGTTAACTTACTTATACCCAAGTATAATTAAAGGGTGTGCCTCTTTGTGTTTCTTGTATTTTAGCTTGGAACTAGTGTAATCTTGTTAGAGTGAGTGAATTTTTCTTTATTTCCACCTTTATCTTGCTAACACCTTTTTTTGTCCTTTTCTTTGCTCTAAATTCATTTTTCTCAAAATAATAATATAATATTCTAACATTAACTTTTATGCTTTCCTTATGAATTCTTGTAATATGCATCATGCTTCCTAGACAATTCTTCTTAAACCTATCACAAGATTTCCAAACTAACCAAGCTAATTTTGGATTAGATAACATTCAAAGTTCTTGATGAGCTATCAATCCTCTCCATCCTTTGGAATTTATTTGTCGAGAAATAAATTTGCACTCTTTACATCCCCTTTTGAAGTGAATAGTATCTTAGCACAAGATAATTGCTTCATTTATCACTACCAAATTCATCTTTATCAAACTTACTACCATTAGATTATGATCTTGCATTGGCAGTAGTAGTTTTTGGAAATCTAAACTTTCCAAGAAATTAAAAACATATGATAAGAAAAATCATCTACATGCACAACTACCTTTCGCTCTCCTTTTCAATTGTATAAACAATAACTATATGGATGGAATTCCATATTCATTTTAGTAGGCTACCAAACAATCCAAATGCTTCCTTTACTATTCAACCAAACTACAACACTTACATAACATTACACATTTTTTCGAAGGAATTTTACCAAATGGTTCTATACCTTGATTTGATCCAATATTTCCATTTTGACTTAGGTGTGAGAAGGATAGTAGAGTGCATGAGTTTGGCTCCAAATTTTAATTCAAAGCATTTAATGAGACCATAATTGTAGGCCATGGATATTGGTAATAGCTTTAAATTTAGATTTACATTTCAATTTTCTATCTCAAATTACCTCTATGTAGCTTGTGCATTTCCTATCTCCATCTTTGAACAACCTTTTTGTAGCTTCTATTTCTACAAATTCTCCTTTTTATCTTATTCAAACCTACTATCTACTTTCTACACTAGGGTGATGATATTATGCTAGAAACATGAAAAAGAACCTCTTTTGTGGTGTTCCATTCCATTCATCTAATCTACCTTGCATGGCCTAGTTTTTAGCATTCAATATATAATTTCCTTTCAATCATTTGTTCAAACAATCCACTCATCTTTTATGTCAATTTGTAGCCTAAATTCTTATATTCTTCATATTATTCACCTTGAGTTGACTTTGTCTTACCATTTATTATAAAATTTACCTTGCATTTAATCTTTGTGCCAAGGTTATGTTAGGAATATATTGTGGCCACTCATGAAAAGGGTTGTAAACAATCATTGGACCTTCTAAAATAAATTCACTTTCAATTATGCTTTGATGGACACTAAAAAAGGTATTTTTGATTTATTGATTCATGTAGTTACTATACTACTTGTGTAGCCTTTCACATTTCATTGAGATATTTTATCAAATTGTTCCTTTTCCTTCTTATAGATAGCCACACCATTTTATTTTATTTCACATTTTGTCAAGAAATTTAAATTATTTGTTACACTTCAATTATTGTAATATTTATGGCCTTTTCTTTTCTTGATATTTTGGGCTTTGGAATCTGGTTTTGGCCTACACATTGAATCCTTGTGAAACAAACCAATATAAAAAATTAATTCAAATTGACACCAAGTTTAAATTTAAAGTTAAAAAGCATTTAATATACTTTTATTATTATTAAAATTTAAATATTAAAATAAACTCCATCAAGTTGAAAAGGGTTTTTAAATTCATCTATGATTTGGTTGAAGACTCCATTGGGATAGTCATTGTTGTAGATTTTCTCTTGGATCCTCTTTTTCATTTCTCATATTTGGAGGTAGGTTCAGGTTTTCTCTCCAACACCATGGATACACTCTAGTGTTTCCATTTTCTTCATCTACTTTGCAAAAAATATATCTATGAATCCATTATCAATGATAATAGCCTGCAACTAGCTTTCCTTAAGTATGCACCACTTGAAGGTCAATCTATAGTGGGTGGAATATTTTCAAAACTTCTCCTTCATACTTCAAAGGAATGAAAGTGTTTATTCAATTCCACGATCTTTAGTTTTAGAAATGACTATTCTCTAGCTTTCAAATATGTTGTTATATCTCATTGGGGACACTATGGATCAACCTCTTCTTCTGAAGACCAAAATTCTCTTCAAATAATAGTGTATTCTCCTCAAGCACTCTTCTCCTCATCTAGCTTAAGATGCTAAGTGATAAGGACAACACTACTCTCTCCTCCAATTTATAGTCTACTTTTTGTCTCATTTTTCTTCAAAATTTTATGTGAAATTGATGCAGGAGCATCACTCTCAATGTGGTTTTTTAATGCTTCTTAGGATGTTAGGAGTTTTGATTTTGATTGTAGGGGTCTTAAGAGGGCACCATGGAATCATGAGAAGTTATTTTCTTTAATGTTTTTGTTTTGGCTAGGTTGAAAGTTGCACAAAGAGGTGTAATTGTCAAATTTTATGCAAAAATCATTAGGTTTGTATGGAAAAGGACAAAACAACTCATGTGTAACTACTTTTTAAGGTTCTTTGGATGCAAATGAATGGAAATATATTATCCAAGAAAGGAGGGAGCAATATTTTGATGTTATATCATGTTATTTTGCATTTTGATGATAGTTTTCATTATGAAACAACAAGAAATCAATTCTATATGGATTTTTATGGTAGTGGGGATGGTCTGTGAGATAGTGATTTAATAGATCTTTGTGTTAGGGTTAATATGCACTTTGTTTGGTTGAATTTCATGTTAAAATGAGAAAGTTATGAGGAAAATAATGCTCATGGGTTAGTTATAGGCCTAGGGTGGTAGAAAGGATAGTGAAGCAAGAAATTTGGTATAAGGTTAAGCAAGAAAATGAAAGATGCCTCCAAGAAATGTTGAGAGGATGGTAGAAAGGATAGTCACACAACTGGGAGAATCCCTTGCCAGATAAATGAGGGAGATGAGAATCGGTTTGTATGCAAGACTCATTGCAGTGGAAGAAAACAAAAGAAGAGGAATGGTTACAAGAGATGTGAGTGACCAAGAAGATGAAGTGGTGAATGAAGCACCTCAAGAAGAACCTCAAGAAGAGAGGGATGTTGATGATTTGAGGATGGAAATATTGTTGAAGACAGTCAAGGGTGAAGGAACCAAGGTGAAGGTGGAACTTCTAGTGTATGCAGGTATTTTAAATGGTGAAGAACTCCTTGATTGGATAGGGGAGTTGGATAAATAATTTGAATTGGGGGAGGTACCCAAAGACCAACAAGTAAATTTGGCTAGGACCAAGTTGAAAGATAATGCATGCCTATGGTGGGATTATGTTCAGGAAGATAGGAAAAAGAAAGGAAAATCCAATATTACTTCTTGGGATAGGATGGTTTCCAAGTTGAAGGGAAAATTCATGCCTAGTGACTACATAACCTAGTTGTATAGGAAGTTGTAGAACTTGAAACAAAAGGATATGGGAGTGAAAGAATACACTGAAGAGTTTTTATAAGTTGAGCATAAAGTTAGGACATATGGAGGATGATGCATACAAGATTGAAAGGTATCTAAATGGTTTGAAGTATAGCTTACAAGATGAGTTAAGCCTCACAAGCCCCAAGACACTTGAAGAGTGTTATCAGTTGGCCTTAAAGGATGAAGAGAAGTTGAATAGAAAGCAAGAAAATAAAAATGGAGGTAAAGGAAGGAACTTCAAAGGTAGAGGTTCATATGGTGGTAGAGGAAAATCACAAAGAACTCCAGGAGAGTCAAGCACCTCACAAGAACAAGAACCAAATGCAAGAGGGGGTTTTAGAGGAAGAAGGCCTAACTTCAGGGGTAGATTTTCACAAAGAGGACGATTCAATGGATTCACAGGAAAATGCTACATGTGCAACAAGTTCTCTAGTCATCAAGCTTGGGAGTGTCAAGAAGAGCATACCACCACTACCTTTAGGAATGAAAGAAGGAATCAAGTTGCTCAAGGAGGAGATGAAGAAAGTGTGAACTCTTCCCCACAACTAGAAGAACCAGAGAAAGGAGAATCTTTGCTAATGAGAAGTAAATTGATCAAGGTTCCAATGGAGAAAGAGCCACCTCAAAGAAAATCACTATTCAGGACTATTTGCAAGTATCAATGTAAGTGTTGCCAAGTTGTGATCATTCAGGAATTACTAATAATTTAGTTGTTGTTGAGATGGTAGAGAAATTAAATTTGAAGAGATTACCTCATCCTACACCCTATAAGACCTAATATAGTGATCAATGAGAGAAAATATTTTTTAAGGAAAAAAATTGTGGGAGTATGGCAGGTCATTTTGGCCTTGATAAGACATAGAGCAATTGAGAAGGAATTAATTTTGGCCAAGGATGTAATCAGATGTGAGAATATTTGTGGAGAGATGTACCTTATTCCTAAAAAGGGAGCAACACTAATGCAGGGTTGTACTAACCTTTACCCATTCCCAATAGGCCTTGGGAATCCATTAGTATGGATTTTGTCATGGGATTGCCAAAGACACAAAGGGGTTTTGATTCAGTTTATGTGGCTGTTGACAAGTTTTCCAAGATGGCCCATTTCATTCCCAACAAAAGTACAAGTGATGCTTCATATGTGGCAAGATTTTTCCTTAAAGAAGTTATTAGACTACATGGATTTCCATTAAGCATAGTCTCAGATAGAGATAGTAAGTTTAAAGGAAATTTTTGGAGAACATTGTGGAGAAAGCTTGGTACTAATCTCAATTTTAGCTCAGCCTACCACCCTTAGACTGATGACCAAACCGAGGTGGCCAATAGGAGATTAGGTAACCTATTAAGATGCCTTTCAAAGTATCATTCTAAACAGTGGGATCCTGTGTTACCCCAAGCAAATTTTTCTTATAAAGATTCAGTGAATAGGAGCATTGACAAGAGTACATTTCAAGTGGTCTATGGTATGCAATCAAGGGGAGTGTTTGAATTGAGCGATCTTAGTGGTATGGAGAAGAAAAGTGCAGAGGGTGAGCAATTTCTCATTTATATGCAAGAAATTCATCAAGAAGTGAAAAAGAAGCTCCAAACTAGTGTTGAAAAATACAAACAAAAGGTAGATGTAAAGAGAATGGAAGTTAATTTCAAGGTTGGAGATATTATCTTAACACATCTCAGGAAGAAGAGGTTCCCAAAAGGTGAGTATTCAAAGTTGCATATGAAGAAGATAGGCCCTTGTAGGATTGTTCACAAGTTTGTCAACAATGCTTATGAGATTGAATTGCCTAGTGGATTTGGCATCTCACCTATTTTTAATGTTGTTGATTTGTATTCTTACAAAGGAGATGCTATTTCTGATGAAGGAATATGTTTACACCAGATTTTAGATGCTATTTGGATAAAGGATCTTCCACCTAGCAAACCAACAGAGTTAGACTGCATCATTGACACCAAAGAGATCAAGAAGACAAGGGGCAAACAATATTTTTAGTATTTGGTTAAGTGGAAAGGCTTCCAAATTGAAGATGCCACATGGATGACAGAGACAAATATTCTCAAACATGGGAGGATAGTATCGGACCTCTTCTCAGGTGGAACTTGAGCTCTTTTTCTTTTCCTTGGGAGTATGATGCAGGAGCATCACTCTCAATGGGTTTTTTTCATGCTTCTTAGGATGCTAGGAGTTTTTATTGTGATTGTAGGGGTCTTAAGAGGACACCATGGAATCATGAGAAGCTCTTTTCTTTAATGTTTTTGTTTTGGCTAGGTTGAAAGTTGCACAAGGAGGTATAATTGTCAAATTTTATGCAATAATCATTAGGTTTGTATGGAAAAGGACAAAGCAACTTATGTGTAATTGTTTTTGAAGGTTCTTTGGATGCAAATGAATGGAAATATATGGTCCAATAAAGGAGGGAGAAATATTTTGATGTTATACCCTATTATTTTGCATTTTCATGACAACTTTCATTGTGAAACAACAAGAAATCAATTTTGTACAGATTTGTACGACAGTGGGGTCAATCTATGAGATATTGGTTTAATAGATCTTTGTTTTAGGGTTGATATGCACTTTTTTTGGTTGAATTTCATGTTAAAATGAGCAAGTTATGAGGAAAATAGTGCTCACGGGTCAGTTATAGGCCTAAGGTTTCCAGGAATAAAAAACTAATCCATATCTTCACTTCTAGCCATTGGAAAATTTTGAGTTTTGGTACAAATTTTCTGTAGTTTATTTTGGATTTGTTCCCAAAAGGAGTACTAATTCGTTGATTTGTGTGATTTATGATAGATGGTGTGATTTTTCTATCTCTTTAGTGTTTGAAACCCTGCCTCTTTGAGGGTTTATTGAAATTGCTTTGCTTTGGGTTTAAATGTTGTCAATAACTATCAAAAGGGAGTATTTGGAGTGTGTTTAAGAGTTTTAAAACCTAAGTGTGCAAAGAATAGATGAATTTAGATTCTTTATAAGTTGAACCTATCAAAAAGGCTTGTAAAGCATGTTAGCAGGGTATTAGTTGTTTTCATCTTTGAAGGACCAAACACACTTGTGCTTATTGTTGTTTAAGCCACATTGTCATTGTTTTGAGAGTCCATAGGTGTTGCAAAATCTTTCACTCTACATCATGAAAGTTGATAATCTCCTATTGTTTCTTCTTATTACCTAGTTTTTTATATAATATATATTTTATATTTAGTTCTCAAATGCTATAACTGAACTGAATAGTCATATGTAACTATTTCTTTAGTTTAATATATTACTGGGATTTATCCCTTTTATCAAAAAATACTAAAATAAACTCATTTACATATAATATGAATCAAAATTAAAATATATAAACTAATTTTAATTTCAATTTATCTCCACATTTTAAACACAAAATGATTAAAAAATGTGATTACTTAAATTTGAAATATTGATTTTTAGTAATTTTCTTAAATTATAAGAATGTACAAAATATAATAGGTGAAATAATACCATATATCACACAAAACCATCCTGTGCCACAATACTTGAAAATGGAAAAATATGATAACCTTTCCAATGCAACAAGGTGGTAATGTGATGAATAAAGTGCAACAAAAGCTAAGGTGACAAAATGATAAAGTGTGGCAATTGTGATGATAATGTGAAAAAATTATGATCTCGTAGCTATAAACAAAATAAGATATATGACACATGTTAAAAGACAAAATAATATAATAGGCCAAAAGTGATAGCATGCAATAAAATACCAAGGCGAGGTCAATAAACTCAAATATCGGTTTGTGAACCAAAGAGAAGTTGTGACAACATTGTAAATATGCAAACATGAAACAAAAGACCAAAGTATCAATAAAATTAGTCACATGTAACTATGGAGGGATACCATTAATGTAAATCAACCAAGCTCACAAAAATAAAGATCTCTAATTCAAGAAGAATTTAAGGGTTTGGTGTAAAGGGTCACATTTTTTCACTATATGCATCATATTTTTCCTTTTCACTCTTAAATATAAATTTATTCTATATATATACCTTTCATTGCTTCTTAAATATAAATTTATTCTATATATATACCTTTCATTGCTTCTTAAATATAAATTTATTCTATATATATACCTTTCATTGCTTCATCAAATGACACATGTACTACTTTTCCATTGCCTCTTAGTATTAATTGTTCATTACCACATCCCTATTCCTTTCCTATCTATAAGAATTCAATAGCCAATATGATATTGAAGATTTCATGAGATCCTTCATACATATCTATAACTTAAAATTCAACTCTTATCTTTATACCCATGAAGTCTACTAGTACATTTTTCATATGCCTATTGGAAATATAGATCTTCCATCTACTAAATAAATATTGTATGGTATTTCATGTGGTTGTGATATCCCAAATGTTTATGAAATCTCTTTAGGAATAATATTTATGTTTGATCCTAGGTCTAGCAAAGATATTTTGAGCATTTTTTTATTTACCTTGACATCCATTAAAATTGGCTACTTCTTCCATCTCATTTGGTTTTTTAAGGATCGAATCCATGGTTTCCTATATTGTAGTCCTATTTATTCCAATGTTTTATTTTTTTATAAAAAAATTAATAAGTTTTCATCCTCTATTATATTAGGTATTTCTTTTAGGTTTTGTGCCTCTCTATCTGAGATGATTGGAAGAGGGTTCAACCTACCTTTTATGCCTTCCCCACCAAGCCCTACACAGTTTCTTATTTTCTTTTTGTTTTTATAGTTTTTCTATTATGTTTTATGATTTTCTAATCACTATATCATGGTCCCTTTTTAAGATTCTTTTTCCTCCTCACTTCCATATTATTCTCTTAATATATTCTTATTTTTATTATTATATAATCCTCCACAAGTTATTACTATAAATTTGTTCTCTTTTTCTTTTTTTCCAATGGCTTCTTTCCTAATTTATCTTTCTTTTGATTATTAATTTTTCAAGTAATTCTTCCTCAATCATAATGGGTTCTCCTACTTCATAGTTATATTATATATCTATTTTTTAATATTATTATATAATCCTCCACAAGTTATTACTACAAATTTGTTCTCTTTTTCTTGTTTTCCAATGGCTTCTTTCCTAATTTATCTTTCTTTTGGTTATTAATTTTTCAAGTAATTCTTCCTTAATCATAAAGGGATCTCCTACTTCATAGTTATATTATTTTTTAATATTGTGGCACCATGTAGTACATTAAAAAAAATTCTTCACTTCTCATTCCTAGTACTATTCCACTCATATAATATTATGTGACTTAGGCATATTTCATTATTAAATCATGTTGTCTATGTTGTCTTTGGTTTTTTTATAATCTATGTTGGCTTTGCTCCAAGGAGATTCAAATATGAAGAAATGCTCATTGAAATCCTTAGAATCCTTACCAAACACAAGGATTTTATTTGTGTTCATGAACATGCTTTTAAGATTTAAAGGTGTATTCAATTTATACTTTTTTAATTAACGATATTCCTTCCTCCCAATATATCTTTGACTCTTCATTCTCTCTTTTCTTCAAGTCCTTTTTACATAATTCTAATTTATTTTATTTTACTAATATTTCTCTTCTACCTTTATCTCTTGATAATTAGATTTTAGAATAGTTAGTGTCTAATATATCTTAAAATTATTCCACACTTTGTTCTTTCTCTCGCTCTCTCTAGGATTAGTAATGATTCACTACTTATTTCTTCTTCAAAAAAATTTCTTGACTTATGTAGTATAGGGGTGACTATTGGTATAGGGGCTCAGCTCTTCCAAGTGTCCTTTCATCTCATTAGTTACAAGCTTTGATATTTTTTGACATTTTATTAAATAATGTAGGGTTTTCCCACCCTTTTCCATTTATTTCAATTGTATCATTGTCTAACATATTGTACATTTCCATTCTCTTATTTTTCTACATTTTGTTAGATTTTTATTAAGATTCAGAGTTTTCCTCATCTATTCCTTTTGTAAACATAATTTTTTACCTCCTAAATCTTATATTTTATTTGCTCAAATTTATGGGTTTTAACTTTAAAATTGAGGTCAATAAACCATAAAGTATTTAATAATTGTGAACTTAATATTAGATAGAATTTAAAATATAGATTTCTAGTCAAAATTTTAATTTGTGAAGTGTCATTGCTTCTATGTTCTAGAGTCAAGAATCCATTTTGTATAGAACTATTAATAGCTTATAATCCCTTTATCTAATAATTCCTTGAATTCATCATATTGTTTTATAGTATCTATTAATATGGATAGCTAGTTGCTCAAACATTTATTGTTATTGACTAGTATAATAACTATACATATCTATTGCTTTGATTCCTGCAAAGGTGTCGGTTGATGGGACTTACCCTATCTCTAAGGGGGGACTTATTGCCTCTTTCTTGCCTGGTAATACGTCATCTTGTACCTCTTCTAAGGTTATGGTTGCTAATAAGGATATCATCGGTCAAAGATTCTCTAGCACTTCTATTTTTGGTTTAAAGTGGTCAAATATTTTTGGTGCTAAACCAAAAGGAAATATCTCGTTGCTACTGGTTATTCATTTTTCTAACTTGTCATCTAGTGAGTTTCAATCTCTGTTCCAGATTGTATCATTGAAAAAAGTGTGTCCAATATGGATATGTCTTTGGTTGGGAAGTTCTTGGTTCCTCATTTGAACATTGAGATGGTTCACTCCTTAACTCTCAAAAGATGGAGGACTAAAGGGCAGCTTGATGTAGTTTCCATGGCGAAGGGTTTTTTCTCATTTTCTTTCACTTGCATATCTTTTATGCCATCCAAACTAGACTTTGATAAGTGGAAATATGATTATGATATGATGATGTTTACATGGATGAATGTGTGAATGTGTATGAAATTTAGAGTGAATTTGATTTTAATTTATGATTGTTAATTACATGCATGCTTTAGATGAAACTACTTGCAACCAAAAGAATTGCAAAGAACAATAACTAGAGAACTCAACTTGCAACCAAAGGATTCCAAGCCGATTATAGGGGAGATTCCAAGGATGTTGGAAATGTGACAGTTGTAGAAATTATGGAAGCGATCATTGGAGTGGTCAATTGTGAGTCATCAAAGCATTCAATAAGATGATGGAGGAAAGAACAATTTTGTTGTGATCAAGAAATTGACGTGATTGTTTGCATAGAGAATGTCTCTGTCATGTTGTTAAAGCATAATTGCAAACATATTTGTCTTCTATATTTTTCAATTATAGTTTCAGTTGCAAAGATTTTGTCTCTCTCTATTTTTAAGGAGATTGGAAATCTTCGCTTAATTTCTATTTTCAATCCTTATGCAAATAAACTTCCCCCCAAACCTATATAGTTGGATTGGTGGTTGAGGAGAAGATCTAGTTGGAAGATATGTTTTGATAGTTATAGTTTTGTTTCACAGACAATATATTTGTTATTTTTCTGTTATGTGCTCATGAATGAGAAATTTGTGAAGATTCCTGTCAAATTATAGAGTTCAGTTATATGCAATAAAGATGTTCAAGTTTACTGTTATGGTTAGTTGAATCAAGTAGCACATATTCGGTTTCTCTTGTAGGTGCAATAGCTTGAGAAAGGGCCACTCAAGGTACTATTCACCCACCTTCATTTCTATTGTCAATTTTCAATTGTGAGTCATTAGAGAATTCAATAAGATGATGGAGGAAAGAAGAAGTTTGTAGTGATCAAGAAATTGACATGGCTATTTGCATAAATCACGTCTCTATCATGTTGTTAAATCAGAATTACAAACCTGTTTGTCTTCTATATTTTTCAATTATAGATTTAGTTGCAAAGAATTTTTCTCTCTCTATTTTGAAGGAGAGTGAAAATCTTCATTTTTTTTTATTTTTTAGTCCTTATGCAAATAAACCTCCTCCTGAACCTATATAGTTGGATCGATGGTTGAGGAGCAGATCTAGTTGGAAGATATGTTTTGATAGTTATAGTTTTGTTTCATAGATAGTATCTTTGTTAGTTTTTTGTTATGTGTTCATGAATGATAAATCTGTGAAGATTCTTGTCAGATTGTAGAGTTTAGTTATATGCAATAAAGATGTTCTAGTTTATTGTTATGGTTAGTTGAATCAAGTAGCACATATTTGGTTTCTCTTGTGGGTACATCAGCTTGAGCAAGGGCCACTCAAGGTACTATTCGCCCACCTTCATTTCTATTGTTAATTTAGATGTTTACATTATTGCATTCATTCCAGTAGATTCTTCATTACATGCACATGAATGATACTTAGTCTCATGCTTTAAGTTCTGTAATGCATCATTGAGTCATCCTCCAGAGTGAGTCAAGTGGTTAGAAGTAAGAATCAAAAGTTCTAGTGAAATTGTAGAGTTTAGGTTTATCAGTTCACAATTACAGTGTTAAGCCGAAGTTACCCACAACATCAGTGGTAGATTAAGTTATTTCCCTTGTTTTGCAGTTTATGATTTATTTTCCTTTTCTAGTCTTTACTATTTTCCTGCACATGTGTAAACCACATATACTTGATGATATAGGTTGTGTAGAGTCTGTGAATGCACATACAGTTCCAACATCATCAAAAGCTTATGAATCCCTAGTTGATAATTTAATAGTCTTTGCAATGGTTTAGTGGACTATTCAATTAGGAACACTTCCTTTCAATTGTGTGTCTAAAACCAAGTTGACTTGACATTAGTGAGGCCTTACATTTTTGGCACCATTATTAGGGATGGTGATAAATTCAATATTCTCCATTGTTATTTCAAAGCTTTCATGGTTAGAATTGTTTCTTCAATATTAGGGTAATTATGATTTAGTTATAAATACAAATTTTTTTACTAACAATGTGCAGGAGTTGTTGATCCAAAGAGTCAAACCTATTGTATGTGGATGTGGTGAGATGCTCTAGGAAGATTTATCCCCTCAACACATGAAGCTTTAAAGGATACTTGTGATCATAGTGAACGGAGTGAGGATATTCTTGAATAAGAATCATCCCTAACACCTATATCCACGTTAGATATAGAGGAGACTTCCCATACACATATCATCACCATGGGTGATGTTGTAGTGGAAGACCCGCCAGATTATGTAACCTTTGATTTCCCCATTGCCAACCAAGAGAGAGCAACTGCACTAAATAATATACCTCCTTTAGCATTACCTGTCTTCTATATATTGGTCACAGAGGAACCAAATACATTATTATTTGATTTTGATGTGTTGTGTAGAAGTTATTATTATACTATAGATGCACATAGGCTCAAATTATTTCTAGCGACCCTAAAGGATGTTGGTTTGAAATGGTTTATGGGTTTGGGAAGAGATGTTGTTTCAAATTGGAATACCATGAAGAAAAAGTTCTTGGAGAAGTACCAGGACTACTATAGAGGAATAGATAGAAAGAGAGATGACATCTTCATGATGTCACAAAAAGAGGATACATCCTTAGAGGACTACATGGAAAGGTTTCAAATTTTTCTTAAGAAATCCCACCAGAACAAACTCTCTGATGATTCTTTGAAGTTGATATCCTTAAGGGGGATTAATAAGGATCGAATGGATGCACTTAACATCATTGGGGTAGGAGATATATCTTAGGCACCATTTGAGGAGATTTAAAAGGCATGTAGGAACTATTCAAGGTCTTTCACAAACAAGGTTAGAGGAGGCATGGCATCTTCCATCATCAAACCATCCAATGGAGTTTCTAAAGTTTAATTGAGTAATCTTATATCAAACATGAATGAGGATATTATCAACCATTTGGCTACACAAATAGATACCCTCCATATCAAAAAGAAGCAAGAGGAGGCAGAAGCAACTCTTATAGAATACTACCCACATTGTAGACAAAGGACTAACTGTAAATGCAAGAAGGTGGTAAGTATCTCTGAAGGACATTAGACTTTCATACATTAGAAGGAGAAGATGGAAAATTATTCGACATAGCTCAAAGGAAGCCATGGAAGCCAAGAAAAGGTATGCCCAAAGATCCTTTGAATTATAACATGTCATTTTTTGGTAATAATTCAATCTTCCTAATTGGAATCCTCAATCTTGGGACAATATTCAAAACTAATAATGAGAAATTCCTGAAACCAATTAGAACCAATATTAGAAAAATATGTGGCCATCACAATTACCAAGGATCTAATTCCCAATAGCCACCCCAACAAAACCAATGGTAACCCCAGAGGCAAAGAGGCCAGCAATGGAAAAACCAAAACATGAATTACTAATAGCCAAAATAATAAGCCATTATGCCAACGCTAAAAAAACTAGCACCACAACCACCTAGAGCACCCTAGCTGCCAGCACAACCTGCACCTAACCCCAATAACAAGCCTATTCAACAAGCCTACACTAATGAAGTTATTTAATACCTTACTTATGGGGTAGAGTTGAGTGATGTCCACATCAAATCAAGGAAAATTTTAGCTAGACCTTCATCCCCTCAAATCACTAAATTGGTTGATGAAGAACCCCCAGTAAAGACCTTGGACACTCAACCTAAGGAGCTTGAGTCAAATCAGGTTAACCAAACCAATCCAAGTTGAGAGCCTCCATTCCTTGAAATCTTAGTAGTTCAAAAACATCAAACACAAGATGAAATGGATTTGTTGCGATAAATTAAAGATGTTTGTATCAAAATTCCCCGTTATCCAATCCATTAAGGAGGTTCCTATCTACACCAAAACAATGAGAGTTTTCCTTAAAAATCCACATGGGAAGAGGAAATATCCTTAGATAGTACAAGTCCTATGCATCTTGCAAATATCATGTTGGGAAACACAATTGTTCCCAAGTATGCAGACCCTGGGAGTCTTGTGGTGGATGTAAAGATAAATGGCACTCTCATTAAGAACACCCTAATTGAATTGAGAGTAGTTATCAATGTAATGAATAAAGAGACCATGAAGTTGTCATAGTTGATAGAACTCAAACATACACCTACTATTCTACAGTTGGTAGATAGATCCACAGTAAAACCTGAGGGTATAATTGAAGACTTGGTGATAACACTAGATTCATGGGAGTACCCTACAAATTTTATGGTGTTGTAGCCAGAGGTTAATCTTCAAGGTTACCGACTCATTTTAGGAAGACCTTGGCTGGAAACAACAGATTCCTTCATAGGTTGCAGGTCTAGGAATATGATTATCTTTAATGGAAATATGACTAAAAAACTAGTCCTTTATCCACTAGCCTAGCCACATGCAAACCTAGAACAAACCATTTTTCCTTTCCTAGATGAGGAGGACCAATACTCCTTGCAATCCTTGATGACTATTGAACACAATCCACTACTCCAACACCAAGATGAAGATTTCTTGATAGTAAACATCATGCAAAATGACTATGGTAGGGACCCGTAGCATCAAGACTAGTTGACATGTTTGCAGGACCCTTTGCAAAATATTATGCCTACTAGTTCATTTGAGTCAATTTCCTAAATATTTCACAATTTTTTACCTCACCAATGTATTCCAAACATAGCATGACTTGACATCTCATCAGTGCAAACAACATCCAAGAATTTATAGATCATGTTGAGTAAAACATTGAATGTTAATAGTTAATTGATGGATATACATCAAACCTCACTGATAAAGTGCTACAAGAACATGCAACAACCTTTGCATGGGATTATCATGACATGAAGGGGATAGACCTAGAATTTTGCATGCATAAGATTTACATCAATGATGGTTTTAAACCCACAAGACAACCACAAAGGA
The DNA here is from genome assembly GCA_007258455.2 of Sequoia sempervirens. Taxonomy (NCBI): domain Eukaryota; kingdom Viridiplantae; phylum Streptophyta; class Pinopsida; order Cupressales; family Cupressaceae; genus Sequoia; species Sequoia sempervirens. The sequence continues at coordinate 1,192,787,623 of VDFB02271358.1, forward strand.
GAATGAACCCTACAATCAGGGACATAGCTAAAATAGAATTACAAAAATTACTTGATGCAAGTTTTATATATATTATCTCTAATAGTCAATGGGCGTCACCTCTAGAAATTGTCCCAAAGAAAGGAGGAAAGTGGAGAGTATCTGTAGACTATCAAGAATTAAATGTTGCAACTAGGAAGGACCACTTTCCACTCTCCTTCATTGACCAAGTGCTTGATTCATTAGAAGGAAAAAAGTACTCCTTTTTTGGATGGATTTAGTGGCTACAACCAAATTAAGATTTCCCCCAAAGACTAGGACAAGACAAAATTTACATGCCCTCGGGGCACATATGCTTATTCTATCCTACCATTTGGCCTATGTAATGCACCAACCACTTTCTAGAGGGCGATACTGAGTATATTCTCACACTTTTCCCATGATTCCATGGAAGTTTACATGGATGATTTCACAACATATGGGAATACATATAATGAAGCACTTGGAAATCTAGATAAGGTACTAAAAAGGTGTCATGAACACAACTTATCCCTGAGTCATGAAAAATGTTTCATGATGATGACAGAAGGGATTGCATTGGGACATTTTATGTCAAATGAAGGAATACAAGTGGAACCCAACAAAATTGAACTAATATCACTCCATGTGCCTCAAAGACAAAAATATGTTAGAAGTTTCCTAGGATATGTTGGGTATTATAGGAGATTCATCCAATATTTTAGCAAACTTGCAGCTCCCCTATTTTTTTTTCTATCCAAAGATGTAGAATTTTAATGGATGGCTACTTGTCAACACTCTTTTGAAGCACTCAATACAACATTGACTAAAACCCTTGTCTTGAGAGGACCAAATTGGACCTTACCTTTCCACATAAATACAGATGGGTGTTATAGGAGTTGTATTGGGGAAAAAGGAAGAAAACATGAAGTATGCCATATATTACATCAACAAAAATCTACAAGGGGTAGAACTTAATTATACGATGATAGAGAAAGAAATGTTGGTAGTGGTATATGAAGTAAAAAATGCCAAGAATTATATTACAAGATATTTGGTGTTCATACACATTGACCACACAAAAATTAGGTATCTAATGAACAAACCATTGGTTGGTGATAGGCTTGTAAGGTGGTTACCGTTGCTTCAAGAATTTGACATCACTATTATGGAAAAGCAAGGTAAAGAAAATGTAGTGGAAAATTTTCTATCTAGACTACCAACCAAATCAGAAGAATATGTTGATGATACATCCCAAATGAGCATTTATTTGCTTTATCTCTACATACACCTTGATTTGTAGGAATTTCCAACTATCTAGTATCAAGAAAAGAACCACCTCATTTCTCCCCAAGATAAAAGAGAAAATTGGTTCACAAGAGTTTTCCCCACTCTTGGATAGTTGGATACTTATTTTACACAGGCCCAGATAACATTATGAGGAGATGTATCACAGAAGATGAAGTATATTACATTCTTAGATCATACCATGATGAACCCTATTGGGGAAACTTTACAACAAAGAGAAGAGCTATTAATATTCTCACCACTAGATATTATTGGCCAACTCTTTATAAGGATGCAATGAAATACACAAGGGGCTATGATAGGAGTCAAAGAATGGGAAGGCCAACAAAATGGATGAAATTCCATTACAACCACAGTTAGCAATAGTACCATTTGATAAGTGGGGGTTATATTTTATTGGCCCAATATTACCAACATCTAACAACAAGGAGTACATACTATTATGCATAGATTACCTTAACAAGTGGGTGGAGGTTAAGGCTTTACAATTTTCTAGGGATGGTAATGTAGCAAATTTTCTCTATGAGGACATATTTACAAGATATGGAGTACCAAGGAAAATTTTCACAGACCAAGGACCCCAATTTACATCAGAACTAATCACAAAATTGGTTCAAGAATATGAGATCAAACATAGGAAGTCCACACCTACCACCCTCAAGCTAATGGATAGGTGGAAGTCAGAAACAGGGAGATTGAAAACATTCTAACAAAGACAATACAAATTCATAGGAAATATTGGGAAGCCAAATTCCTTGAGGTAGTTTGGGTGTATAGGACAACTTGGAAAACCACAACAAGGTTTACACCATATGAATTGGTGTATGGAAATAAATCAATACTTCCTATTGAATTAGAATATAAAAATTTGAGAACAGTTTTTCAATTGGGCATGGACTTATCAACATCACAACAAGAGAAATTACACAACCTCAATTCACTTAATGAAATTAGGATGGAGGCAATACACCACACTAAAGCTCTTCAGGATTAAAAAATCAGATGGAATGATCGGGTTCATCAATACTAAGGAATTTAGTGTAGTTGATTGGGCTCTGCTCTATGACTCAATATATCAAGACTACAAGGGAAAGTTGCAAACAAGGTGGTTTGGGCCCTATGGAATCAAGTAGGTGTTTCCCAATGGAGCCATAAAACTGCATACAATTGATGAAGTCAGGTTCTCATTACTGGTTAATGGACATAGGCTAAAGTTGTACAAGAAACCACTATAGAAAGATGATTTTTCCTTCTTTTATTAGTTCAAAAATTTGAGCCTTCACTTGATAATTCAACTACAACAACTACAAGTTCTACACATGACTCGGTATATGAGCTATCTAGCTCACCTACTATTTTTACACAAGTATGATTTATAACACAACTCACAAAACACACACTGCACACAGTGATGAGAAACAACAATAATTTTCAACAACAATCAGTGAAGTTGTAGGGAACTATAGCAACATGCCTGAAGGTGACAATATTTAGAAAGGGGCCTATAGCAACTCACCTAAAGGTGATAATATTTAGAAAGGGACTTGTTACTAAAGGCACTTGTAGCAATTATCTGACAATCATTTCAAAAATTCCTAACAAATTAATTACATATCCCTACTTTCCACCTCCATAATTCTACACATGCATCATATACACATCATAACATGTAGCATTTCCATCACCTTTTTCACCTCCCACATATCATAAATTTCATTCCACATCTCATCTACCTACATCCGGTAACCTTTCCAAACCATCATTTACCACGCACCATCCATTTTGCATGAGTTAAGTTTCATTTCACAAGAAATCTATAGGTACATGCATTAACTTCTCATAATTAGCATAGAATGATACTTTATTTTCGACATGTTTTAATATTAATTCATGCATGCTTCATATCTAATTTTATTTCCCACTTCCTACAATTTAGCCCTCCACTATAACCTGTACAATTAAGTGAGGACACTTAAAACCTTTATTTGGGGGAGGGGTACTCTTCATTTTCTTTATTCTCAAAAACTAAAAACTCTTTGCAACCTAAAAACTCTCTACACCCTTTTTCCATTCTATTTTCCTCCATTTTTACACAAATGCAAGCTTAGAGGAGAATAGAAGGGTTAGAAGCAGCTAAATTGAAAAGGTATAGCATAGTGGAAGCAATGTAGTTGGTGTGACAAGAAGAAATTGAGTCCAAAAATTGAACTAGAATAGAGCATAATTAAGGGAATTTGAGAACAACAACAGTGTCATGGGTGGTGACATTATCCAGAGAGAACCAATAGCACATGCCCAACTGTTGGAAGAAAGGCTAGTATTACCTATTTTTATACAAGTTGGTTGGGTAGAGTACTTCTTGAAACTCATAGAGTTCAGTGAAGTCATGGCACAATAATTTTATACCACACTATAAAATGATGAAGCAACTGTAAGAGGTTTGAAGTTGGATGCTTCAGGGGCTAACATTGTTGAGCTATTAGGATTTCCATGAGAAGGAGAAGAGTTACTAGTGAGGGCACATGTCATAGCTTTGAGGAACAAATTTAGAGAAAATGGAGAAAACCAAGACTCACCATCTCAAGGTACAAAAATATTATCCTTACCCTAGATATGGGCTTCAATAGCTTCTTACATAATCAAATACTTAACCTATGATGGTAGTAAATCATTGTTGTATACAATCCATTTCAAACTTTTAAGCCATCTTCACCATGATAGGAATGTAAATGTTCCAAATTTTCTTTACAATTTCTTGAAAATAATGAGTTTTGAGTATAAAAGGAAGAGGAGTAACACAACATTGTCACATTTTTGCTTAGTCACATTGTTAATAAAAATAAGTTAGAATTCAATTCCCACATGTTTCTTGGGAGATTTTCCTAAATTGCAACCATATCAACACCATCCTTGAAGAACCTATTGTCTCAAAAAGAGAAGAGGAACATGTTGTATCAAAGAGGAGAATGCCCTCTAGCTCCTTTTTTTTTTCACCTACCCACAACATAGGAGATACAGAGGAGCAGAGCCTATAGGAAAATCAACCTACAACCTCTGAACAACCTATAACAAAAAGTACACAAGAGACCCATACCTTTGGAGAAACACCAAGAACCAAGAAAAGGAAAGGTGAATATTCTTCTATACCTGTAAGAGGGTAAAGGAAATCCACACAGCCTAGGAGGTAGTCACATTGCCTTGAGAGGAAAGGTGTTATGAGAGGTTCAATCAAAAAGAAGGAGGGAGATATTGTTATGGTTGAGACTGACTCAAAATTAAAGGGGAATTCTCCTGGTAATGAAAATGTACTTGATGCATAGACATGGAATTTTACAAGTACCTCTGAAACTAATTCAAAGGATGATTTTGTTACAAGGAAAGAAAGAAAAATAACATCAAAGAGTCCTAATTTAGAGGGTAACAAGCATACAAGTGAAGGGAATGATCAGTTGTTGGAAAGAGATGAAGATTTTTTTATTGAGGGAAAAGATATTGGAAAATAATTACAAGAGGCTATGGAAAGGATTAATCAATTAGAAGGTTTATTGAAAACACACTAGCAAAGAGAAAGTGAGAGGGACAAAATAATTGACGATTTGGAGGAAAAAATTTATGAATTTGAGCATGGGTATAGGTTGGATGAATTGGCACATCTTGTTATCATAGAAGTAAGAAACAAGGAGCTAGTACCCCAGGTTCCAATTCCTCCACTTTATGTTTCCTCTAAACCATCTATAGTGACCTTAGGTGTGGAATTGTGGAAAAGAACCCAAGAGTTCTTTGAGAAAGGACACTTGAGTAGAAAGATGTAGAAATAAAAAGGTTGAAAGTGAAGATTGAAGAAGTAGCAAACAAGTTGCACAAATTCTAAAGTGCAGAACTCCTGCAAGAGTTTATGCACTATTTCTACAAGAAAAATACTTGTGTGTTTTTAGTTTAGCCAGCTAATTAGTGATTTACCAATGTCAATGAATAAGAAATTTTTGTTTCTAGAAACTTTCTCTGACTCTACATCGGATATGCAAGATCAATTATGTGAGTTTTACTTGCATAATTTTTTGCTCTCAGATCAAACATAATGGAATCCTCTAACGTTTGTGGGGGACTTATATATTAAGGCACTAACCTCTTACATTAGAAATGAACAACAAATGGGTGAGATCTTACTGGAATATACTAAAAAGGAGAAATTTGTTGCTATGTAACTGAGGAAAGAATTCAAAGATCCCAATGAAGTTATTATGAATGGTTAGATCTCCTAACTTATAAAGGTGTAGGAAGGAAAATAATGAGTGTTAGAGAACATGACTACACTAGGATTAAGTAAATAGTTACAGGATCTATTGATCACACCTTCCAGTTTGTGAGGAAGAGATGGGAGGAATTAACCCCTGAATTACAAAAAAAAAGGAACCTCACTCCCTCTATAATTTTATAGTCATTATTAGAATATCCCACAAGTATATAGATATTTCTAGGGACAATGGAATTAAATAGTTCCCACTGACAATTCATCCACCTCTCCTTCTCTACCCAGTGCCACATTGGATAGGGAGGAACAAGGATGAAATAAAAGTAGCAGAGGACATGATGTTGGAAAAGATTTCATGTCGAAAGGGATACTAGTTGAGATAGGTTAAGGGATTTGATGTTGTTGGAGACTTCAGGGATATCAAATTGTAGTACAACCTCTATGACCCAAATTTTGCTTGAGGACAAGCAATTTCTCAATTGGGGGAAATGATGAGCCTAATTAATAACTATTTTTCTCTTGTTTAGTTCACATCTTTCAAACAATTTAGGCTACTTATTTCATATACATTCTTGAACTTATATATATTTTATATATTTTATTCCATCCAAACCAAACTTTGATAAGTGGAAATATGATTATGATATGATGGTGTTTGCATGGATGAATGTGTGAATGTGTATGAAATTCAGTGTGAATCTATGTTTAATTTATTATTGTTAATTGTATGTATGCTTTAGATGAAACTAACTCCTTGTATCTAGAAGAATTTCAACCCATCGCAACTGGAGAACTCAAACCACAACCAAAGGATTCCAAGTTGATTACAGGGGAGATTCCAAGGATGTTGGAAATGTGATAATTGTAGAAATGATGGAAGTGATCATTGGAGTGGTCAATTGTGAGTCATTGGATCATTCAATAAGATGATAGAGGAAAGAATAATTTTGCAATGATCAAGAAACTAAAGTGATTGTTTGCACATAGCACATCTCTATCATGTCGTTAAAGCAGAATTACAAACCTATTTTTCTTCTTCTGTCTTTTTCAGTTATAGTTTTAGTTGCAAATACTTTGTCTCTCTCTATTTTAAAGGAGAGTAGACATCTTCATTTAATTTATTTTTTCAATCTTTATACAAATAAACATCTTCCCGAAACTATATAGTTGGATCAGCGGTTGAGGAGCATATCTAGTTGGAAGATATGTTTTGATAGTTATAGTTTTGTTTCATAGACAATATCTATGTTAGTTTTTTGTTATGTTTTCATGAATGAGAAATCTATGAAGATTCATGTCATATTATAGAGTTTAATTATATGCAATAAATATGTTTGAGTTTATTGTTATGGTTAGTTGAATCAAGTGGCACATATTTGGTTTCTCTTATGGGTACAATATCTTGAGCAAGGGCCACTCAAGATACTATTCACCTACCTTCATTTATGTTGTCAATTTAGATGTTTACATTATTGCATTCATCTCAATGGATTCTTCATTACATGCACATGAATGATAATTAGTCTCATGCTTTAAGTTTTGTAATGCATCATTGAGTCATCCTTCGAAGTGATTCAAGTAGTTAGAAGTAAGAATCAAAAGTGCTACTGAAATTGAAAATTTCAGGTTTGGTAGTTCATAGTTACAATGTTAAGTTGAAGGTACCCTCAGCAACAGTAGCAGATTAAGTTATTTCCGTTGTTTTGTAGTTTATGCTTTATTTTACTTTTCTAGTATTTATGGTTTTCCTACACATGTTTAAACCACCTATACTTGATGATATAGGCCATGTACAATATGTGAATGCACATACAGTGCCAACATCATCAAATTTCTACGAAGCCCTAGTTGATAATTTAATGGAATATTTGCAAGGGTTTAGTGAATTGTTCTATTAGGAACCCTTCCTCTGAATTGTGTGTCTAACACCAAGTTGACTAGACATTAGTGAGGCCTTACACCTAGGTTCAACCCTAGACACTATTCCTATAGTGTGGCCCTAATTTGGGTCAAACTACCTGGTTTTCCTTTGGAGTTCTGTGATGAGGAAGTATTCAAAGGTTTAGTGAACACTTTTGGCACTCTTCTATCCATCAATTAAATGACTTCTTCTTGATGTTGCTTGGTCTAATCCCAATTATGTTTGAATATTGATCAAGTGAAGAGCTCGTATGTGGATTTGGGTTCCATGAATTTTGTGAGGTAGGAGCCTTTAAGCCTTTTGGTGGTAATTCTCTATTCAAGCATATCCTCTCACCCTTGGGTGGTGGATCAGATGCAATCATTTTCCTCGAGGAGATCCCTAACACTGATCAAGTGAAGAGCTTGAATGTGGTTTTGGACTCCAATGAGGTCTATGAAGAGGAACTCATTAATCCTTGTGATGGTGGTTCTTTATATGAGTGTACTCTCTCACCCTCAAGTGGTGGATCACATGCAATCATTAACTTGAATGAGTATATTCAGTCTGAGGTTTCTAATGGGGAGTTTATTGAGATCCCTTATGGTAATGTTGAAGCAAAAACTATTGTTGTTGAAGGGTCTATTCTCCATGTGCCTTCTCAAAGTCTCTCACATCCATATCAAAGTGTGTTTTCTTTTCTCTTGGATGGTTTTTAGGCTTCTCGAGTCTTGAGAGGTTGGATTGATCTGAAAAAGAACTATGTTACTGAGCAGAAGCCTCTCTCTTTGGTAAGTCCTAAGGACCCTCCTTTTGTTTTAGTTAAAGGGGAGAATAGAATAAAACCATATTCCCCCTAGGTTTAACCACTAGGAATACACTTAAATATGATTATGGTTTACAATCCAAGGGAAAGGGTAGGCCCTCTTCCAGTAGAGTAGGGAAAAAGAGAGTAAATTGGAAATAGTTGGAGGTACTCAGAAGAATTTGTTTGATATGTGCTTGAAAATCACTCCCCAAAAAACCTTATGAATATTATATCATGGAATATAAGGGGGTTAATAACCCTCATAAGCATGATCTTTTATCTAATATGATTAGAGATCATAGGCTTGATATTATTCTTATTCAAGAGACTAAGATGCTGACTAATAAGTTGAAGAAGATCAAAATCATATGTTCAAGGACTGTGGTCTTCATAGCTCTAATATTGAAGGTGCTTCAGGTGGTATTGAAATTTTTTGGAACCTAAGGACAGTTAAGGGATTAGCCCTTGTTACTGATCCTAATCATCTTGCTACTTGCTTCACCCATTTGTGTGATGATTCTTCTTGGATTGTCTCCAATATTTATGCTCCCAATAACAAGAATGTGAGAAATAGGTTATGGTGTAGTTTGAGTATTTTCAAAGCTCATTTCCAAAAATATAGATGTTTGGTTTATGGGGGATTTTAATACCCCTCTCAATGATGTTGAGAAATAGGGTGGCTCCCAAATCTAGATTGATATCAAATTTGATTTTATGTGGTTTATCAATGATCATGCTTTGTTAGACTTAGATCTTCAAGGGGAAAAATATACTTGGTCTAATATAAGGGTGAGAGATGCTCTCATTCAAGTCAATCTTGATCGTTCTTTGATTTCCCTTGATTGGATTTTCTCCTACTCATGTGCTCTCTCTGCTCTTACAAGGTTGGGTTCAGACCATTTTTAATGAGCAAAAAAAAGAATTTCCCCTTCTGGTTTGAAAAATTGTGGATTTATCATCCAAATATCCAAGGTAAAGTGTAGTACTTGTGGGATATCAAGGTTGATGGTTCTGCTATGTTTTGAATTGCTAAAAAACTTGCTTTTGTTAAGTATAATATTCAAAAATGGAACAAGTATTCCTTTGGTTATATTTTTTAGGGTAAGGTTGCAATTAAGGAGGAATTGAATGCAATGTAGAGGCTTATCCAACCAATGGTTTAGATCCCTTAATTATTGCTCAAGATATTTCTTTGTTGTCTCGTCTTCATGTTGTCATATCAAGGAAAGAGGAATTTTAGAAGCAGTGTTTTTGTGTTATTTGGTTGCAGAGTGGTGACAAGAACAAAAAAAATTATCATCTCTCTACTATGAAACATCATTATTCAAATCTTATTAAGTATATCCTTAATAATGGTGTGTTATTGGACAAGGAGGGTGATATTATGCAGGCTACTTCAACTTTTTTCGCTAATCTTCTTTTTGATGATCTAGTTTTGGATTTGGAGTGTCAAGGGTCCTTCTTAAATTTTATTCCCAGTATCATATCGAAGGAGACTAATAGAAAGCTTGTCATCATTCCTTCTGAGGAGGAGGTTAAATGGGTTATGTTCTCTTTTGAAGGTAACAAAGTGCTTGGACCGGATGGTTTCCCCATGTTCTTCTTCCAACTCTTTTGGGATTTTGTTTCCAAGGATGTGACCAATTCTATGAAGGAATTCTTTGGTAGCAAAAACTTGTTGAAGGAGGTTAATACTACGTTCATTGTTCTCATTCCCAAGAATATTGGGACTTTCTCCTTTGGTGAGTTTCATCTGATCAGTTTATGTAACTCTATTTATAAAAAAAATCTAAGGTGTTGGCTTCTAGACTGCAATCTACCCTCCCCCAAATTATCTCTCTATAATAGAATAGTTTTTTCTTGGGTAGACAAATCCTTATTCCATCCTTATGGTGCATGATAATATTCACACCTTATCCATTAACAATAAATCTAGTTTTTGGTTGAAGCTTAACCTCTTGAAAGCTTTTGGTTTTGATAGCAAGTTGCTTCATCTCATTTGGAAGTTGATCTCCACCCCTAAATTCTATGTTTTAGTCAATGGGACTCCCTCTGGTTTCTTCAACAGTTCAAGGGGATGTGACAAGGTGATCCAATCTCACCTTTCCTCTTTATTATTATGGCTAAGACTCTCGGTAGATGTTGATGTGTTTTTTATACACTTCTCAACACAGGCAGTGCGTTTAACTTTGATGGATCGGCTAAATGAAATATGGGACTTGCTAGTTGTGGGGGAGTGATTAGAGACTCTAATGGTAGGTTTGTTTCTATTGTGGCACTCCCTTTGGGAATCCAAAAAAAAACACTTCATGGAAGAATTTAGAACCTACTACGGTTTAAAAATGGCTCAATCCAAAGGTTTCAAGAAGATTTGGTTAGAGGGAGACTCATTGAATATTATTAACTATCTTAAGGATATTCGACCTCCTAGTTGGTCAATTGAGAATGTCATTAAAGACTCAATTTCAATCATCAAATCTCTATATGCTTGCCTTATTTCCCATATCTACCAAGAGGGAAACATGTTAGCTGATTGCTTTGCTAATATTGGGGTTTTATTCTTGCCTAGAGAATGGGGATGTTATGATCACCTCCCCTTTGATGCCAAGAATATTTTAGATCACGAAAGTCAGTTGTTGTATGGTGGAGTTTAACTTAATGATATGAGATTGGAGCTTTCACATCTCTTTCAATCTCATTATTTCTAAGTACTTCAAAAAATTGAAGTTGGAGAGGCCTTTTAGGGTCATTATTACTAACATTTTTTTTTCAAATTGATGCCCACATGGTTTCTAGGTGTGTTTTGGAGCCTTTTATGGTAGCGAAGTTTGGTTATTCTCTTAGGTTCCTTATTTTCTATTCGATTTTGTATTGCTATGCTCAATTTCCTATGCATTCTAGTAGGATGGGGGGCGATAGAAGCATAGTAGATTTGTTCATGTGATGCTACTAGGAGCAATATGCGAGTATGGAAAATTCTCATGGATGGTGGAGTGACTGCCTACATTGAGAGGCTCCATGGCTTTGATCCACAAGTTTCCAAAACTTTTGTTATTGGGTGGAAGGAACGTGTCCTTACTGTGAACAAAATCCAGTTCAACATATCTGAAGACTTCATTGGTAAGATTTCTAGCCTCTCTACTGAAGGTAGGAAAATCTTTAGGGATAGAAAAGTATCTAATACGGTCTTAAAAGTCTTTTTCAAAGGAGATGAATGGGATAAACTAGTTAAGGTCTCCTATGGAGGCTATGATAAGAATTCTATTAATCCCATTTGGATAGAAACTGTTGAGGCCATAATGTGGTATTTTATGCTCGATGGGAGGTTCTCTACAATCTTTAGATATCACTTCATTATGTTGAACCATTTCAAACATAAGCATAGAATTTCATTTCTTTATTATCTATTGGCTTCTTTGGAAATGGTATCAAGGAATTTACAACAAAACCTAGGAGTCCCATATTGCATGAAAGGCTAATTATGTTGATTATGGAATATGCTAAATATTTTTCTATCCCTTGTGAACTAAAGAAGGTTTTGAAATCCCGTATGGCTAGGTGTGTTGAGCAGATTTATAATTATAAGATGGTAGAGGACTCGGGGGATGAGGATTGGGAGGTTGAGAGTGATGAGGAGGACTCTATGGAGATCTACTCTGATATGAAATGGCACCTAAATAAATGAAATATTCCAAGAAAAAATCTCAACTTTCCTAGTTTGGGGGTTCCCAAACTAGAAGTGAGGATGAGAAGGAGATTTTACCCTCCCCTATTGCTAAGAGGAAGAGTACAAAATCTACTAAGGGATCTTGCAAGGGCAATGAGGATGTTTTTGTGCCTTCATCTATTGTTAAAAGAAAGAGCTCCAAGCATGTTCAAGGAAGTGGTAAGGGTAAGGATGACTTGGAACCATTTGATCAATCTTCAACTACTAATAGAAAGAAATCTATTGTTTTTTAGGGTGTTAGGGAAGGGAGTTTGGAGGGTATGAATCCTGGTGTGGCTATGGGACCAAACAAACCCTTGTTAGAAGGAATGAAGGAGGCCATGAAAAATAAATCAAATTGATCGATGTGTTTTGTGAAGACCAAGGGAAAGACAAAGGTAAAACTATTCTCAAGGATGATATTTAGCAGGAGAAACAGGGTACCCCACCACCCGAGTTCTATGAATATCTTAGTATCTTTAACTACAACATCAAAGAGTCATGTGATATTTTAGGCTTGGATAAGGAAGGTTGTGCTAATTACTTCAAAATGTTCAAATGGTTCTTCATGAAGATCAATCAGATCAATGTCAAAGTTTGGTCTTTGTTCAATAGGACTGAAAAGAAGAATTCTAAAGAGGATGGGTCTAGAAATTTTGATGAGAATAAGAGGTTGGAAATTCTACAAGATGTAGCCAAGGATGTGACCATAATGAAGAGTGATTTTGAGACTTAGATTTTTATGCTTTAGGAGAAAACACTAAAAGTTTATAAGAATCTGGAGAAAGTGGTTAAGGTAAGTGAAACAACGCTCCACAATAATGCCAAAGGCTTAGCCTACTTAATGAGAAGGTGAGAAACTAGAGAGGTGAAGAGATGATTGGTCTACCTAAGAATGTTGAGGCTATGGATATGGGTTTGGTCAAAGGTAAACAAGTTCTTGTTGTTGGTGTAGGCCCAAGTACCCATACTCATAGCCACCTAAAGAAATTTACAGAGATTCAGAAAAAAGAGCTATCTAAAGTGGTTGACCTTCATGATCACATGATTTTGTAAGATTTAGAGGCAGCTAAAATTATCAAAGACCTTCAATAGGTTTTTGATTTATTTTTTTCAGTTGTATGATGGTTCTCTTCTTTTTGGATGCTTGTTTTTTTTGGTTATATCTTTAGCAACTTCTTTTTTGTAAAGGGTTTCAGGTCCCTTCTAAACTTTTTTTACCTTTAATCAAAAACTATACATCCCTATATTGGTAGAATCTCATCGCTTCCAATATTTTTAGTTTTTTCAATAATAGCCCTTATGGTGTGCTCGAATAATAATTCTTAATCTTTTTGCATCCTTATACAATTCCTTACTAGATTTCTTGGATATTTTTAACCTTATTTCTTCTTTCATGTGCAACTCATAAGCCATTTTAATTTCTTCAAAAAATTATTTCAACTTGTTGTTATCTCCTTTTTCATTTTTTTTATTTATTTATAATTTCATTAATCATTTTATTCATCCCTAATGGTTTCATTATACCTAATTTAGTAGTTGCATATTGTTAGGATCCCCTCATTCCATTTATCATACCCTAGGTGCCTAGTACCTCTCACATAATAGGACCTAGATAATCCTTGATAATCCTTTTCTAATAGGATTCCTTACCATAGGGAAAAAAACTTATTCTTTTATTTCTATTGTTTCTTTTCATACACACCAAAAAATTAGGGTTACCATAATGGAACCAAATATTGAAAATAAAATATAGGACTAATGTTTGGGCTATTTATGTCAGATAAGTAAATCCCAATGTGATGCAATAAGAAGGAAATTAAAATAGTTCAATAGATAATAGATACAAACATAAAAATTTATAGAATTATACACATTAATGGATACCATAAGGTAGTTCTACTCATATATTGATAGAATATACTCTTATATAATGTGCAGTCTTTATTATATACATATATATACATATCAAATATGCTTGGGTAACATATATTATATCTATTTCTCTTTATTTACATTATATTGATATATCTTCCTTGTGGTGAGGCCAAATGCTAATCCATCCTTCACCTTGTGTGGGGAAGTGTCCTTATTTCTATCCTTGTGTTTTCCATCCTTTAAAAGGTATCACATGATGTAGTTTTCCACTATAGTAGCCTTCTAGTGACCATTGGTTCATCCTATTTATGGTTCCTACCAATCTAAAACTAGGTTTTATCCATAGTGGTTATAATTATCTAATTGCATGAAATCATTTCTCATAGTATCCTAGTTTGTTAGGTTTTACTTTGACCCTTTTGGTTGGAGAAAGGTCTTATGAGTTTCCTAGGAGTGATTTTGATTTGTCACATTTTCTTTCTATATGTTTATATATGTATCTAACAACAATTGCATGGGATTTCATTTACTTTATTTATTTGGAAAGTGAGCCTAAATTTCATTATAGACTTGATCTAGTTTATTCATCTTTATTTATATTTTTATTACATTCATGTTTTGATATGTTTACATCATTTTTTTCTAGTTATGGACCTAAAATTATTTTCATAACCTAATTTTATTTTCCCTTTACATTCAAATTTTACTTGCTAGTTAATTCATTTTTTTTGTATCATTTTTTTTCTCTAAGACCCTTTTATACCCAAAGGGAATTTATATCCAAATATATTTAATTTCACACATAATATTACCATAGGATTTTTTTTTTCGTTGATCCAAATCTTGTAATTATTGATTTTTGTACCTATTATCACCAAATAATGCACCCTTACTAAGTTGCAGAACTTAGCTTACTAGTTAAACATTGGATAACTCCCCTAATTGTGGGCTCGGGTTGTGGGATTTAAACTACAGAGTGAGTTGGTTCTCTTGGTGTTCATTTATCCTAACTTAAACTACTGCTTTGCTGATGGAAAAAGGATAGAAGGGTGACATGAATTGAAAATTACCTATGTGGGTGATGCACCAAAATATCTATGACTTGCTTTTATTGTTTTGACACACAAACTTTTGTTTATTCAACTTATGTTCACACAACTCACATGTTCAAAATCTCAAGCATGTGTTTCATAAGAAAGTTTGGTATGTTTACAACCTTTAGAAGGAAAACTAGATGTTTTCACAAGTAAAGAGTTTAAACCTTAACAACATAACTTATGACCTG
The DNA here is from genome assembly GCA_007258455.2 of Sequoia sempervirens. Classification (NCBI taxonomy): domain Eukaryota; kingdom Viridiplantae; phylum Streptophyta; class Pinopsida; order Cupressales; family Cupressaceae; genus Sequoia; species Sequoia sempervirens. The sequence continues at coordinate 1,192,802,757 of VDFB02271358.1, forward strand.
CAAGAAACATACATTGTATTCCTAAAGGTGCTAGAAATGAGACAGTATATTAGAGTATTTAAACATAAAACATAGAAATACACATCAATCATTAGTTGCACACAATAAGACAACCATTGAGAAGGAAAAATCACTGAACTTTATTAAAAGAAATGTGTTCTTACAGCTTTAACAAGTCTGAAATATGCTTCTACTTGCTTGAAAATGTGTTACAAAAGGTTTTCTCAATTGTTGTTTCTAAGAAAAATGAGTTATAATGCTCTTTTTTTGCTTCTATAGCTTCAAAACATGAAAGAACTAAGTGAAAAATGATGCCTAAGGGTCCTATATCTCATCCCAAGCATGGGAGAGCATATAGGAACTAAAATTGACTAAGTTCTAATGCTTAAAAATAGGGAAACCTATTTTACACGCCCAAGAGGTCTTCTTGCTTGACTTGGTCTCCCTTGGCTCCTAAAAACGTGCTCCAGATGATGATGAGGCTCCTAGATACTTGCAAGGCGTTTGAACTACCCCAAGATGCTTTCAAACTACCCACAAGAAGCTCAAACTATTTTCCTCGTCATCTATTTTGCCTCAACTACTCAAAAATTCCTTTACAAGTATCAAAATAGCCTTTACCCTTCCCAACTACTCCTTTATGCCTCAAAACTGCCACTTGCATGAAGATAGGGCATGCGAGAGAGTCTTGAAGTGGTAAAAACCTTCCTCAGGTCGTGAGAATCCTTTAAGGACAATTTTCAACCACCTAACATCATCACACAACCGTCTACTCCTTTGCATTTTCCCCTTCCACCCATATACTAACTCAACCTTCTTAATTTTGCATTGTATAATGTCCTTCCAACTTGTGTAAAGTGTTCCTTTGAAGCAAAAGAAAACTGAGCACCTGTTTGATTATTATAAGGGTTTTTCTCTGTCACTAGCTTTTTCTTCTCCTTTCACTATTGAATTCACCTTGAGACTTCCCTTGATGGCTACTCTTTATACATTTGTTATCTCTTCAATTAATTTTAGGACTGTCATACTCCATTTTAGGTGACTATCTCATGATCATAGTATTCCATGAGGTCATATTTCATGTCCTTATGATTGTCTTCATCTACTTCTCACACACGGTTTGGTGTCTAATGAAACTCCAAGGCATGATTACATACCTTGAGACATTTTACCAAAATTCTATAATTCCTTGTATATGCTTTATCCTCCTTACTATCCTGTAACTAAACCTTGAAATGTGTTCTTCAATAAGGACAACAAACTTAGTAAGGCCTCCTCATAGCTCTGTCCTATTTTCTGATGTTGATCCTTAAGCCCCTGTATTTATTGACTATTCACGTTGTCATTAACTCCATCTAAGTTTTCAAGCAACTAAGTTGCCTCTGTTGCTTGAGAAATATCCACATGTAATCAACATTTCATCTACTCTATTTTGTGATACTCATGTATAGTAAAGCATGCTTTTCAGAACTACCATGTTACTCAACATTGTCCCTTGTAGTTCAACTAGTAATATGCTACATTTTTTTAGCTATGCTACTTCTCATTATTCATTACTCCAATATTTTCATTTGATTTGAAAAGGTATCATTCTCAAAATGTGTTGCTTGTTGAAAGGCGCAAGACAACTGAGAGGGGGGGGTGAATCAGTTGTCACCAATCACATTCAAAAATCTCAAACAATTATTAATCTTCACGCCCACTTTAATCTATTATTAAGTATGAGCATGAAGTGAAAATAACATAAAGCAAGATCAACAGAAGAAACACCAAAATTACATGGAAAACCCAATGAGGGAAAAACCATGGTGAGGATTAACTCTCAACATAGAGTAATAGCAAAACCGATTACAAAGAGGCTCACTACCAAAGGGCTCACTGCCCAAGATAGGACTCATTGTCCAACAGGGAGGCTCACTGCCTACAGATACAAAAAGATAGAAATAACAATGTTACACTGAGAACACTTTCTCAATGCAACAGAAGATCCACCACAACAACTTCCACACATCTGCATCCTTGATCAGAGAATTGCATATACCATCAACTCACTTCTTTTAGGAATCTAACACATTAAATTATCGTTGCTTCAATTCACTTTCGCACACTCTTGCTTCTCAAACTTGTGGCATATTTTTTTGACAATCAATCTAGTGTAGGGGCACCTAACCTTCATGATGCAAAAGGGTGTTAGATGTTAGTATTTTTGTGTTTTAGTCAATTTTTTTCATAATAAGGTCTATTTAGACCATGTGTGATGTTTTAAGTCATGTGGGGTTGGTTTTGAGTCAAGTTGTCATGTTTTGCTAAATGTTGTAAAAGTTACAATGCAACTTTGCATTTTTGGTTGTATGGGAAGTTGAACAGTCAAATATTTGAAAAATAATTTGGAACCGTTGGTTTTTGGTTGTAAAGTTTTAAATATTTCCTTGTGTGGTCGAGGCAACTCTCATGAGACATTTTGGAGATCAAACAATAAGAATAACTTTGTTTTCTATGTGTTTACATTAATTTCTTGCTACTACAGAAGTTAGTACGACCTGCAAATTATTTAAATTGCTTGGGAATTGATGTGAGGTTGAATATACTACCATTTGGTTTTGATTTCATCATTTTTCATTGAGATTGGATTGAGTTAGAGCCAAATTACTGAAAGCAGCTAGAAAACCCTAGTTTGAGGGTTTGATAGTAGAAATATGAATTAGAACCCATTCCACCGATGGAAAATTATGAAAATCGGTGGAATGGAAGTAGTTAGGGTTCTTTTAGTATTTGTAGGGTTTGCAGAAGTATGGGATGGAGTTAGGGCTATGTTTGATGGGTCCCTAGCCTAATATCTCTATGTATTAGGCTTAGGTGATTAGGTAGATGTAGGGTTTGATAGAAAGGTGATTTTGAATTGGTTCCAATTGATGGAAAGTGTATGTTCAGACCCCATGTGACTTGAGGAAATCCCTAGAGTGAAGGTTGGTAGTTTGGAGAAAGGATATCTCAAAGTTTGTTTGGAAAACAAGCCTAATTAGGCCTCTTTCCAGTGTAGTAGTCAAAATTAGAGGGTGTTGATACAAAAAAAAAATTCCACAAATTTGATATGTTTCAAAAGGACATAAAGGGTATTTGCAATGGTGATTCAATTTTGGGTTTGAAGTCTTCTTTGAAATATATGATGAAAAACTTTTGTTCCAAGTACTACAAGAAAAATTGAAGGTTTTGGGTGAAAGGAACCAAGTTAGGGTTTTAAAGTTGTAAAGCTTGTTTAGTTGTGATTGTGTTGACAACCTCCACCTTGCTCTACATCAAATTGGTATCAGAGCATAGTTTTTGGTCAATAAGTGGGAAAAGTTGAAGTTTGAAGGAAACAAAGATGCCTCCTAAAAAGAATTCAATGGCCAGAGAACTAAGAGAGTTGAAAGAAAAGCATGCCATGGAGTTGGGACAAGTAAAGGAGTCTCAAGAAGTTGTCCTAGCCAAACTTGCAGCACTGGAGTCAAACCAAAAGAGAGGTGTGGTCACCGGAGATCAAAGTGACCAAGAGGAAGAGGGTGAGGATTAAAACCCTCAAGGAGGATTCCAAGGTGATGATGAATTGGACCCTAATGAATTGAGAATGGCTAAGTTGTTAAAGGATTTTAAGGGAGATACTCCTAAGGTGAAGATGGAATTGCCCATGTATGGTGGGAAGATGGATAGTGAAGAGGTGCTAGGTTGGATTGATGCACTGGATAACTATTTTGAGTATAAAGAGGTAGCAAATGAGAAAAAGGTAAAATTTTCCAAAACAAAGTTGAAAGGCTCTGCCTTAACTTGGTGGAATTATATGCGAGAAGAGAGGGTGAAGAAGGGTAATTCAAAAATCAATTCATGGGACAGAATGGTGGCTAAGATCAAGAGTCAATTTCTACCTCGTGATTATGCAATTCAAACATTCAGAAGGCTACAAAACCTCAAACAAAAGGAGATGGATGTAATGGCTTATACAAAGGAGTTTCATAAGTTAAGTATAAGAGTTCGTCATTTTGAGGATGAGGTGGAGAAAATAGCAAGGTACATGAATGGGTTGAGGTTCAATATACAAGATGAGTTGAGTCTTACCACCCCTAGAATAGTGGAAGAATGCTTCCAATTGGCAGTCGAGGCAGAAGAGAAGTTAAAAAGAAGGCAAGAGAAGAAAGGTAGAGGTAGAGGAAAGAACTTCAGGGGTAGAGGAACATTTGGAGGAAGAGGACAATCTCAAAAGCCACAAGGAGAGACAAGTGGTAATCAAAAACAAGGATCAAAATCAAGAGGTGTTTCCAAAGGTAGGAGATCAAATAGTAGAGGAAGATTTGGTGGACAAGGAAGAGGATAAAATACATTCTTAGGAAGATGCTATCAATGTAACCAGTTTGGCCATCAAGCATAAGAAACCTTCTACTTCACATGGTGGTGAAAGGAGAACACAATTGGTGCAAGAAGAATATTGTGAGAGTGTCAACTCTCCATCTCAGCATGTTGCTCTAGAAATTGGAGAATCTATAATAATGAGGAGAACATTACTCAAAGTTCCTATGGTGAAGGAGCCTCCACAAAGAAAATCCCTCTTTAGAACCACCTGCAAATCTCAAGGTAAGGTGTGTAAAGTTGTTGATTCTGGTTCCACATATAATTTGGTTTCTTTAGAGATGGTAGAAAATTTGAAGATGAAAATAATCCCACATCCCACTCCCTACAAGGTCTCCTGGTTGAACAAGGGGTAGCAGGTCCTAGTTAATGAGAAAACATGGGTTGAATTCAATATTGGAGGGTATAAAGATAAAATCTTGTGTGACATCATCCCAATGGATGTTTATCATCTACTTTTAGGGAGACCCTGGCAATATGACAGAAAGGCTAAACATGATGGGCAGAAGATTACCTATGTGATTAAAAAGGATGGGATTTCATTTACCCTTACTCCATTGCAAGAGGAAGGTTTAGATACACAGGTTGGGTCTAGTGTAATGTTGGTTGGGGAAAAAGAGTTCTTTAAAACAATGAAAGAAGAAGGTGGAGAAGGTTATGCCATTATAATCAGAAAAAAATCTATCATGACAGCAGCAAAGGCTGAAGATGTGCCTAAAGAGGTCCAAGCCTTGTTGAGAAAATACAAAGACATTGTAGTAGATGAGCTCCCTAGTTCTTTGCCACCAATAAGATATGTGAGCCACCATATAGATTTCATACTAG